>CM037789.1:58407380-58457380 GCA_021229015.1 Solen grandis | reverse complement strand
ACGGCGTGATACTGCAGTGTGGTAGTCCTATACCCGCATGAAGTAGACATCGTGACTGGCTGAATTACTGTCGGTGGGACGTTAAACCCAACAAACTGATATCATATATAGCAGTGTTTACTACACCGATCCCTACACACGAGGTGTGCACACTGGCGCATGTTGACGTCTTTTGAAAACATTTATTAAAGTTGCTTAAATAATCATGTTTATAGATAAACATTTACATAAGAATGAAGAGTTTCGGAAATATTTTTTGCAAAGGGACTCCTAAGGAAAGAAAAAGATGCTAAATTAAATACTAAAATACAAGAATAGTTTATTAGGTTTAACGTCCCACCGACAGTATTTGAGTCTTTTGGAGACAATGTCTATTTGAGACATATGTAGTGTTGTCACACTGCACAGTATCACGTCGTAGACAGTTGGCATGATACCACACCCAGTCACATTATCCGGACACCGGGCCATCAGTCCTAGAACTACTCTTATTAAGCTGAGCGCCAACCATTAGGGAGCTATACCAGTACCTATGTTTACGAATTTGGCTCGTTCCGGCTTCTTAACTGTTAAATTCTCTCTTAATAAACACTAACTATAACGAATACAGTCGTCTCCATCGTATGTACAAGCATTATTGAAATTTAACTCGCGAGGCTACACGCGTCAACGAATCTATTGCATGGTAGCATTTACGGTTTTATTCCCACGACTGTACACGAAATAAAAAAAAAAAAAAAGAATTTTGATATGCAGAATTAATAGGTTTAAGTTTAATTGCTTATATTTTGAAAACCCATAAAACTAGACCCAAATATGCTACAATTGAATTATAGGGATTTTCAGGACATTTATTTTGGTACCTAGAATACTAAACTTGGAATCTCTCAGCCCCTCACCGCTGTGGGTTCGAATTCCGGTAGGGACTTCGGATTTTTCATGTGAGGAAGCCTTCCAGCTGGCTTGCGGTAGGTCGGTGGTTATATCCGCGTATCTCTATGTACTCGGGGTCTTCCTCCACCTGTAATTAGCTGGACGTCTCTATATGATTGAAATACTATCACAGCGACGGTAAACCCCAATAGGTAGGAAATATAATATATATTCTTTCTAACGGTATTGATCTTTACATTTCAAAATGTTGCAGAAAGTCCTATCATTCGTATCAACGAATGAAATCTAGTTGTGTCGCCTGCATAGCATGGCAGACACATAGGGATCACTTTGTCCGTCGTCGGCGTCGTCGTCGTCGTCGGTGTCGTCGGCGTCACACTTTCTTGTCCGGAGCATAACTCGAAAAGTATTTGAGGTATCACCTTGAAACTTAAAACATGGATAGATCACATTGAGGTGGAGTGCAGTGCACAAGAATGATAACTCTGACTTTGTATTTTCTGAGTTATTACCCTTTGTTGATTCTGAGATTTTATTTTTGTCCGGACCATAACTCAAAAAGTATTTGAGGTATCACCTTGAAACTTAAAACATGGATAGATCACATTGAGGTGGAGTGCAGTGCACAAGAATGATAACTCTGACTTTCGTATTTTCTGAGTTATTACCCTTTGTTGATTCTGAGATTTTATTTTTGTCCGGACCATAACTCAAAAAGTATTTGAGGTATCACCTTGAAACTTAAAACATGGATAGATCACATTGAGGTCGAGTGCAGTGCACAAGAATGATAACTCTGACTTTAATATTTTCTGAGTTATTGCCCTTTGTAAATTTTCAGACTTAATTTTTTCCGGGGCATATTTTGAAAAGTATTTGAGGTACTGACTTGAAACTTTTTAGATAGATAGATCTCATTGAAGAGGAGTGCAGTTCACATAAATGATAACTCTCACTTTCTTTTCTCCTGAGTTATTGTCCTTTGTTGATTCTCAGTCTTTATTTTTGTCAGGAGCATAACATAAAAAGTATTTGAGATATTGCTTTGAAACTTCATAGATGGAAAGATCTCATGGATTTGTAGTGCAGTGCATAAGAATGATAACTCTGTTTTATTTTCTGAGTTATTTCCCTTTGTTGATTTTCAGACTTAATTTTGGGGCATAACTCGAAACGTATTTGAGGTGTTGACTTGAAACTTCATAGATCTCAATGGTCTGAGTGCAGTGCACATGAATGATAACTCTGTTTCTCTTTTTCCTTGAGTTATTGCCCTTTGTTGATACTCAGACTTCATTTTTGTGTGGTGCATAACTTGTAAAGTATTTGAAGTGTTGCCTTAAACATTTATAGTAGATAGATCTCATTGGTCTGAGTGCAGTACACAAGAATGATAACTCAATAATGATAATGATGACTACAAACTTGCAACATATATATAATTAACGTCATAAGTGCTTAATGACGTCATAATTTTTCTTACAGTTAATGGGGAAAATTTTTTCTTTTTTTATTTTTTGAATATTTTATTCCCCCCCCCCCCCCCCTCCAAAAAAAAAAAAAATATATATATATATATATATATATGTGTGTGTGTGTGATTTGGTGTTATTTTGTACCTCACAAAATAGATTATGCTTTATCAATAATTTGTCAAAAGATCGATTTTCTAGTCAATTCTTTCATCAAACATGCTTAAATGCAGGCGACACAAGTGTTCCGAGGAACAGAAAGTCCTATTGGGTTTGTACTGTTTTTTATTAGCTCACCTGAGCACGTGTGCTCAGGATGAGCTTTTAGGATCGATGAATGTCCGTCGTCCGTCCGTCCGTCCGTCGTCCACAATTTGTTTGTTTGCACTCTAGCATCTTCATTTTATGAGCAATTATCTTCAAACTTTAAAACAATGTTTATAAAAGTTCGATTATGGCTGATATCGGAACATTATGTCAGGAGTTATGCCCCTTTTAAAATTCAAAAAAGCCAGATTTCACATTGTTTGCACTCTAGCATCTTCATTTTATGAGCAATTATCTTCAAACTTTAAAACAATGTTAATAACCTAAAATCTCGGCCAAGTTCGATTATGGCTGATATCGGAACATTAGGTCAGGAGTTATGCCCCTTTTAAAATTAAAAAAAGCCAGATTTCACATTGTTTGCACTCTAGCATCTTCATTTCATGAGCAATTATCTTTAAACTTTATATCAATGTTTATAACCATAAAATCATGGCCAAGTTCGATTATGGCTGATATCGTACCATTAGGTCAGGAGTTATGCCCCTTTTAATATTCAAAAAATGCCATATTTCAAGTTGTTTACACTCTAGCATCTTCATCTTTTGAGCAATCATCTTCAAACTTTATGAAAATGCTTACGACCATAATGTCTCGATAAAGTTTGATTATGGCTGAGATCCGTCAATTAGGTCAGGAGTTATGCCCCTTTTAATATAAAAAAAGCCATATTTCACTTTGTTTACACTCTAGCATCTTCATCTTTTGAGCAATCATCTTCAAACTTTATGAAATGTTAAGACCATAATGTCTCGATTGAGTTCAATTGTGGCTGAGATGGGTCATTTAGGTCAGGAGTTATGCCCCTTTTAATACAAAAAAATGCAAGATTTCACTTTGTTTATTCTCTACCAACTTCATTTTTTTAACAATCATTTTTAAACTTTAAGACAATGTTTATGCCCATAATCTCACAATCGGGTTCAATTATTACTGATATTGACTTGTAAATTTAGGAGTTATGCCCATTTCACCATAAAAAAAAGCCAGATTTCACTTTTACACTCAAGCATCTTTATTTCTTAAGCAATCATCTTTCTCAGGTGAGCGACCAAGGGCCATCTTGGCCCTCTTGTTAGGACTTTCTGCCCTTTCAGCAGAAAGTCCTATTGGGTTTGTACTGTTTATTCCTCTTCTTCTTATTATTCTTTTTTTCTTCCTAACTAAACGCTTATATTTCTATGTTGCAATACTCCTAGGAGGATGAAATTTTTATGACTTATTAGTCACGTGAGGAAATTTTGATTTCTATGATTTTCATATGCCTATGACGTCACATTTGAAATATGCTACAAAAATTTGTACGCGATCTACAGCCATTGTTTTTGAACCGATTTTCATCAAATTTTCATTATTAAGTTCTAGTTGTGCATCCCGGTGTCCGTTTTTCAAAATTCGAAAAGTCCATGGTTCTATAGCGAATCCAAGATTCGAACCAAGGTCGTAAATTTTTAAATACTTATAAAATCTGTCCAATTTAAGATAGAAAGTTGATATTTAGTCAGTATATAGGTCTCTAGAAGTTTTAAACATTTTGTGAGAATAAATGTCAAATGACGTCACGTGACGTCATTATATGATAATGTATTTCTAATATTAACAAGAATATTTCTATATGTTGAAATTGTCGAAGGGCAATGAAAATTTAATGACACATGCTTCAAACGCTGAAATTTTGATTTCTATGATTTTCATTTGCCTATGACGTCATATGACGTCACACTTGAAATATGCAACAAAAGTTTGTACGCGGTCTACAGCCATTGTTTATGAACCGATTTTCATCAAATTTTCACAGAATATGTATATTAAGTTCTAGTTGTGCATCCCGGTGTCCGTTTTTCAAAATTCGAAAAGTCCAAGGTTCTATAGCGATTCAAAGATTCGAACCAAGGTCGTAAATTTTCAAATTCTTATAAAATCGGTCCTATTTGAGATAGAAAGATGATATTGGGTCAGTATATAGGTCTCTGGGAGTCTTTAACATTTTGGGAAAATAAATGTCATATGATAATGTATTTCTAATATTAACAAGAGTATTTCTATATGTTGAAATTGTTGAAGGGCAATGAAAATTTATTGACAAATTATTCAGACGCTGAAATTTCGATTTCAATGATTTTCAGAAGCCTATGACGTCATATGACGTCACATTTGAAATTGACTACGAAAGTTTGTACACGGTCCAGAGCCATTATTAATGGGCCGATTTTCATCAAATTATCACAGAATGTGTATATTACGTTCTTATTGTGTATACTGGTGTCCGTTTTTCGAAATTCGAAAAGTCCAAGCATCTATGGCGGATCCAAGATTCGAACCAAGGGCGTCAATTATTAGCTCGACTTTTCGAAGAAAATGAGAGCTTATACTGTCACTCGGGCGTCGGCGTAGCAACACAAGGTTAAAGTTTTTTTCAAACATCAATAACTTAAATACTATCAAAGGTATTCCACCCAAACTTAAAATACTTATTCACCATCATCACTTCTACCTTACTTCTAAGGCCCACAACCCTGGCTATCCTATTTTTGGAGTTATGCCCCTTTCATACTTACAAAACAGTCAAAATCAAGGTTAAAGTTTTTACAAAGTTGTATATCTTCAATACTATCTACGGTATTTGACTGAAACTTCAAGTACTTATTCACCATCACTACCTCTGCCTTACTAGCAAGGCCCATAACCCTGGCTGTACTACTTCTTGAATTATGCCCCTTTCATACTTAGAAAACAGCCGAAATCATGGTTAATTTTTAGCTCACCTGAGCATAGCTCAGGGTGAGCTTTTGGGATACTTGATTGTCCGTCGTCCGTCGTCAGTCAACAATTTGATGTTTACACACTAGAGGCCACAATTTTGATCCAATCTTCCTCAAACTTGGTCAGAATGTTTATCTTGATGATATCTTGAACCCTTTCGAAAATGGGTCAGGTTGGATCAAAAAGTAGGTCAGTAGGTCAAATCTTAGAAAAATCTTGTTTACACACTAGAGGCCACAATTTTGACCCAATCTTCCTCAAACTTGGTCAGAATGTTTGTCTTGATATATCTTGAACCCTTTGAAAATGGGTCAGGTTGGATAAAAAAGTAGGTCAAATCTTAGAAAAATCTTGTTTACACACTAGAGGCCACAATTTTGATCCAATCTTCCTCAAACTTGGTCAGAATGTTAGTCTTGATGATATCTTGAACCCTTTCGAAAATGGTCAGGTTGGATCAAAAAGTAGGTCAGTAGGTCAATCTTAGAAAAATCTTGTTTACACACTAGAGGCTACAATTTTGATCCAATCTTCCTCAAACTTGGTCAGAATGTTTGTCTTGATGATATCTTGAACCCTTTCGAAAATGGGCTGGGCCGGACCGAAAAGTAGGTCAATAGGTCAAATCATAGAAAAATCTTGTTTACACACTAAAGGCCACAGTTTTGGTGCAATCTTCCTCAAACTTGGTCAGATTGTTTGTCATGATGATATCTCGAACCAGTTTGAAAATGGGTGGGGCTGGATAGAAATGTAGGTCAGTAGGTCAAATCTTAGAAAAATCTTGTTTATACTCTGAGGGCAACATTTTTGGTCCAATCATCCTCAAACTTTGGCAGAATGTTTGTCATGATGATATCTTTTGTGGTTGGGGTCAGAAAATTCCTGAACATTGTTTCACCTAATCATCTTAATTCTAAAGCAATCTGTTTTGTACAGGCAATGAATGATACTTTTCTCAGGTGAGCGATCTAGGGCCATCTTGGCCCTCTTGTTTTACAAAGTTGTATATTTTCAATACTATCACAGGTATTCCACCATAACTTGGAATACTTATTTATTGTTTACCCACACTACCTCAACTTTACTGGCAGGGCCCATAATCCTATATGCAGTGTATTTTCAATTTTACCCTTTTATACTTAGATATTTTTTGGCTGTATTTACAAATAGCATATAGGTTGGGCAACAACCTCTAATAACATCAAAGATTGGCCCTTTCTTTAATGGTGAACTGAGAAAAGTCGAGCGCGCTGTCTTATGGACAGCTCTTGTTAAATGCTTATAAAAACTGTCCTATTTGAGATAGAAAGTTTAAATTTTGTCAGTTAGTAGGTCTCTGGGTGTCTTAACAATTATGTGAAAATAAACGTCATATGACGTCACGTGACGTCATTTTTTTATTATTATTATTCTTTTCTTCTTCCTAACTAAACGCTTATTTTAATATGTTGCAATAGTCCTAGGACGATGAAATTTTTATGGGTTATTAGTCACGTGAGGAAATTTTGTTTTCAATGATTGTCAGCACCCTATGAGGTCACATGACGTCACAGCTAAAAATAGTGAAAAATGGTGTTCGCGCTCTACAGCCGCCATTTATGATCGGATTTTCTTCAAATTTTCACAGATGGTACATCTTGAAATTAAGGTGTGCATATCATGTCAGCTAACAGAAATTCCGAAAGACCGAAGTTTTGTGGCTGAAATAAGATTCGAACATAGGACTGAAACTTTCATTTTAGGATTAAAGAGCTTCAGGATGAGATAGAAAGTTGAAACTTACACAGTTTGCAGTTCTGCACAATTTCTACATATATTTTGAGTCGTGACGTCATATGACGTCATGTGACGCCATAAGCATACTTCTTAATTTTTATTTTAGGGCAATGATTTCGACATGATGCCAGTTGCTCAGAATAATGAAAATTTCAGAGTTATGACAGTAAAGTATGCGCTTTTGAACAAAAGCATCTTCAGCACCCTATGACGTCAGAGCCAAAAATATAGAAAAATGATGTTCGCGCTCTACAGCCGCCATTTATGGTCGGATTTTCTTCTAATTTTCACAGATGGTACACCTTGAAACTAAGGTGTACATATCCTGCCAGCTTACCGAAATTCCGAAAAACCGAAGTTCTGTGGCTGAAGTAAGATTCGAACATAGGACCAAAAATTTCATTTTAGGATTGAAGAGCTTCAGGATGAGATAGAAAGTTGAAACTTACACAGTTTGCAGTTCTGCAGCATTTCTATAAATATTTTGAATCGTGACGTCAGAGGACGTCATAAGCATACCACTTAATTTTAATTTGGGGCAATGATTTCGACATGATGCCAGTTGTTCAGAATAATGAAAATTTCAGAGTTATTGCAGTAAAGTATGCGCTTTTGAGCAACAGCATTTTCAGCACCCTATGACGTCACGTGACGTCAGAGCTAAAAATAGTGAAAAATGGTGTTCGCGCTCTACAGCCGCCATTTATGATCAGATTTTCTTCAAATTTTTACAGATGGTACATCTTGAAACTAAGGTGTGAATATTTTGTCAGCTAACCTTAATTCCGAAAAACCGAAGTATTGTGGCTGAAGTAAGATTCGAACATAGGACCAAAAATTTCATTTTAGGGTTAAAGAACGTCGGGATGAGATAGAAAGTTGAAACTTACACAGTTTGCAGTTCTGCATAATTTCTTAATATATTTTGAGTCGTGACGTCATATGACGTCATAAGCATACTACTACTACTACTTATTTTTTTTTTTTTTTCTTCGTAACTAAACGCTTATTTTTCGCGGAATATAATGTAATTTGTTCAGCATGAACATGAAATACTACCAGAGGTGAGTCATTACATGAAACTTCTATCTCCTGCTTTTTGCATTAACACAGCTTGCAGAAAGTCCTATCATTCGTTTAGACGAATGACATCTAGTTTTTAATCTTTTTAATCAGCTATGTGAAATTGAAGTTACAGACTGAATTCTGATTCTGCAATATCAAATACCATTGTTTAAGATAGTCGTTTTGGTTTATAATAAACAATTCTAGCTTTGTATTGTTAAAAGCTACTCAGGACACTTTAACTCAACAAAACATGTTATGATTGTTACCATTTTCAACTACTGTATGGCTTTGTATCATTTTGGACATCTATTTAGATTGCATTGCATCTTGCATATAAATGTTTATTTTATTTGTCAACAGGTGATAAGAAGTAACGGCTTTCCTTCATGAGAGGTTAATATGAATTAAGAACTTGAACTTCCAGTATCTGATATCATATCACCAGACCATTCTTTCCCTTTAGTTCTGATGAAATAATATCATCTTGTGTGAAGAAAGATATACATTTTAAATATTTACTGATGATGACAGAAAATGAATTTCCCCATCTTTAATAATCTTTATTAGATACTTCAAATCATCTGAGGTCCACTCTCCTATATTTGTGTTGAGATGGATTCAGTGAAATATAATATTGACTGAGCAAACAGAAAGGACCCTGATCAGACAGCTCCTTCCAGGAACAGTCTTATCTGAGTCTCCTCTATGAGCCAATGTGTCAAAATGAGTTGATATGAGATAAAAGGTTAAATCCAAAGGTAAAAAATCACAAAAAGATTTAGAATTACCCAGTCAGGCCAATCTTTTTTATATTTATCTGATTTCACCTTCTTTTGAATTCTGATTAAAGAATTTTCAAAGAATGCTTTGATTTAACTTGAACATTAAAATGGTCTACAGAGAAGTTATTAAAATATCCCAGAAAACATATACATGTATTTATATTGTCCTACAAATATTCACAAGCAATCATCATTTCATTTACATATTTTGAAAACAAAAATGTCTGTAAAAGTTAACAACTGGTACTGATAAATAGAACTATAGGTAATACAATGGTGGATGTGATTTTCAGAAAATGGCACTTTTGACCTAACGCTGGTAAGCAAGGGAAATTTGAATTGTTCTACAGTTTTGTATCCTATACCACACAGCTTTACAAATGTATATAATCGGGCAAAGTTCGGGTTCATTTCTGTGATAAAGTTTGCATTATCATCTTCTAATTTTAGCTGCTATTTAAACTTTAAAGTCTTTTTGGACTGAATAAAAAAGAATGGGTATCTCAAGGCAAAGTTTAGTTACTTTAATAGATAATGAAACTGGTTGAAATTCTCAATTTGCTTCATTATGAGTCATAAAACACAACAATTTCATCCCCCCACTCCTCTGAAAAAAAAGAACACAAGCAAATATGAAATTGAATAATAATGAATGTCCAATGACCATTGAAACAGCCAGTGAATGGTGACGATTCTGGACAGCTGAATTTATAAAATAGGTTGTCTTCAAGCAATGTAAAAATAAGACAATAACTAAAAATAAAATAATCTGTATTTAGCTATTTTTCTATTCTTTCAGATAATTATTCTCGGATTATGAACTAATTGTATAAAGTAAAAGAGTTAATAAACAGTGAAGTATTTCAGAGATATTATGTGGGGACAATTTATGTATTTTGACCATGCATGAGATGACCTTCAACATGACTGTGAATTGGCCATTGAAATCTGTAATTACACATACAGGCTAAAATTGATACAATCCATTTTGTTATTTATCATTTTAGCCTTACCTGTAACATTTATCAACAAAAATTTCATTGATTAGTTGAAACATATATTGATATATTGCCGCCATCATGGACAGAATCTATTTGTGAAACCATACATATAGATGCATAATCTTAATAACATTGTATGAAAAAGACTTTTAGTTGAAAAGGTATGCATTAAGAAATATTTCTGTAACAGATGTGATCAATTTCAGCCTATAAATGCTTAAAAAGAGATATAAGAGAGAAAATAACAAATATTTGAGTATTTCATGTGTTTTGACCTTGGAATGACCTTGAACTTGACTTAGAAAGGTCAATCAAATTTGAAAGTTTTGCTAAAATATAAAGTTATTTCTTTCAAACACCTAGGATTGACCTTTATATATGGTATTTATCAATGAAACATCCAATATCATTGATACAGCAATTGAATGGTGGCCATCTTGGATAATGTGTATGTGTGTAAACTACCAAAGTTTATACATAATCTAAACAGAGATATCATACAAAACAGTTTTAAATGAAAGAATACACACATAACAATATTTCTATCACTAAAAGTAATCCATTTGAGTATAAAAAATGCATACAATGAGAAAAAGTAGGTAGGAGATATTAAATTTTGGAGTATTTTTTGTACTTTGACCCTGAAATGACCTTGACCTTGAATTTGCTATTGTTGTATATGAATTTGATGTACATTATGGAAGGAGTAATAATCATGCAAATATTTTGAACTACCTCTGTTAATAAATCTGTAACAAACAGATAAAATAATTTCACTGAACTTGCGATTTATGGCAGCCATCTTGGACGCCATCTTGGATTTCCGAGTCCGCACCAGGTGTTGGCAATTTATGGCGGCAGTTTCATATAGTACAGACATTGGCAAACATTTTTGTATATAACATTGCTTGTTCTACTTTTATGGCCACCCCAACTCCCAAAACCCACTGATTGTCACCCTACTAAACTGCCACACCGGAGTTGCCTTACCCACATGTTTCCCAGGCCAAGTCTCAGGTTGAGACTTCTCGGAGGGGAAAGTAATGTGACGATGCGTTGTCACATGTGTATATACAATCTCTGAATCTCTGACAACTGAGTCAGAGAGTCGACTCTTTGGCTCAGTGGTTAGAGCATTGGGCTATCACGCCGGCGGATCGGGTTCGATTCTGGGCCGGGTTGTGTTTGTTACACTATATATAAACAATCATTCACAAAATGCACATGTATGCAATTTACACAATTTGTCTTTATAGGCCCTATATACATAATTAATTGGCTTGTCTTGTATTATATATTTTAGCCTGAACTGTGTTTTGTTGAAGTTGATGTCAAATACCTGTGACGAAATGCAAGTTTCTCTCTGTATGCTCACTTTGAACATATGGACGTTGGATCAGCAGTGTCATGAAAATAGTTCATACTTTACCAAATTTAAGTGCATCTAGCATTAATCAGATGAATTCCAATCATTACAGTTTGCAACATTTATATGTAGTAATTAATGGACACTTATTACGCTGGTTGGGGACATAATTTACAAAAGTGTGAAAACATACTGCGGTGATACTGATTTTTCACACCTCCGTGAGAGTGTCAGCATATGTCAAGATAAACACATAGTTTCAGTTGAGAATTTACCCTTCTGGACCAAAGAAATACGTCGAGATATAAAAAATGTGGAAATAAAAAATGTTGAGATAAGAATGGATTTTATGTATATAAATATATAAATACAGAAAAAAGTCAGGGTTTCCAAAGTATGTCGAGATATATTAAATGTCGAGACTCACGATGTCGACATAACGAGTCTCGATTGTAGCAACAAATATCTATTATTATTTAAAATGAAGCTTACTAATAGCAAACTTTCTTTTTTTTTGTAATTGTACAGTAGAGACTATTAAACATTTATTTTACCTCCGCAAATGAAGTTTGAGAAGGGGTATATAGGTGTCAGTCTGTCGGTCTTTTGGTTTGTCAGTCTGTCCATCCATATCAAAAACTTGTGATGTGAAATACTTCTAATTTTCTTAACCAATTCGATTCAAATTTTGTGTGTGCATTCTTAATAAGGTTGAGAGGTGCATGACATAAATTTCACTTAAGTTATATCAAGGACTACAGAGTTATTTCCCTTGATTCAACCCTAAATATCTTGTGACACAAACTACTTCTACATTTCTAAACCTATTTGGTTAAAAAAAAATTTGTGTGTGTGCATTGATAATAAAGTGGAGAGGTGCTTAACATAAATTTCATACGAGTTATCTCAAGGATTACGGAGTTATTGCCTCTTATTCGTTTTTAAATATCTTGTGACGCAAACTACTTCTATATTTCTAAACTGATTCAGTTCAAAATGTGTATGTGCATTGATAATCAGGTGGAGAGGATGGCAGAGTTATTGCCCTGGTCCCATTTCTGCAGTATCTCCCTTTGGTTAAGTCTGTTTTTCTTGTCCGGAAAATTAATGGAATATATAAAAGGTAATGACTTGAAACTTAAAATATAGACAGATGGCCAGTAGGAGAAGTGCAGTGTCCAAGAACTGTAACTCTACATGGTCTAATTATGGAATTATCTCCCTTTATTTAATTCTGTTTTTTCTTGTCCGGAACATAATTTGAAAATTATACAAGGCTTTCAACTTAAAATATAAACAGATGATGACTAGGAAAAGTGCAGTGTACAAGATCTATAACTTTTCTTGGTCCCATTTTCTAATTATCTCCCTTTGTTAAATCTCTCTTTTTTCTGGTCCTGAATACAACTCAAATATTATACATGGTATGTACTTGAAACTTAAAATGTAAACAGATGGCGACTAGGAGAAGTGCAGTGTCCAAGAACTGTATCTCTACACTTTTAAACTACTGTGCCATACAACCATAACTGACTCTCTATCAGCTTTATTTTAAATAAAGACTTTACTTACTTATTACTTTCTATTGAAACCAATATACTATATCTGTGCTCCATCTGGATTCTGGCTTCTCCTGTAACAAAGAATTTTGCGGGGGGTATTAATCACCTTCAGTGATAGCTCTAGTTGTAAGAGTTATGTCCCTTGAAATTTAGTCTCTTTAGCTTATTGATATTGCAGACTTGTGAACGCAACTCCAACTACGTTTCTGACCATATCTTTTCAAAACTTAGTCATTGTCATTTTATTTTATGCTTGTGACGCACTCTTAAAGTATTTGTACTACAGACTTGATACTTCATGGATAAATTTTTCATCACATGAACTTGCACACCTGGGTATTTTCATCAAACTCCCTTGAAGTTGACAGTTATGGGCCCCTTTTTTTTAGCTCATCTGAGTACAACGTGCTCAAGGTGAGCTTTTCTGATCGCCTTTTGTCCGGCGTGCGTGCGTGCGTCAGGCGTCAACAGTTGCTTCAAACAACATCTCCTCCTAAACGGCTTGGCCAATTTGAAAAATATTTTGCAGGAATGTTCCTTGGATGAAGCTCTACTAAAGTTGTATAAATGGTTCTGGTCCATTGCATAATTAGGTCACAGGAGCTAAAAATAGATTTTAAAAATGCAAACTTTGAAAATCTTCTTCTGCAAAACTGCAAGGCCTAGAGCTTAGATATTTGGTATGTAGCATCATCTTATGGGCCATTACCAAGATTGTACAAATCATAGCCCTATGGTGATAAATGCCCCCGCACCAGGGGTCACTTGTTTTACATAGATTTATATAGGAAAAACTTTAAAAATCTTCTTCTATGAATCCATAAGGCCTAGAGCTTGGATATTTCATATGTAGCATCATCTAACGGTTCATTACCAAGATTGCTCAAATCATAGCCAAACGGTGATAAATGCCCCCGCATTAGGGGTCACTTGTTTTACATAGAGTTATATAGGAAAATCTTTAAAAATCTTCTTCTATGAATCCATAAGGCCTAGAGATTAGATATTTGGTATGTAGCATCATCTTATGGGCCATTACCAAGATTGTTCAAATCATAGCCCTATGGTGATAAATGCCCCCGCACCAGGGGTCACTTGTTTTACATAGAGTTATATAGGAAAATCTTTAAAAATCTTCTTCTATGATTCCATTAGGCCTAGAGCTTAGATATTTGGTATGTAGCATCATCTTATGGTTCATTACCAAGATTGCTCAAATCATAGCCAAACGGTGATAAATGCCCCCGCATTAGGGGTCACTTGTTTTACAAAGAGTTATATAGGAAAATCTTTAAAAATCTTCTTCTATGAATCCATAAGGCCTAGAGATTAGATATTTGGTATGTAGCATCATCTTATGGTTCATTACCAAGATTGTTCAAATCATGACCCTATGGTGATAAATGCCCCCGCACCAGGGGTCACTTGTTTAACATAGAGTTATATAAGAAAATCTTTAAAAATCTTCTTCTATTAATCCATAAGGCCTAGAGATTAGATATTTGGTATGTAGCATCATCTTATAGTTCATTACCAAGATTGTACAAATCATGACCTTATGGTGATAAATGCCCCTGCACCAGGGGTCACTTGTTTTACATAGAGTTATATAGGAAAATCTTTAAAAAAAATCTTCTACTATGAATCCATAAGGCCTATAGCTTAGATTTTTAGCTCACCTGAGCACAACGTGCTCATGGTGAGCTTTTGTGATCGCCTTTTGTCCGTCGTCCGTTGTGCGTGCGTGCGTGCGTCCGTCCGTCGTCAACAATTTGCTTTAAACAACATCTCCTCATGAACCGCTGAAGGGATTTTGACCAAACTTCACAGGAATCATCCTTATGATGCCCTCTATCAAAGTTGTACAAAATATTTAGATTGGTTAAAAAAGTAGGTCACAGGAGCTAAAAATTGATTTTAAAAATGCAAACTTTGAAAATCTTCTTCTGCAAAACTGCAAGGCCTAGAGCTTAGATATTTGGTATGTAGCATCATCTAATGGTTCATTACCAAGATTGTTCAAATCATAGCCCTACGGTGATAAATGCCCCCGCACCAGGGGTTACTTGTTTTACATAGAGTTATATAGGAAAATATTTAAAAATCTTCTTCTATGAATCCATTAGGCCTAGAGTTAGATATTTGGTATGTAGCATCATCTTATGGTTCATTACCAAGATTGTCAAATCATACCCTAGGTGATAAATGCCCCCGCACCAGGGTACTTGTTTTACATAGAGTTATATAGGAAAATCTTTAAATATCTTCTTCTATGAATCCATAAGGCCTAGAGCTTACATATTTGGTATGTTGCATCATCTTATGGTTCATTACCAAGATTGTACAAATCATGACCCTATGGTGATAAATGCCCCTGCTCCATGAGTCACTTGTTTTACATAGAGTTATATAAAAATCTTTAAAATCTTCTTCTATGAATCATAAGGCCTAGAGCTTAGATATTTGGTATGTAGCATCATCTTATGGTTCATTACCAAGATTGTTCAAATCATAGCCCTATGGTGATAAATGCCCCCGCACCAGGGGTCACTTGTTTTACATAGAGTTATATAGGAAAATCTTTAAAAATCTTCTTCTATGAATCCATAAGGCCTAGAGATTAGATATTTGGTATGTAGCATCATCTTATGGTTCATTACCAAGATTGTACAAATCATGACCTCATGGTGATAAATGCCCCTGCACCAGGAGTCACTTGTTTTACATAGAGTTATATAGGAAAATCTTTAAAAAAAATCTTCTACTATGAATCCATGAGGCCTAAAGCTTAGATTTTTGGTATGTAGTATCATCTAATGGTTCATTATCAAGATTTTCAAAATGATGGCCCTTTGGAGATAAATGACCCCGCACTAAGTCTTCTCCTCTGAAACCATAAGGCCCAGTGCTTATATATTTGGTGTGTAGTATTGTCAGGGCTAAAATGTTTAAGATTGAGTTATATCAGAATTCTTGTCTGTTTAAAAACCTTGTAATCAGTTGTAGCAATGGTACTCAGGTGAGCGATTCAGGCCATCATGGCCCTCTTGTTGGTATGTAGCATCATCTAATGGTTCATTATCAAGATTTTCAAAATGGTGGCCCTTTGGAGATAAATGACCCCGCACTAAGTCTTCTCCTCTGAAACCATAAGGCCCAGTGCTTATATATTTGGTGTGTAGTATTGTCAGGGCTAAAATGTTTAAGATTGAGTTATATCAGAATTCTTGTCTGTTTCAAAACCTTGTTATCAGTTGTAGCAATGGTACTCAGGTGAGCGTTTCAGGGCCATCATGGCCCTCTTGTTTAAATACGGAATTTTATGCTTGTGACTGGCGTAACTCTTAAAGTATTTGTACAACAGACTTGAAACTTCATGAATGTATTATTCAGGACATGAACTTGTGCACCTGGATATTTTTATAGATTTGCCTTTGTCTGTCTGTCCATTCCAAAACTGTGACACAGGTTACTCTGAAGGTATTTGTGCTACAGACTTTAAAATTCATGGATATATTACTCAGGACATGACTTGCGCTCCTGGTGTTGGCCTTTGTTCTGGAAAATGCAACAGGTTGGGGCATCTGTGTCCTCTGGACACATTTCTTTTTAGCTCACATGAGCACAACGTGCTCAAGGTGAGCTTTTCTGATCGCCTTTTGTCCGGCGTCCGTCGTCCGTGCGTGCGTGCGTGCGTCCGTGCGTCCGGCGTCAACAATTGCTTCAAACAACATCTCCTCCTAAACGGCTTGGCCAATTTGAAAAATATTTTGCAGGAATGTTCCTTGGATGAAGCTCTACTAAAGTTGTATAAATGGTTCTGGTCCATCGCATAATTAGGTCACAGGAGCTAAAAATAGATTTTAAAAATGAAAATTTAAAAAATCTTCTTCTCTGAAACCACAAGGCCTAGCCTTTTGATTTTTGGTATGTAGCATGATCTTATGACTCTCTACCAGGATTGTACAAATTATGACCCTGGGGTCAAAATTGGCCCCGCCCCAGGGGTCACTTGATTTCACATAGGCTAATATAGGAAAATCTTGAAAAAATCTTCTTCTCCGAAACCACAAGGCTTAGCTTTTTAGCTCACATGAGCACAACGTGCTCAAGGTGAGCTTTTCTGATCGCCTTTTGTCCGGCGTCCCTCGTCCGTCGTCCGTGCGTGCGTCCGGCGTCAACAATTGCTTCAAACAACATCTCCTCCTAAACGGCTTGGCCAATTTGAAAAATATTTTGCAGGAATGTTCCTTGGATGAAGCTCTACTAAGGTTGTATAAATGGTTCTGGTCCATTGCATAATTAGGTCACAGGAGCTAAAAATAGATTTTAAAAATGCAAACTTTGAAAATCTTCTTCTGCAAAACTGCAAGGCCTAGAGCTTAGATATTTGGTATGTAGCATCATCTTATGGGCCACTACCAAGATTGTATAAATCATTGCCCTACGGTGATAAATGACCCCGCACCAGGGGTCACTTGTTTTACATAGAGTTATATAGAAAAATCTTAAAAAATCTTCTTCTATGAATCCATAAGGCCTAGAGCTTAGATATTTGGTATGAAGCATCATCTTATGGGCCACTACCAAGATTGTACAAATCATAGCCCTATGGTGATAAATGACCCCGCACCAGGGGTCACTTGTTTTACATAGAGTTATATAGGAAAATCTTAAAAAATCTTCTTCCATTAATGCATAAGGCCTAGAGCTTAGATATTTGGTATGAAGCATCATCTTATGGGCCACTACCAAGATTGTACAAATCATAGCCCTATGGTGATAAATGACCCCGCACCAGGGGTCACTTGTTTTACATAGAGTTATATAGGAAAATCTTAAAAAATCTTCTTCCATGAATGCATAAGGCCTAGAGCTTAGATATTTGGTATGAAGCATCATCTTATGGGCCACTACCAAGATTGTACAAATCATAGCCCTATGGTGATAAATGACCCCGCACCAGGGGTCACTTGTTTTACATAGAGTTATATAGGAAAATCTTAAAAAATCTTCTTCTATGAATCCATAAGGCCTAGAGCTTAGATATTTGGTATGAAGCATCATCTTATGGGCCACTACCAAGATTGTACAAATCATAGCCCTATGGTGATAAATGACCCCGCACCAGGGGTCACTTGTTTTACATAGAGTTAAATAGGAAAATCTTAAAAAATCTTCTTCTATGAATCAATAAGGCCTAGAGCTAAGATTTTTGGTATGTAGTAGCATCTAATGGTTCATTACAAAGATTTTCAAAGTCTTGGCCCTACGGTGATAAATGACCCTGCGCCCAAGTCTTCTCTGAAACCATATGGCCCATTGCTTAGATATTTGGTGTGTAGTATTGTCAGGGGTAAAATGTTTTAGATTAAGTTATATCAGAATCCTTGTCTGTTTAAAAACCTTGACATCAGTTGAAGCAATGGTACTCAGGTGAGCGATTCAGGGCCATCATGGCCCTCTTGTTCTGAATTATTCCCCTTTCAGAACTTAGAAATTCCTTGCTAAGATTATGCATGCAAATTCAGTCTCCACAACCACCAAAGGTATTTATTTGAAACTTCACAAATGTCTTCGGGGTCAAGACCCATAACTTTAGCATGGATTTTAACGGAATTATTCCTCTTTTTGACCATATTAAAATACACCCATAAATATTTCAAAGTCATGTTATTTCTTTGATACTTCGTATACTTGTTCACCAACATTAATGTAATGAGTAGAAAAGAGCAGACACTATCATGTATTTTGACCGATATATGGCCCTTGAAACATTCAAGATGGCGTATTTTTATACTATAAAGCACTGAGAATAGTTGAGCGTGCTGTCTCCCTGACAGCTAATGTTTTTTTTCTCATATTTTTCCAAACTTTACACTTAAGAAGATGTATCTGTAAAGTATATGAGTATATTTCATATTTTTGATAGATATTAAAGCTTATATATTTACCTGTAAATTGTTGCATATTTGTGATTTCTGTTATGTAATTATACAATAACTGCTTACAAATCATTGTTCTCATATTCATATTGGTGTTTATATTTGTTACAATTCTTCCGGAAGTCCTGTACTGTGCTTTGCATAATTAATTGACGTGACATAAACAAATGCGATGTTTGCATCATCATAACTGTGACTGCCGATAAGTAAACAGTTTTTTGTTGTCAATACAATCAAACAAAATTTTGACTAGTTAGTTCCTTTTTTTGTGTCGCCTAACTAGTCAAGATATAGGGGTTACTTTTGGCGGCAGCGTAGGCGGCGGCGTCCCCATCTGCTTGTCCGGAGCATAACTTTGTCACCATCAGTTTGAATGACTTGACACTTGATATGTATGTTTCTTGCAATGACCCGGAGTGCAGTGCGCAAAAACCATAACTCTACCTTGTACGCTTTTTGAGTTATTCCCCTTTGATAGATTTTCTTTAAGAATTTTTTGTCCGGAGCATATCTTTTTCACCATAAGTTTAAATGACTTGAGACTTGATATGTATGTTTTTTTTCAATGATGTGGAGTGCAGTGCACAAGAATCATATCTCTACCTTGTGGGCTTTTTGAGTTATTCCCCTTTGATAGGTTTTTTTTTTAGAATTTCTTGTCCAGAGCATAACTTTTTCACCATTAGTTTGAATGACTTGAGACTTAATATGTATGTTTCTTGCAATGACCTGAAGTGCAGTGTGCAAGAAACATAAGTCTTTCTTGTGAATTTTTGGGGTTATTCCTCTTTGATTGATTTTATTAGTGTCTTTCAAGTTAGAATGAGATGCATAGTTAAAGGAGGATAGTTTATATGAAACAAGCCTCTCGTAAAAGCTTCACAAATATTATGTGTCACCTGACGTCGATAGTTTATGTGATACAAGCCTAACTACAACTCTGTGATTCCAGTGTTATATATAGGAAAATATTCTTAATAAATTTTGTCCATACTTTAACAGAAGTACCTTCACTAAGTCACCTTGGAGAATATTACCTGTGTTTTGCAGTTTGACCATTTTTGATGGAGTTATGCCCCATTGATAAAATTCCTTTTCCAGAGCATAACTCCTACATTATAAGAGGTATTGAATTTAGTTAGAGTGAAAGCTTAAGTGGCATTTTCAGAAGCAGATTGTTGCATCATATTCATGTCTTGTTCAAAGTTAATGTGGATAAATGTAAGTTAAAAATCCTTGTTGCACATATTTTGTATGTTTGCTTTACACAGAATTGCATTAGATTTAATAGACATTGAGGACAAAATTATTTGACTGATACAAATAATCTGTACTGGGACGAAACATTGCGAAAAGAAAACCTGGTTTTGTGACAATTCCTGTCACTTGTTGATCTATAAATTAGTTGATTTATGACATCTCAAATCATCACATAATGTGTCTACAAAAAGGATATTCTGTGCTTTTTTGTTCTATATTTCTGAATAAATTGATAATATAATTTTTTTTTGTTTTTGGACCTTTTGTGTATGGCTTTGCTTTGCTTTGCATCAAAATTAGTCTTGTTTCACTTAAGAATAATTTTAGATCTAAATAACTTAATGAATGTGAAATGATATTTTCATATACCTTTTGCATAATTATTTGTTAACAGTGAGTGAATGATGGATTTCAGGCCCTCCAGGTACTGGCAAGACGTCGCTGTGTAAGGCTCTAGCTCAGAAGTTGTGTATCCGTCTGTCTGATCGCTTCAGTTATGGACAATTAATAGAGATAAATAGTCACAGCCTGTTTTCAAAGTGGTTCTCTGAGGTATGATTCTTACTTTTTCAGCAGTGCATATGATAACAAGAGGGCCATGATGGCTCTTGGATTGCTCACCTGAGGACCAGGTATTAATGGGAGGAAAAGAAACAGCAATCAGCTTCTTATGGAAAATGGGCTCTGTGCCCTGCCAGCCATCAATCCAATGCATACTTTTGCTCAAGAAGGCTTTTTAAATTTGTAGTATATACATATAAGGAAAATGGGCTCCGCTCCCTGGCGGCCATGTTTTTCAACAAATCCAAATAATTTGAACAATCTTGGTAGAGAGTGACCTAAGGAAAATAGTCTTTGCCATATAAATTTGAAATCCACCCAGTACTTTTGCATAATAAGATTTTTCAAATTTGTTCTCAAAACATATAAGGAAAACAGGCTCTGACCTCTGGTGTCCATGTTTTTCAACGTATCATAATAATTTGAACAAATTTGAAAGGAAGTGGTGACCTAAGCAACATCTGTGCCAAATAACTTTGAAATCCTTTCAGTACTTTTTCACAAGAAGATTTTTAGCTCACCTGAGCACTTGTACTCAGGGTGAGCTTTTGTGACAGTTTCTGCCCAATCTTCATGAAAGTTGGCCAGGGTGTTTGTCTACAAGATATCATGGATGAGTTCGAAATTGGGTCATGTGGGGTCAAAAACAAGGTCACCAGGTCAAATCTTAGAAGATCCTTGTGAACACTCTAGAGGCCACAGTTTTAGCCCAATCTTCATTAGATTTAGTCAGGATGTTTGTCTCCATGATATCCCTGATGAGTTTGAAAATGGGTCACTTGAGGTCAAAAACTTGGTCACCAGTTCAAATCTATGAAAAACTTTGTGAACACACTAAAGGCCACAGTTTTAGCCCAATCTTTGGTCAGGATGTTTGTCTACATGATAGCTTGGATGAGTTCAAATTGGGTCCCATGGGGTCAAATCTTAGAAAATCATTGTGAACACTCTAGAGGCCACAGTTTTAGCCCAATATCCATTTGATTTGATCAGGATGTTTGTCTCCATGATATCCCTTATGAGTTTGAAAATGGGTCACCTGAGGTCAAAAACTAGGTCACCATGGCAAATCTTAGAAAAACCCTTGTGAACACCCTAGAGGCCACAGTTTTAGCCCAGTCTTCATTAGATTTGGTCAGGATGTTTGTCTCCATGATATCCCGGATGAGTTGGAAAATAGGTCACTTAAGATCAAAAACTAGGCCACCAGTTCAAATCTACGAAAAACTTTGTGAACACACTAAAGGCCACAATTTTAGCCCATTCTTCATTAAATTAGGTCAGGATGTTTGTCTACATGATATCTCGGATGAGTTCAAATTGGGTCACGTGGGGTGAAAAACTAGGTCTCCAGTTCAAATCTTAGAAAATCCTTGTGAACACTCTAGAGGCCACAGTTTTCGCCCAGTCTTCATTAGATTTGGTCAGGATGTTTGTCTCAATGATATCCCGGATGAGTTTGAAAATGGGTTACATGGGATCAAAAACTAGGTCACCAATTAAAATCTACGAAAAACCTTGTAAACACTCTAGAGGCCACAGTTTTGGCCCAATCTTCATTAAATTTGGTCAGGATGTTTGTCTGCATTATATTTTGAATGAGTTCGAAAATGGGTAATGTGGGGTCAAAAACTAGGTCACCAGGTCAAATTTTGTGAACATGCTTGAGGCAATATTTTTGGCCCAATCTTGATAAAACTTCATGAAATGATGTTCGTCTTTATGCTATGACAGATGAGTAAGAAATTGGGTCATGTTGGGTCAAAAACTAGGTCACTAGGTCAAATCTTAGAAAATCCTTGTGAACACTGTAGAGGCAACAGACTTGGCCCAATCTTCATGAAATTTGGTCAGGATGTTTGTCTACATCAAATCTCGGATGAATTTAAAACTGTGCCACATGGGGTCAAAAAGTAGGTCACCAGGGGAAATTTAAGAAAAATCTTGTAAACACTGTAGGGGCCTACATTTTTGTACCAGTCTTCATTAAACTTGATAAGAATGATAACTGCATGAATTCCCAGTTGAGTGCAAATTCAGGTTGGATCAAAATCTAGGTCACTTAGTCAAATGATAGAAAAGCACTTTAGATGCCAGATTTTTTGTCATTATGCCTAACACAGCAATCTTACTCAATCTTACTCAGGTGAGCAACACAGGGCCATCTTGGCCCTCTTGTTCAAATTTGTACTATATACATAGAAGAAAAACAGCTCTGCCCCCTGGCGGCGATGTTTTTTCAAAGGATCAAAACAATTTGAACAATCTTGGTAGATGGTTACCTAAGGAACATCTGTGCCAAATTATTTTGAAATCTGGCAAGTAGTTTTTGAGAAGATTCTCAAAGTTTTCATATGTTTTTTTAGCTCACCTGAGCACAAAGTGCTCAAGGTGAGCTTTTGTGATCGCCCTGTTGTCGTCATCGTCCGTCGTCAACAATTTAATTTAAATGACATCTCCTCTGAAACTGCTAGGCAGAATTTGATTAAACTTGGCAGGTATATTCCTTGGGTGAACCTTCACAAAAGTTGCTAAAATAAACTTGATCCATGTGGAACTCTGGTGACCATGGTAACAGAAAGAAAAAATATGAAAACTTTAAAAATCATCTCCTTCAAAACTATAAACTAGATTTCAAAATAATTTGGTACAGATGTTCCTTGGGTAACTCTCTACCAAGATGGCTAAAATTATTCTGATCTGTAAAAAAAACATGGCAGCCAGGGGCAGGGCTACTTTGCCTTATATGTATATAGTGAAATCTTAAATCAACATCTCTGAAACTGCTGGACAGAATTTGATTAAATTTGGCAGGGATGATCCTTGGGTGAAACCTCACAAAAGTTGCTAAAATTATTCCGATCCATAAAAAACATGGCCACCAGGGGCGGGGCTAATTTGCCTTATATCTATATAGTGAAATCTTTAAACAACATCTCCTCTGAAACTGCTGGACAGAATTTAATTATATTTGGCAGGAATGATCCATGGGTGAAGCTTCACAAAAGTTGCTGAAATTATTCTGATCCGTAAAAAAACATTGGCTAATTTGCCTAATATGTATATAATGAAATCTGAAAGCAACATCTCTGAAATTACTGGACAGAATTTGATTTAATTTGGCAGGGATGATTCATGGGTAAAACTCCTCAAAACCTGCTGAAATTATCTGATCCAAAAAAAAACATGGCCGCCAAGGGAGGGGCTAGTTGATGTATATAGTGAAATCTTTAAACGACATCTCTCCTGAAACTGCTGGACAGAATTTGATAAAACTTTGCAGGGATCAAAAGATTTCAAAATGTTTTTATACAGACAGATGTTCCTTGTGTAACACTATACTCAGGTGATCCAGGGCCATCATGGCCTTTTTGTCTTTCCATTGCCAAGGCAACCAGAGTTCTGCATGGAATCTAATTCTTTGAACAACTTTGAAAGGGCATCACCCAAGGAACTTTCCTGTGAAGTTTCTTTAAAATTGGCCCAGTGCTTTAGGAGGAGATGTTGTTTAAAGTTGACGATGGACACTGACCCATTCTAAAAGCTCACCTTGAGCATGTTGTGCTCAGGTGACCTAAGAAAGAAAACAAATGGTCTGCTTGTCTGTTACGCATTGCCATATATTTTAACTTATTAGACAGTATTGTTTCTCTCATACTGGGGTTTTAAATGTGTGGGTTGTCTTATAAGCAGGGTCTACTAGCCATATATTATTTTCCTCCAAGATATGAAGTTGAGTGAAGCCAGATAATCAATACTTCTATTCAACACATGAAAAAAAGATCATCGATAGCATATTGTAGCAGTTTTGAAAAAATATAAATTCTTACACAACAGGTAATGTCCAAATTTGTAAATCACTAGTCCATCATCATCAATTTCCATTGGATTTTAACCAAACTTCACAGGATTGATCCTTATAAAGGCCCTCTTTCAAAATTATTATACCCCCGAAACGAAGTTTGGGGGGGTATATAGGAGTCACCCGGTGGTCGGTCTGTCGGTTGGTCGGTCGGTCCAGCGGTCCGTTGCATTATTGGAATTCAATACAATTTCATGCAATGGTCAAGCACAATGAGAGAAGTGCAGTGCACAAGAACCATAACATATCTATAGGAATTACAGAGTTATTGCCCTTGTTATTTTCCTTGTCCGAGTATAACTTTTAAACTACTGGTTGGATTTCAAAACAGTTGCATAAAATGGTCAACCACAATATGAGGAAGTGCAGTGCACAAGAACCATAACTCTATCTATAGGAATTACAGAGTTATTGCCCTTTGTTACTTTTCCTTGTCCATAGCATAACTTGAAAAGAACTGGTTGGAATTCAAAACAATTTCATACAATTATCAACCACAGTAAGAGGAAGTGCAGTGCACAAGAATCATAACTCTATCTATTGTAATTACAGAGTTATTGCCCTTTGTTACTTTTCCTTGTCCGGAGCTTAACTTTAAAACTACTGGTTGGAATTCAAAACAATTTCATACAATGGTCAAGCACAACCTGTGTAACCCGGCCAAAAATCTGGAAAAAAAACTAATGTAAAAATGTCTTTTTCATACTCTTCTTCTTAATCCTAATAACTTCATCATTTCTAAAGCAGTATTGCGGGGGTATTAATCACATTTAGTGATAGTTCTAGTTATTTTTGGAGTTATTCCCCCTTTTCTCAATTTCTTGACCATAAGATAAGTCCTGTTCTACTTATGCTATTGAAACAAAATTTCAGACATGAAAAGAAATTGATGAGAGGATTATTGTGCATATATCACTGTGTGCCTCAGTGTATGTGTGAGGGAAACATCAGTTTTCTACAAAAACAAATCTCTAGTTAAAGTTTGTTTTGAACTTATGATTAACCTTTGGTCCTATACTGTCATTAAGTGTTTTTCATCCCCTAAAAAATAAGTTCTGCAGATGATGACTGGCAAGGTTTCTTATTTAGTCCTACAGGTGGTTGGCTAGTTTTCTTATTTAGTCTATATATAGAAACTTTAGAATTGTTTACATTGATGGTACTCTGGTGAGTGTTCTAGGGTCATAATGGCTCTCTTGTTTTTAATCTGCTATAACTTCAATGTCCTCCATTGGATTGCTTCAATATTTGGACAGTTATTTATGTGGGCTATTTATATGGATGTAGTTTTTTATGCTCACCGAAGGTGACGCATATAGTCGCCGCTTCGTCCGTCCGTCCGTCCGTTCGTTCGTCTGTCCGTCCGTCCGTCACACTTTCCTTGTCCGGAATATTTCTCAGGAACTAATGGCTTGAATTCAACGAAACTTTATGGGAAGCTTTATTACTAAGAGGAGATGCGCATATCGTCAGCATGACCCGATTCCTAAATTTTTCACAGAGTTATGGCCCATTGACTTTTCGGCCTATAGTACATATTGCATGATTCTTGTCCGGGCTATTTCTCAGGAACTAATGGCTTGAATTCAACGAAACTTTATGGGAAGCTTTATTACCAAGAGGAGATGCGCATATCGTCAGCATGACCCGATTCCTAAATTTTTCACAGAGTTAAGGCCCCTTGACTTTTTGGCCTATAGTTCATATTGCATGATTCTTGTCCGGGCTATTTCTCAGGAATTAATGGCTTGAATTCAACGAAACTTTATAGGAAGCTTTATCACCAAGAGTAGATACGCAAATCGTCAGCATGACCTAGTTCCTCAATTTTTCACAGAGTTATGGCCCATTGACTTTTCGGCCTATAGTACATATTGCATGATTCTTGTCCGGGCTATTTCTCAGGAACTAATGGCTTGAATTCAATGAAACTTTATGGGAAGCTTTATCACCAAGAGTAGATACGCATATCGTCGGCGTGACCTAGTTCCTCAATTTTTCACAGAGTTATGGCCCCTTGACTTTTCGGCCTATAGTACATATTGCATGATTCTTGTCCGGGCTATTTCTCAGGAACTAATGGCTTGAATTCAATGAAACTTTATGGGAAGCTTTATTACCAAGAGGAGATGCGCATATCGTCAGCATGACCTGGTTCCTCAATTTTTCACAGAGTTATGGCCCCTTGATTTTTTGGCCTATAGTTCATGTTGCATGATTCTTGTCTGGGCTATTTATCAGGAACTAATGGCTTGAATTCAACGAAACTTTATGGGAAGCTTTATTACCAAGAGTAGATACGCATATCGTCGACGTGACCTGGTTCCTCAATTTTTAAGAGAGTTATGGCCCCTACTACCATGTTGTTGACTAATATTCATGTCATTTGCCTAATTTAACAGGAGATATCATTTAAACAAAACCCCACAAAATTCAATATGCTAGAAATGTCAATCATAATCATGTCAGCTAATTGTTGTTTAGGCCATTATACACTATTTCAAATATCCAGTCATATGTCAAGAGTGTTGGTTAACCTCTTTGATATGAGCACACATTGAAATGTATGACTTAATTTTTAGTAGTATAAAAACTTAAAAAAAATCAATGAAAGATCTGATGAGTAACACGTATTATCATATTAAATAGTAAACTGTTACTAAGTCTCCAAATTAGAGTTGGTAAAACATCTCATCTGATGAGAATAGATATGATTTAGGAATTGGGATTTCAACATATCCTCCCACCCATTGACCAAGGCCTTATTTGTAACAATGACGTTCTTCGGGGAGCATCTGTCAGTTCTACTGACTTTCTTGTTATGGAATTAAAATGATCTTAAATTCAGTTTGACTTTGCTATGATATAGTAACTTGTACAGGTAGTGAATGCAGTTTTTCTCAGGTGAGTCAGCTTGGCCCTCTTGTTTTTAGCTCACTTGAGCACAACATGATCACCCTGCATCCGTCATCGTGTGTCGTCTATCGTGCGTCTTCAACAATTTGCTTTAAATGACATCTTCTCTGAAACCACTGGACAGAATTTCACTAAACTTAGCAGGGATGATCCTTGGAAGTCCATAAAATAAACTTGATCCATGAAGAACTCTGGTTTCCATGGCAATGGAAAGAAAAAAATTATGAAAACTTTAAAAATCATCTCCTTCAAAATTACTGGCCAGATTTCAAATTGTTTTGGTACATATGTTCCTTGAGTAACAATCTACCAAGATGGCTAAAATTATTCTGATCTGTAAAAAAAACATGGCAGCCAGGGGCAGGGCTAATTTGCCTTATATGTATATAGTAAAACCTTCAAACTACATCTCCTCTGAAACCGCAGGGCAGAATTTGATTAAATTTGGCGGGGATGATCCTTGGGTGAACCTTCACAAAAGTTGCTAAAATAAACTTGATCCATGTGGAACTCTGGTTACCATGGCAAGGGAAAGAAAAAAATATGAAAACTTCAAAAATCATCTCCTGCAAAACTATTGGCCAGATTTAAAATATTTTGGTACAAGTATTCCTTGGGTAACTCTCTACCAAGATTGCTAAAGTTATTCCGATCTGTTAAAAAACATGGCTGCCAGGGGTGGGGCTAATTTGCCTTATATTTATAAAGTGAAACCTTAAAACGACATCTTCTCTGAAACTGCTGGGCAGAATTTAATTAAACTTGGCAGGGATAATTCTTGGGTGAACCTTAACAAAAGTTGCTTAAATAATCCATGTGGAACTCTGGTTGTCATGGCAACGAAAAAAAAGAAAGTTATGATAACTTTAAAAATCATCTTCTATAAAACTACTGGCCAGATTTCAAAATGTTTTGGTACAGATGTTCCTTGGGTAATCATCTATTAAGATTGCTAAAATAATTCCGATCAGTAAAGAAACATGGCCGTCAGAGGCAGGGCTAATTTGCCTAATATGTGTATAGTGAAACCATTAAACAACATCTCCTCTGAAACCGCTGGACAGTATTTGATTAAAATTGGCAGGGATGATCCTTTGGTGAACCTTCACAAAAGTTGCTAATATAAACCTGATTCATGGTTGCATTGGCAATAGAAAGAAATGAATTATGAACATTTTAAAAGTCATCTTCCTTAAAACTACTGGCCAGATTTCAAAATGTTTTAGATCAGATGTTCCTTGGGTAACCCTACACCCAGGTGAGCAATTTAGGGCCTCTATGGCCCTCTTGTTTTGTCACATATTTATATATATTTAGTTTAAAAATCAGTTGTAGTTTATATTAGGTAAAATGGATCTTAATTAATCGTCAATGGTGCCTGTCTACTGCTCATCATGCATTCTGGATTTCTTTTCCATCTTACAAAAACCCACAGATAAGTGTAGTGAGAAAGGGGTACCATCTTATTGGTAAATAGTCTTAAAGTCAAAAATAAATGGTAAATACTGTCCTCAGTTTTTGCATGTATATTGATAGACTTACATCTAAAGCAATTTTACTGGAAGATTGCCAAAACATACCTTATATTGGTGAATTGAATGGTAACTTGATCATTATGTCACATTAGTTTCAGGACTTTTTTTGACTGTTGGCAGGATACCATATTTGTCTTTAGCAATAGTGTGGCAACAAATAGTCTTAAGGACACCTCCTTTAAGTGTCCTAAAGCACTTTTTGCTGAGATGAGTTGAATGAAGTGTGTGTTACAGAGTGGGAAGCTGGTGATGAAGATGTTCCAGAAGATACAGGAGTTGATTGATGATCCAGAGGCCTTGGTGTGTGTACTGATAGATGAGGTAGGTCAGCCTGCCAAACCTAGGGTAGTCATGTAGACACCCTTATATTTCAATCTCTGGATGGTTCTTTACAGCAGTCAGTCCAACAAAAAGGGGTGAAGGGGTGAAGTTGTTATCAAATTGTACTAATATAATAGCCTGAATTCAAGTTAGTTTTACAATGGTCTCGTGATTCCTTGGGGTGGAACAGGATCGGCAAACTACTCAAAGAAATGCTGTATTTGAGGAATCATTCAGATGTCAAAACTTAATGTTGACAATTGTTGATATCAATTGTCTGCATTTTCATTAATCATTTTGTTTAGTTTCGCCTTTAACTGATAGTATTTTTATTATACATAAAATATGTTTTTCAATTAAAAAACCACAAGCATATAGCTTTTAGTGTGAGAATTAAGTCAGAAATAGTGTGTTATCATTTGATTGACAACTTTTGTTTTAGCTTCATATATAGCGGCGATGCGTTATTTTTACATTTTCGTAATAAACATCAAATATTATGCTGTGGTTTGTTTGACTGTATGCAGCTCTCTTTTTTTCACTTTCTTTCCACTTTCCTCACAAACAAATAAAATCAGTTCCTTTAATGACAGTTGATTAATCAGGAGGACCCATCACAGTTTCTTACATGATCACTAGGTGCGACAATACGTTTTACACTGCCTTGTTGATATTACAGTTCGCCTACCTACTCTCAGGAGGTTTGACTATTTGTGAAAACAAATACAAAACCATCTCAGTCAAGGTGTTAATCAAAAGAGATATAGATAGATTTGATAATGACTTTGAAGAATCACACAGAAAGTATAATTATAGGATGATATGCTACAGTGGTGCTATCATATCAGTTGTCAAAAAATACAATTGATATACGATTGAAATACGAACGATATGCGATCTGCGATAGCAAGTTTGATTTACTTATACGATTCGATACGATGTGTTTATAATTTGATACCATACGATATACGGTAAGCATGGCACGGTTTACATGACATTTTTATACCTGCAAACTTGATTTGACTACAAGTTCAGGGATATGCAAAAACTTCATTTTGTTAACAATATTTATCGTCACATATAACTGGTAATCCCGTGTGTTCATCTAATAAACATTGCAAATGACAGGAAATGGGGACATACTAAATTGCAGTTCCCCTGAAAGAGCGACGGACTCTGCAATCTCCATGGAGACTACTGCTAACGGCACATGTCATGAGAGAAAGTTTTTCTTTTTTTTTTCTTTTTTTTTAATGAAGATTTTTTATACGCCGCCAGAGGCGGTCGTATATTGGCGTCATCTTCTCTGTCCGTAAGTCCATATCTTGTGAACGCAACTCCTCCTTTGTTACTGAATGAATCTTTTCAAAACTTGGTCAATGTCATTACTATAATGGGTAGATGTGCATGAAGGGGTGATTTTCCAGTTCATTGATTTTTACAAGATGTGTGTCCCTTGAAACTAAGTCTCTGTAGCTGATTGATATTGCAGCCTTGTGAATGCAACTCCTTCTACATTTCTGATGAATCTTTTCAAAACTTGGTCAATGCCATTACTAAAATGGGTAAATGTGCATGAAGTGGCGATTTTCCAGTTCATTGATTTTTAGCTCACCAGAGCACGAAGTGCTCAGGGTGAGCTATTGGGATCACCCTTTGTCCGTCGTCGTCCGTTGTCAACAATTTGCTTTAAAAGACATCTCCTCTGAAACCGCTGGACAGAATTTGATAAAACTTGGCATGTTTGATCCTTGGGTGGGCCTCTACAAAAATTGCTGAAATAGAGTTGATCCATGAAGAACTCTGGTTGCCATGGCAACAAATAGAAAAAATAATTGAAAACTTTGAAAATCATCTCCTCTGAAACCGCTGGACAGAATTTGATAAAACTTGGCATGTATGATCCTTGGGTGGGCCTCTACAAAATTTGCTCACATAAAGTTGATCCATGAAGAACTCTGGTTGCCATGGCAACAAATAGAAAAAATAGTTGAAAACTTTGAAAATCATCTCCTCTGAAACCGCTGGACAGAATTTGATAAAACTTGGCATGTATGATCCTTGGGTGGGCCTCTACAAAATTGCTCACATAAGTTGATCCATGAAGAACTCTGGTTGCCATGGCAACAAATAGAAAAAATAGTTGAAAACTTTGAAAATCATCTCCTCTGAAACCGCTGGACAGAATTTGATAAAACTTGGCATGTATGATTCTTGGGTGGGCCTCTACAAAAATTGCTCAAATAAAGTTGATCCATGAAGAACTCTGGTTGCCATGGTTGATCCATGAAGAACTCTGGTTGCCATGGCAACAAATAGAAAAAATAGTTGAAAACTTTGAAAATCATCTCCTCTGAAACCGCTGGACAGAATTTGATAAAACTTGGCATGTATGATCCTTGGGTGGGCCTCTACAAAAATTGCTCAAATAAAGTTGATCCATGAAGAACTCTGGTTGCCATGGCAACAAATAGAAAAAAATAGTTGAAAACTTTGAAAATCATCTCCTCTGAAACCGCTGGACAGAATTTGATAAAACTTGGCATGTATGATCCTTGGGTGGGCCTCTACAAAAATTGCTCAAATAAAGTTGATCCATGAAGAACTCTGGTTGCCATGGCAACAAATAGAAAAAATAATTGAAAACTTTGAAAATCATCTCCCCTGAAACAAATGGTCAGAATTTATTTTCCTTTGGCACAAATAGTCACCTCATGAATGTCTACCATAATTGCTAAAATAAAGTTGATCCTTTGAAAAATAAGGCCCCTAGTGGGTTGGCTAATTTCCTTATATACTCTATATAGAAAACATCAAAATACTTTTTTTATGAAGCCAGCTGTGAGAATTTAATTTCCTTTGGCCCAAATGGTCACCTCATGAATGTATACCAATATGGCTAAAATAAAGTTAATTCCTAAAAAAATGAGGTCCCTAGGGGGTTGGCTAATTCCCTTATATACTCTATATAGAAAACATCAAAATTCTTCTTCTGTGCAAAGGCCAATTTGGGGCCGAAATTTGGCCCCATCTACTCTTCAATACACAATATTTTTCCCGATTTAGTGTGTTTCTGATTCCGTGATCCACCATTTTGGATTTAAATATTTGAACAAAATAACACTTATCGGTTTGCGAAAAGTGTTTTTAAAACAAAAAAATAACCCAAGAATTTATTAACTGGTTGAAATGAATGAGATTACATGTTTGTCGATTGTCCAGTGTGTTTTAATTTGCATGATAACACTGTATTTTCTGAAAATGTTAACGCTTGTGAATCACAACCGCACTGCTCCATAGAGTGTATAGGGATGGAATTACTATGGTGTCGAGACATTTAGGTGGAAAATTACTTCTAGGCTACTCATAGTTGTTTTGGCTGCTTTTTCCAGATTAAAAACTGTTACTGATTTAACCTTTTCCTTCATATAGACGCATATTGACACTCTCAAAAGGAACCACATAAAATAGTCACAGTTAAACATTCCTTGTTATAGAAAACAATTGTTTCATTTTAAAATGGAGATGTACTCTGGTGAGCGTCTATGGCCCTTGGGCCTCTTGTTACAAAATTTTGTCCCTTGAAACTTAGTCTCTGTAGCTGATTGATATTGCAGCCTTGTGAACGCAACTCCTACATTTCTGAACGAATCTTTTCAAAACTTGATCTGTTGCATTACTATAATGGGTAGATATGCATGAAGTGGCGATTTTCCGGTTCATTAATTTTTGCAAGATTTTTGTCTCTTGAAACTTAGTCTCTTTAGTTGATTGATATTTTAGCCTTGTGAATGCAATTCCTTGTATGTTTCTAACCCAATCATTTCAAAACTTGGTCAATGTCATTACTATACTGGGTAGATATGCACAAAGCAGGGATTTTGATGTTTATCAATATTTGCAATAGTTATGCCTTTCTAAACATGGTCTCTTGAAAACACAACTCAAGTTTCTTAACAGGTAAAAGTGCATAAAGCAGGGTTTTCTGGTACAGTGATTTTTGCAAGAGTTATGCGGAGAAAGCAAAAAGGATTCATATTGATACTCATGCTATTTGACCTACTTTCAAATTGGAAGCCTTTTTAGGATTCTATCTCTGTTCAGCTAAATTAATTGGTCTCACAGACTTCATTATGAGCTTATGCTTACAGAAATGTTGAAAGCAATAATTAAAAGGACCCTCTTGGTCTTTATAGTTTGTGGCGGCGTATATTGTGGCAGCACTGGCACTCTTGTAATAAATATATTTTTAGGATTATGAGTAATAATAACAATCACAATAAAAACAAATGATAACAGTAATTTACTGATACCTAGTACTCTGCTACATGTGTTAATTAACACAATATCTTTTGGAGTTTTACATTAACCCACCAAACTAAATGAAATGTACACATACTACAGATGATATTTAAGATATTAAGAGAGTACCTAACGAGAGAGAGAGAGAAATATTTATCTATTTTTAACAAAACCTCGTAAGCTTTTATTTTATTTATTTTTATTGTATTTCCAATACATATTAAGTGACTGTCAAAGTTATTGATTGAATATATGTATTAATTAGTCCCCTACTGGCTTCGCCGAAGGGGACTATAGGTTTGCACTCCGTCCGTCAGTCCGTCCATCACACATGTTTTCCGGACTTTTTTTTCTAAACGCTTGCAGATATTCATCTAATTTTTGGTGTGTGAGTCTACCACCATGACTTACAGATCAAGTTTGAGTTTCGTTCCGGTCCACTGAGTTTTGACGGAATTACGACCCTTGGAATTAGAAAATTTCGTTAAAATAGCAGTTTTCCAGATTTTTTTTTCTAAACGCTTGCAGATATTCATCTAATTTTTGGTGTGTGAGTCTATCACCATGACTTACAGATCAAGTTTGAGTTTCGTTCCGGTCCATTGATTTTTGACGGAATTACGGCCCTTGGAATTAGAATTTTTTTTTAAATAGCAGTTTCTCTGCACTCAGGTCTTCCTCCACCTGTAATTAGCTGGATGTTGTTATATGACTAAAATAAACAGGTTGTGTTTGTGTGTGTGTTGGGGGGTCTTAGTTTTCCATTTGCCGGTAGGGGACTTAGTATTGCCTAAGCAATACTTTCATAATACTTGTTAATTTATGAACTTCAATCAGGATCTCGGATAATCAACTGCTATTTTAAAAAGAACAAAAATTGTTAATTTGTTTAGTATTTTGCATGCATGTCAAACGGTGTGATAAATTATTATTTAGACAGACTAAATATTATCCATATTGGACAATATTAAATGTTTATGGTTTAAAATTCGTTCACGTGATTTTGTCCTTTTCCCTTTATTGGACAGGTCCTTAAAAAATTATGAATATAATATAATTGGTCCATGCCTTTTTACGAGGGCGAGTCAATAAATAACCAGCCTATGACATCTCCAATCAACCGAGACATCCACGATTTTCACGCATTGTTTCAATACATGTACTATACCTGTGTACAAAACTACACATGTATACGGTCATTTGTTTGTCAGATATTGAATGTCAAACATGGCTAGTGATGTAAAAGCAAGCTTTTCATCAAAAGTGGAGTACCGTGCTGGTAAGGACACACATGCTGAGTTAGTTGATGTGTATGGGTCTTCTGCACCATCTTATTCTCAAGTTAAATTCTGGGTTGGGGAGTTTAAACGCGGTAGAACGTCTATAGAAGATGAAGCCAGGACTGGACGCCCAGTTGATGCCACTGACGAAGAAATGTGTAATAAAGTCAGAGATCTGGTATACTCAGATAGGCGAAGTCAGGTTGAAGAAATAGCACAGGCATTAGGCATTTCACATAGTACCGTTGCAACAATCTTGCATGAACGTTTAGGGATGCGCAAGCTTACAGCCCGTTGGGTTCCAAATTCCCTTAGCAATGAGCAAATGGCAACGAGAGCATCAGTATGCTGTGCGTTGTGGAAGCGTTTGAGGTCAAAAGATGAATTCTTTTTGCGTCTAGTTACTGTGGATGAGACTTGGGTGCATTATTATGAACCAGAAAATAAAGCCCAGAGATGTCAGTGCGTAGGGCCGGTGTAACAGCCCAGATTTTCCCCCCAGTCAGTTTTTTCCCCGGGGAAAAAACTGACTAGTCAGGTTTTTCCCCCCTATCTAATATATTGTGCATGATGTTGGGAAAATTCTGGACTAGTCAGTTTTTTCCCCCCTATCTAATATATTGTGCATGATGTTGGGGAAATTCTGGACTAGTCAGTTTTTTCCCCCCTATCTAATATATTGTGCATGATGTTGGGGAAATTCTGGACTAGTCAGTTTTTCCCCCCTATCTAATATATTGTGCATGATGTTGGGGAAATTCTGGACTAGTCAGTTTTTTCCCCCCTATCTAATATATTGTGCATGATGTTGGGGGAAATTCTGGCCTAGTCAGTTTTTTCCCCCCCTGTCATTTAGATTGTTCTTGATGGTGGGGAAATTCTTGACCAGTCAGTTTTTTCCCCCCTATCCAGTATATTGTTCTTGATGGTGGGGAAATTCTTGGACTAGTCAGTTTTTTCCCCCCTATCAATATATTGTGCTGATGGTGGGGAAATTCTGGACTAGTCAGTTTTTTCCCCCCTATCTAATATATTGTGCATGATGTTGGGGAAATTCTGGACTAGTCAGTTTTTTCCCCCCTATCTAATATATTGTGCATGATGGTGGGGAAAATCTTGACCAGTCAGTTTTTTCCCCCCTGTCATTTAGATTGTATTGATGGTAGGGAAATTCTGGACCTGTCAGTTTTTTCCCCCCTATCCAATATATTGTGTGTGATGTTGGGGAAATTCTGGACCAGTCCCCCACCATCACGCACAATATACTGGATAGGGGGAAAAAAACTGACTGGTCAAGAATTTCCCCACCATCACCCACAATATACTGGATAGGGGGAAAAAACTGACTGGTCAAGAATTTCCCCACCATCAAGAACAATCTAAATGACAGGGGGGGAAAAAACTGACTGGTCCAGAATTTCCCCAACATCACGCACAATATATTGGATAGGGGGGAGAAAACTGACTGGTCCAGAATTTCCCCACAATAAAGAACTATCTAAATGACAGGGGGGAAAAAACTGACTGGTCCAGAATTTCCCCAACATCATGCACAATATATTAGATAGGGGGGAAAAAACTGACTGGTCCAGAATTTCCCCACAATAAAGAACTATCTAAATGACAGGGGGGAAAAAACTGACTGGTCAAGATTTTCCCCACCATCATGCACAATATATTAGGGGGGAAAAAACTGACTAGTCCAGAATTTCCCCACAATAAAGAACTATCTAAATGACAGGGGGGAAAAAACTGACTGGTCAAGATTTTCCCCACCATTATGCACAATATATTAGATAGGGGGGAAAAAACTGACTAGTCCAGAATTTTCCCCACCATCATGCACAATATACTGGATAGGGGGGAAAAAACTGACTGGTCAAGAATTTCCCCACCATCACGCACAATATACTGGATAGGGGGGAAAAAACTGACTGGTCAAGAATTTCCCCACCATCACGCACAATATACTGGATAGGAGGGAAAAAACTGACTGGTCAAGAATTTCCCCACCATCAAGAACAATCTAAATGACAGGGGGGAAAAAACTGACTAGTCCAGAATTTCCCCACTTACACATGTAATATATTGGATAGTAGAGAAAAACTGACTAGGCCAGATCCCACATCAGACAAAATGACAGGGGGGAAAAAACTGACGTCCAGAATTTCCCCACCTCAGAAACCTTAAAAAATTTTAAAAAAAGAGGGGGGAAAAAACTGACTGGGTGGGGAAAAACCTGACTAGTCAGTTTTTCCCCGGGGAAAAAACTGACTGGGGGGAAAATCTGGGCTGTTACACCCCAAGACCAAAGAAGTTCAAGACTCAACCATCTGCTGGCAAAGTGATGGCCACAGTATTTTGGGACACAAAGGGAGTTATTTTGTTGGACATTTTACCCAAGAGAAGTACAATAACCGGAGCATACTATGCAAACTTGCTAGACCAGCTGAGGAACGCCATCCGCAAGAAACGCCGTGGTAAACTCTACAACGGTGTTTTGCTGCAACAGGACAAAGCAAGAGTCCACACTTGTAAAGTTGCAATGGATGCTGTGGAGCGAAATAGGTATGAATTAATACCGCACCCTGCCTACTCACCAGACCTGGCTCCTAGCGACTTCTTCCTTTTTCCAAATTTGAAAAAGGATATACGTGGATGTCATTTCCGGTCTGACAAAGAAGACATAGCGGCAGTTGAGGAGTGGTTCCATGGAAAGGACCCTGACTTCTTCACTTCTGGGCTGATAGCACTTGAACACCGTTGGTCCAAGTGCATAGCCCTGGAGGGAAATTATATTGAAAAAGAAGAGGTAGATTTCAACCCGAAATAGGTTAGGCTGGTTATTTATTGACTCGCCCTCGTATATACGATCAGGACTGCTCAATGAGCGCTCGAGAACCATCACATAGAGGTATAGAACTTCTGGTTAACTGTCAAATAGCTGAAAAGAATGTAATGATGCATGAACAACTGCATGCAACCAGCACCTTATATATAGAGAGAAAGAGATACCAGTATTGCTGCTTCTTTAAATAATTAAAAAAGCAGACCGGAAGGCCATCTTGTTCGAAGAAAAGTAATTAGTGAAGAGGTCGCTGATTCTGTCGCAGCTTATACATGATGATAGCAGAAAAACTAATAAATCTGCAAAACAGCTTCTAAATTGGTCCCATGCTTTCAACCATAAGCACAAATTATTTGTTCCTATAAAAGAACTGTTGCAATATTTTACTTGCTGTTTTAAGTATAAAAAAAGTTTTGTTTTATCAATCATAAGAATACTCTAAGTCTTACTCGTATGTGATTACTATATTTTTTAAAAGTCCAATAGTCTTTTATTTATAAAGAATCCCCCCCCCCCAAAAAAAAAAAAGAGAGAGAGAGAGAGAGAGACCTTTTACTATTAATATCATCTTCAACATAATTCGCTATGGAAATATACTGATATATAGAATGTCTTCCTCTTTGGAATATAATATTTCTGTGATGACTATTTAATTTTAGAATAATAATGTAATAATGATATAATGTGCATAAAAAGGAATAAATAATATAAATCAAATTAGTTAATGAAAGAAACTTGTAGTCATATTGTTGTTGTTGTCTAGTAGATTTCTCCGCTGTCTTTGAAGCATCCTTGGTATGATGAAGAATTTTGAGTTTTCTGTATTAAGGGTCGTACTTCTTTATGTACACTCACAATGTTGTGAGTATATACTCTAAAACGCGTAGGCAGCAGAGCTTATAGTCAGACGGTATTAATTTAGTCCGTACAGTTTATATTATGTAAGTGCCCTATTGTGTATGTATGTATATACACATAGTGATTCTAAGTTACTTGTAAATTATTGTATAATATTTATTATAATAGAGGAACAGTTTTTGACTAAGCTACCCAGTGACACTACATAACACCCTGGTTCTTTCTGTGATAATGTTATCACAATAGGCCTGTGACCATCTTTCATGTTTTCTGTCATGTTAATTAGGAATACAGGTCAATTCGTAACCTAACCAATTCGTAACCTATTATTTTTGGTCGATTCGTAACCTTTTTTTTTTAAAGTCAATTCGTAACCTTTTCAATTTGCTGGTTGATTCGTAACCGTGACTCGTCACCTTAAGAAGGTGTTAATTATTTATCGTATTATTTGGTGTTCCTTTAAGTAGGTGTTGATTGAATTGATGTGTAAATGCTAATTAATGATGATAAGAGGAATGTGACTGACGGACAGGTAATTAAAAAAAGGTGTTGATTGGTTTGATGTAGAGTATTTGTTGATTGGTTTGATGTAGATTATTTGGTGGTATTTCTTTCTTTTTTGGTGATATGTATATAAAGACGTATATGAAGATTTTTTTTTTTTAATATAATAACATTATAAATCGGAAAACACACCTTCTCACACACACACACACACACACACACATACAAACACACACAGCAGACCATTGTTTTCTTTTATTGAATGACCAGATCGAGATTATGCAGATAGATAGTAACAAACACAACTCGGAAACATCTTTATTATTTCTTTATTTAATTAATTTAAATAACAATATACATTCAACAATGCTAGGTTTCAAATCATGTTCCTTGAAACAACGTATCACTTGCTGTAAACTCTGCCCAGCTTCCTCAGGAGTTTGGATGCACTCATCTCTCCCAAACTATATTCTCCCCACACCTGGAAGACTCTGCCCTCCATGGCCCGCTTCGACTTCCGTTGATTTTTCTTGAGTTTGTTGATCGACACCAGCTTTGTCTGCGTCTCAACGTACTTCGCTTCGTCGTGCAGCAAGTTGATGAGAACGTAGAAAGAAGGCGGATTTTGGGCTCGCACGTTTAGACGATGGTGCCAACCTGAAATTATAGATAAAAAATATTAGTGGCACTATGATAAAGTATTAAGCAAAGTGATCTTTTACTAAATATTTTTAGTAAATATTTTTTTGTTGGCTATTACTATTATTATATGGGTTTATGGTATATGCATTAGTTTTTTTATATATTTAAAAAAATAATTCATTTTAATTATTCAAATACTAAGGCATTTATGCTCTTAACATACCTTCACAGTCATTGTTCGTCCTGACTGGCATTCCATAGACGGACCAGTCTTCCGGTGACCACACTGACCCGTCCATCCACTGTCCCTCCACATACTCATATACCTGGCAGAGTAGCTCATTGTTGACTGCTTTTCTTCTCTCCTCCTCAAACACGGCAGGGATGTGTAGTGCAGGGAGAAGTGGAAGAGCCAGGAGACGTCGAAGAACTCTCTGTATCCCACCTCCTTCCTCGTAGCTAGGGGCAAGACCAATGCTCTGTATTTTCTTCCACACGGCCTGCGTCCAATGGAATGCGCATCCAGATACCCTTGCTTCGGGAAACACGGCGCGGATAGCTTGCCACGCTGCAGCCTCGAAGTCGAGCATGAAAGCCTGAACAGCGGGCTCTGTTGGCAGCAGATTCCTGAGTTTCTATAATGACAGAATATAAAAAACACATTTGCATATACGCACAAAATCATCGTATTTTATGCAAAAAAAAAAAAAAAAAAAATTCACTTATTTTGTCCACTTTAACATCTATATGAAAAATCCCATATTTCATATGCAGTATTCACGATTATATGTTCTAAACGATAATTAATTAACATTTATGGGATAAAAATATAATGAAATTAATAAATGAAAAGAAAAAAAAACACCTGTATCTCCACAAGCACGATGCTGCCATCCATTGCAAACATCGCACGCTATTGCCTGGTGATGATCGCGAACTATCCTATCACAAGAAAGACACATGTACTGTGAATAGTCCATTGTATAAATAATACAAGACACCTTGTCATTTCCATTTTTATACCGAATTGTTTTCAAATTACGTCGATCCCGAGACAAACAATGAAAATTACTAAGTTTAATTGCTAAAACATTTTCCTTTATTTTAATTGTTTCATAATCATTTACACTCCTTTGGCGGTTTCCCTCAAAGAAAGGCATATCTATAGGTGTATACACTTACGTGTGATGCGAGGCGCTAATTAAAAGGCACATTCCCAAACTATAAAAACACGCACAACAGCATTAATTGCTTAAATAAATCATTAAGCTATTATCACCTATTCAACACCGACAATATATTAAAAACAAAATTAACACTAGCAGTGGATGATTATATGGCTCATTAGTGATATTCGGCAATAATTGGTCGTTATTCAACACCGTCTTTTATATCTTTAATTATATCAAAGGTAATATCTTCAACACTTTGTTGGAGGTTACGAATTGACCTGTAAAATTGGTTACGAATTGACTCAAGATTTGAAAACGATAACGAATTGACCTGAAAAAGGTTACGAATCGACCAAAAAAAATAGGTTACGAATTGGTTTGGTTACGAATTGACCGCAACCCGTTAATTAGTACCGGTTATAACATTCATGTTGTGTAAAGGTTGATTGTCCCTTCCTTGCCTTGGGGTAGGGGTGGGGGATGAGTGACGGTATACTGGTACCGGTGATATATAAAGGTAACATATCCTGTCAAAATAAACACATGCTGTGCCTGCTGATAAGAAGGTATGACACACGTCTGGTGAAACACAACTACGTTGGTTAAATATACACATTCATGCATAAATGTACACACATGAGAAAAAAAATCAGATATATTTTAAGCGAACTATACATGTAATAATATGGAATTTATAAAAAAAAAATTCCCATTTAACTTTTATCATGTAGTGAATTTGTGTTTTCACGGACAAGGAGAGATCGATAATTTGACTAAAACCGTATGCCTCTATTCTCAAAGGCAATATGTTAATCTTCTATTGTAGGGGTCCTGTTTGTTTTCTTATTTTATATGTGTTGACGCTATCATCAGAGAAATGAGCCCCGGTTGGGATTCGAATCCAAGACCTCCTGATAATATATTGCTTATTCAAACTGAAAGAGACGTAGAGAAGAAAAAGAAAATATGTTCTGTGCGAATTATGACTTGTTTATTTTAATGTTTGTATATGTGGAGAGAGCTAGAGAGAGAGAGACAAGGGGGTGGGGGTAAATAAAATAGGAAATAAAAAAAATAATACACATTACAACTATAATAATAATAAAATAAGTTATTCAAAGGAAGCAACATCTTGGACGAAATCAGAGTTTGATTATGCATAATTAGGTCAGATTTAAATTGTTAATTTTCAGACATGCTAATCATAAAAATTTTGATCAAACACATCAAATAAACTTATAGGAATGAATGTAGCCCAGCGTATACTTCAATACCAATTTAATGCTTTCGAATACATATTTTTCACCCATGCATTAAATTGCTTAACTACGCACAGCATCTGCTACAGAAAGTCACGTAGGCCACTACACATGTATATACTGGTACATGAAAAGTAAAAGAATGTTATTATAACTAAACAAATAATAAGATTATACTACATAATCTTATATATATAAAAAATTTTTTTATAAAAAAAAAAAAAAAAAAATAAAAGGTGTCCCTAAACATAGACTGCCAAAAATCTTAGAGTGATTCGATACGATATACTCTTTACGACATACGATTTACAATAAACCATTGCTTTACTATACAATGCAATACGATCCCGTTCATTATGTTTAATACGATTGAATGTGATCTATGGACAAGGCATGCAGTTTAATAAATTAAAAATTGCATTTTTAGCTCACCTGAGCACAACGTGCTCATGGTGAGCTTTTGTGATCGCCTTTTGTCCGTCGTCCGTGCGTGCGTGCCTCCGTCGTCAACAATTTGCTTTAAACAACATCTCCTCATGAACCGCTGAAGGGATTTTGACCAAACTTCACAGGAATCATCCTTATGATGTCCTCTATCAAAGTTGTACAAATTATTCAGATTGGTTAAAAAAGTAGGTCACAGGAGCTAAAAATAGATTTTAAAAATGCAAACTTTGAAAATCTTCTTCTGCAAAACTGCAAGGCCTAGAGCTTAGATATTTGGTATGTAGCATCATCTTATGGGCCATTACCAAGATTGTACAAATCATAGCCCTACGGTGATAAATGCCTCCGCACATGGGGTCACTTGTTTTACATAGAGTTATATTGGAAACTTTGAAAATCTTCTTCTGCAAAACTGCAAGGCCTAGAGCTTAGATATTTGGTATGTAGCATCATCTTATGGGCCATTACCAAGATTGTACAAATCATAGCCCTACGGTGATAAATGCCTCCGCACATGGGGTCACTTGTTTTACATAGAGTTATATAGGAAAATCTTTAAAAATCTTCTTCTATGAATCCATAAGGCCTAGAGATTAGATATTTGGTATGTAGCATCATCTTATGGTTCATTACCAAGATTGTACAAATCATGACCCTATGGTGATAAATGACCCCGCACCAGAGGTCACTTGTTTTACATAGAGTTATATAGGAAAATCTTTAAAAATCTTCTTCTATGAATCCATAAGGCCTAGAGCTTAGATATTTGGTATGAGGCATCATCTTATGGTTCATTACCAATATTGTTCAAATCATAGCCCTATGGTGATAAATGCCCCCGCACCAGGGGTCACTTGTTTTACATAGATTTATATAAGAAAAACTTTAAAAATCTTCTTCTATGAATCCATAAGGCCTAGAGCTTAGATATTTCATATGTAGCATCATCTAATGGTTCATTACCAAGATTGTTCAAATCATAGCCAAACGGTGATAAATGCCCCCGCAATAGGGGTCACTTGTTTTACATAGAGTTATATAGGAAAATCTTTAAAAATCATCTTCTATGAATCCATAAGGCCTAGAGATTAGATATTTGGTATGTAGCATCATCTAATGGTTCATTACCAAGATTGTTCAAATCATGACCCTATGGTGATAAATGCCCCCGCACCAGGGGTCACTTGTTTAACATAGAGTTATATAGTAAAATCTTTAAAAATCTTCTTCTATGAATCCATAAGGCCTAGAGATTAGATATTTGGTATGTAGCATCATCTTATGGTTCATTACCAAGATTGTACAAATCATGACCTTATGGTGATAAATGCCCCCGCACCAGGGGTCACTTGTTTTACATAGAGTTATATAGGAAAATCTTTAAAAAAATCTTCTACTATGAATCCATAAGGCCTATAGCTTAGATTTTTGGTATGTAGCATCATCTAATGGTTCATTATCAAGATTTTCAAAATGGTGGCCCTTTGGAGATAAATGACCCTGCACTAAGTCTTCTCCTCTGAAACCATAAGGCCCAGTGCTTATATATTTGGTGTGTAGTATTGTCAGGGCTAAAGTGTTTAAGATTGAGTTATATCAGAATTCTTGTCTGTTTAAAAACCTTGTAATCAGTTGTAGCAATGGTACTCAGGGGAGCGTTTCAGGGCCATCATGGCCCTCTTGTTTAAAAAGCGCCCTAATATTTATATAGAATAAGAAGGACTAAATCAAGGGACTGGCATGTTGCTGGAGTAATCGCCCGGTAATTCAGTGAATCGCTACATTGAGGAATCTTGAGACCACTTTTCTTTTCATTTTTAACCTATTTCATATATATAAAATATGTCCATAGTACCATAGTAGACTTGTGCTTTCATTAATAAATATCCAAAAATTTCAGATTTTGTCTATTACATTTCTTGAATTGATAGAATAAATTAATAATATGGATTTTAAAGTATGGTACAACACGCATAATATTTATTACTTAGAAGCATCTATGTATCACAGCCCTGCTAGCCTCAATGATAGGCTAGTGTTCGAATCAGAAGGTTTTGGGTTTGAAATCTAGATCAGTAGATCAAAACGTGCGGTGTGCGTTGTGCGTCAACAATTTAGTGTTTACACTCTATCACCTCCATTTCTTAAGCAATCATCTTCAAACTTTAAGACAATGTTTATAACCATAATATCTCGATTGAGTTCGAATATTTCTGAGATCGGTCAATTAGGTTAGGAGTTATGCCACTTTTGATATAAAAAAATGCCTGATTTCACATTGTTTACACTCTAGCATCTTCATCTTTTGAGCAATCATCTTCAAACTTGATTGCAATGTTAATGACCATAATGTCATGGTTGAGTTCTGTTATGGCTGAGATTGGTCAATTAGGTCAGTAGTGAAAAAAAAACTGTAAGCGCACCCGTACTAACACACTTTGACCAAAAAGTGGGTAACCCCACAGGGTACACATACTAGAGTATTGTAGGAGGTCCTGGGGAGAGAGTACAACATCTACAACAAGACAAACTTCGTTTGGAGAAACATGGATACATACCCCATACGAACTTGCATTTGGAGAAACACGGACACTACCAATACCCATACGTACTTCCATTTCGAGGGGTAAAATCGAAGAGGTTCTAAGTGACATTTTTACTCAAAATCACTTTTTTACAGAAAACAACTATGAATGTTATTATCTAGCATTTGTGAAAAAAATACACATAAGATTTTGTTTTTATTTGATAAAATTCAACACTTTTTAGCTCACCTGAGCACAACGTGCTCATGGTGAGCTATTGTGATCGCCTTTTGTCCGTCGTCCGTGCGTGCGTGCGTGCGTGCGTGCGTCATCAACAATTTGCTTTAAACAACATCTCCTCATGAACCGCTGAAGGGATTTTGACCAAACTTCACAGGAATCATCCTTATGATGCCCTCTATCAAAGTTGTACAAATTATTCAGATTGGTTAAAAAAGTAGGTCACAGGAGCTAAAAATAGATTTTAAAAATGCAAACTTTGAAAATCTTCTTCTGCAAAACTGCAAGGCCTAGAGCTTAGATATTTGGTATGTAGCATCATCTTATGGGCCATTACCAAGATTGTACAAATCATAGCCCTACGGTGATAAATGACCCCGCACCAGGGGTCACTTGTTTTACATAGAGTTATATAGGAAAATCTTTAAAAATCTTCTTCTATGAATCCATTAGGCCTAGAGCTTAGATATTTGGTATGTAGCATCATCTAATGGTTCATTACCAAGATTGTTCAAATCATAGCCCTACGGTGATAAATGCCCCCGCACCAGGGGTACTTGTTTTACATAGAGTTATATAGGAAAATGTTTAAAAATCTTCTTCTATGAATCCATAAGGCCTAGAGATTAGATATTTGGTATGTAGCATCATCTTATGGTTCATTACCAACATTGTACAAATCATACCCTACGGTGATAAATGCCCCCGCACCAGGGGTCACTTGTTTTACATAGAGTTATATAGGAAAATTTAAAAATCTTCTTCTATGAATCCATAGGCCTAGAGTTAGATATTTGGTATGTAGCATCATCTTATGGTTCATTACCAAGATTGTTCAAATCATAGCCAAACGGTGATAAATGCCCCCGCAATAGGGGTCACTTGTTTTACATAGAGTTATATAGGAAAATCTTTAAAAATCTTCTTCTATGAATCCATAAGGCCTAGAGTTAGATATTTGGTATGTAGCATCATCTTATGGTTCATTACCAAGATTGTCAAATCATAGCCACGGTGATAAATGCCCCGAAGGGGTCACTTGTTTTACATAGAGTTATATAGGAAAAACTTTAAAAATCTTCTTCTATGAATCCATTAGGCCTAGAGCTTAGATATTTGGTATGTAGCATCATCTAATGGTTCATTACCAAGATTGTACAAATCATAGCCCTATGGTGATAAATGCCCCCGCACCAGGGGTCACTTGTTTAACATAGAGTTATATAGGAAAATCTTTAAAAATCTTCTTCTATGAATCCATTAGGCCTAGAGCTTAGATATTTGGTATGTAGCATCATCTAATGGTTCATTATCAAGATTTTCAAAATGGTGGCCCTTTGGAGATAAATGACCCCGCACTAAGTCTTCTCCTCTGAAACCATAAGGCCCAGTGCTTATATATTTGGTGTGTAGTATTGTCAGGGCTAAAATGTTTAAGATTGAGTTATATCAGAATTCTTGTCTGTTTAAAAACCTTGTAATCAGTTGTAGCAATGGTACTCAGGTGAGCGATCCAGGGCCATCATGGCCCTCTTGTTTATTTTTAATGTGAAAGAGTTCCAAGTGGCTTGGAACTTTTTCGCTTTCATCAAATTTGCGAAAAAGTTCTAAGTGAATTTATTTTTCATATACAGTGGAACCTCGGAATACTGAACTCCCTCGGGACCAGGTGAAAAGTTCGGTTTTCTGAGGTGTTCGGTTTTGTGAGGTTTCTTTCAAATATAAGTACAGTGTACATATACAGTGTTGCAGTGTATTAATTTACTCACTCACTATCTCCATCACTCACTCAATCACTCACTCACTTAGTTTGTGTGTTCATTGTGTTTGTTTCATTTTATTATTACTGTATAAATATTTTTTAGTAATCTTAAAAGAATAAACAAATAAACATAAATTTCCACTTTCATTTATTTCAACACTTTATTCATTTTTTACCTTTATTATTTTTTTTAAATAAAACAATACATATATACATGAACAGATGATTGCTTTAGCAAGTGTTACCAAAGAATGTTTCAAAAAATTAAAAATCGTTGAATATATTGTGATGATAACTCAATAATTAGATCTACCTTAAACACATTTTATTTACAAAGGGAAAAATGTAGCGAATATTTGTTACATCAATTATTTTTCGCATGCGGTGCATCTTTAAAGTTAAAAAAAATTAATCTGAAAACAAACAAATTCTAATTAACACATTTAACTTCACTTTCGTAATTAAATTCTGCCAGCGAAACCGTTAAGACCAAATGATGTCCATCATTAAAGGATTTAACCTTTTATAATCGTCGTTTCTAATTATCGCACCTCGTTTTCACTTTCCTATTGATTATAGTAAACCCATCCAAAACAGAATTGTGTTAACATGTTTGAAATTTGCCCTTTGTTACGGCACGGCACGTGCGAGGTTATTCTGCTGACACCTTAGTGCAGCTTGTATACACAAATTACTGACAGTACACAATGTGCCATTTTATACCAGTTTGACACGCTAGACACTCGATTAGTCTAGACGTGTGAACGACTTTTGGCAGTTCGGTTTTGTGGGGTAATTTTATGTAGTTTCAGTGCATTTTGGCACAGGATAATCGTTCAGATTTCGGAATTCCGAGGTTCCAGTATTCTGGGACTTTAAAAACATGAAAATAAGAAGGAAAAAAAAACGGGACCAGCATGATCGTTCGGTATTCTGGGAATTCCGGTATTCTGGGGGTCTGGTTTTCCGAGGTTTCACTGTACTAGATAATTGAAGAATTTGGTTAAAATTAACAAAATACCAATGTAAAAGTAGGTGAATCATGAATTTTTTAAGAAGATTTGTTTAAAAAAGATGTTACTTAGACCTTTTTCGCATTTACTTAAGTTGATAAAACAAATGCATTTTCATTGCGAAGAAGTTCTAAGTAACATTTTTGCTAATTATTTTTTGTGTATGTTAATCTTGATCCAAGATTTAACTGTATTTGAGAAGAATTAGTAATTATTCATTTATATTTTAGAGATTTTAATTGCAAATTTCAAATTGACAAAATGAAAAAGTTTACCTTCTGAAAAGTTTTCTAATATGCACTTAGAACCTTTTCGCATTCACCCCTCGATTTGGAGAAACACGGATACATACCCCATACGAACTTCCATTTGGAGAAACACGGATACCACCAATATCCATACGAACTTCCATTTGGAGAAACACGGATATACCCAAAGAGTAGATATGCCAGGTACAACTCTATCGCGAGAAGCCTACGCCGAAATACGGTCTGGTAGGTTGTCTATACGGGAGGCCAAGGAGAGGAACCAAATTCCCCAAAAGCCCGACGAAATACGGTCCGGCAGACTGTCCATACGGAAGGCAAAGGAGAAGTAGTAGGCTTCTTGCGATGGGGGTGCTTCTACAACTTTGTATCTTCTTTGGGAGATGTGGTACTTCTCCTTGGCCTCCCGTATAGACAACCTACCGGACTGTATTTCGGCGTAGGCTTCTCGCGATAGAGTTGTACCTGGCATATCTACTCTTTGGGTATATCTGTGTTTCTCCAAATGGAAGATTGTATGGGTATTGGTAGTATCCGTGTTTCTCCAAATGCAAGTTTGTATGGGGTATGTATCCATGTTTCTCCAAATGGAAGGTTTGTCTTGTTGTAGATGTTGTACTCTCTCCCCAGAACCTCCTACAGTACTCTAGTATGTGTACCCTGTGGGGTTACCCACTTTTTGGTCAAAGTGTGTTAGTACGGGTGCGCTTACCGGTTTTTTTCCCTAGTCTGTATACTACTTAGGTCAGGAGTTTTGCCCCTTTTAATATAAAAAAATGCCAGATTTCACTTTGTTTACACTCTAGCATCTTCATTTTTTGATCAATCATCTTCAAACTTTATGACAATGTTTATTACCATAATGTTTTGATTGAGTTTGAATATGGCTTAGATCGGTCAATTTGGCAAGATTTCACTTTGTTTAAACTCTAGCATCTTCATCTTTTGAGCAATTAGGTTAATTAGGTCAGGAGTCATGCCCCTTTTAATATCAAAATATGCAGATTTCACTTTGTTCACACTCTAGCAACTTCATTTTTTCAGCAATCATCTTCAAACTTTATGAGATTGTTTATGAAGATAATGTCTTAATTGAGTTTAAATGTGGCTGAGATGGTCCAAATAGGTAAGGAGTAATGCCTCTTTTAATATAAAAAAATGCAAGATTTCAATTTGTTTACTCCCTACCATCTTCATTTTTAAAAAAAAATTTTTTAAACTTTAAGACAATGTTTATGACCATAATCTTTCAATCGTGTTTGAATATGGCTGAGATTGGCCAATTAGGTCAGGGGTTATGTCCCTTTTAATATAAAATATGCCAGATTTCTCATTGTTTACACACTAGTGTCTTCATTTCTTTTTAGCAATCATCTTCAAGCTTTAAGACGATGTTTATGACCATAAGCTTGCAATCGAGTTAAATTATAACTGATATTGGCTAGTTAATTTAGGAGTTAAGCCCCTT
>CM037789.1:58389913-58407280 GCA_021229015.1 Solen grandis | reverse complement strand
ACAATGATTTCAAATTTGATTGTTGACCCGACAGATCCTATATTCAAAAAAAAACTAACACCGGGTTTTCTTTTTGTACCCCGCGAAACGAATTTCTAATGTGCAGATGTTTTAAGGCTGTAAGTGTCTACCAAGATTGTACAAATTATTTGGATCCGTGGTATTTCAAAGAGCTGCACTGACACAGGAATTACACAACTATTAAACCAACAACAAAATCTATTACATTTTAAACCATTCAGACACTAATCATCAAGCTGGTTACCACGGCCGAGTATCTTTTTTATAGATATTTCTTGTTTCTCTTTCCATTTGCGACTTTATTTCAATATCTACCGGAGATATATTTCGGTACATAAAGCGCCGTAGATATGTGAAAATGTTCAGTTTGGACAGCTTACTTAATGTATCGATTCCAAATAATATGGATAAGAACATTGATATCAAGAGCACCCGCCAATGGATTGGAACAAGCATTTGTCGATTTCAATATAATCTGTGTTTGAAGATTGAAGTGGGCCTTTGCTTATAATGAACTCTAGATAGTATTGTAAAGAACTCGGTTCAGTCTTTGGTATTATATTAAGTTCATTATTTCCATTTACGTAGCTTTAAATCCATTAAAAAGATACGTATATATTTGTCAAATCCTGTCGCAGGACAAAGAGAGCGAACCCCTATGAATGAAAATCGACCCGGTCGTTGATTTTAGACGCCGAGAGCTTTCCGTATTCTTCAATTACTAAGTAGTGGAACCTTGGTCCGAAATACTTAAGTTAAGGGACAGTCAAGTTATGAAGTAAGCTACATACATGCTTTAAGTGCACGCTTATCGTATATGTATAGAACAAAGCATTTTAGCTTCGATACCAGCGAGTGATCATACTCGTAATCAAGATAGGGTTGTTATTCCAGAACTGGGATAAAGTCCAGTGTGTGAGATTTTACTGTTTTAGTATTTTGGCTAGGATTGATTTCATTTTTGAAAGAGTAAATATATTTTGATCCAATATGTCTGTCGTCAGGCTGTATAAAGGATACACATCTCACTTATATTTACATTTACGCTTAAACAGATAACTTAGTATAAGTGACACAATTAGATTAAATCTCATTTGACAGTCACCATGAATTAAACGACCATATATTTTTAAGCATATATTTGTTGTAATCTTCTCCGTAGCTCTTATCTCCAACACGTTGAGTACGACCTATTCGTTCCGGCTCACCGGTTTTACAGGCGGCATTCTCGTGGGTCTTGGTTGGGTACTGTCCTCCTTCATGCCAAGAATCGAGTACATGTATATCACCTATGGCGTCATTGGAGGTGAGGTCTTATAACATTATGTGCAATGGAAAAGGTTGCGATTAAGCGCGTAAAAGTACGTATGTATAAATCAAGACTGTTTGTACAGTCATATATTGATATTAAAACAAATGACAAATTCATTTTTTTTTTCGCAAAATAAAAATGAATCGAATATACTCTTACATTTCTAAAACCCAAACAGTGATTCGTTTTAAGTCTTTTTTGTATCCAGTATCATGTGATACAACCACTTGAAGGAAAAAACACTATTTGATGAAAAAATGTTATGATTTTAAACGATAAGAATAATATTCACATTTGAATAACCCTGACCTTATTTAGTCATGCGTGGTTCAACGATTACTGTCTAGTAGCTATATCATAAAGTATGATACGATGTCAAAGTGGTTGATTGTACATAGCTTGTTTTTAAAGAAAAGAAAAGAAAATCAAGTTAAGTCAATCAATACATTTTATTCATTACATTATTAGCGTCAGTTGTTGTTGGTCATAAAATATTAATGGGTTTGATAATGAGGCGTTTCAATTTGTATGACCGCCATTGCAAAAAAAAAGAAAAAAACAACAACAGGTTTTAATATTGTGATATTTAATACATTTTTATATTGATGATGTGTATCTCTGGGTATTTATTCCATTCTAATATGCTAAATTGCGGTTTGATGAACTGGATTTATGCCATCGGCGAACATGAATATAATAAAATTGAGTACCAAAAAGAGACGTTTATAACCAATACACATCGTATGTACAAAACTAAACTGCATACTATTTAACAACTTAAATAATTACAATGAAAATTTACACCTTTTTATGAGATTTACCAAAATCTATAACTCTCTTTACAGTTAAAACATTAACATACCTACATTTACATATTCAGCTCTCTGAATATTAGCAATATAAAACAATTGTCATATAGGTTTGATATATGTGCCTTTTCCCCTTATTTCGTGGTAGAACATTAATTCCAATGGGTCACACTTACAACAAAATGAGTCATAAACATTCCTAACTTTGAAGACTTTTCATTTGTAAGAATAATACGGTGATAGAATGAGGACAATAGTGTTAACTTAATATGTATCTTAAAATGCATTTGTCTATTCCGTTTGAATGTCAAGAAAACATTGCATCATAATTTATTATAGACTTCCAACTGCATTTTGTGTCCATTTGTTAATTAATAGTGCACTGTGACAATATATTTGTGTTACAGGCTATTGTTATGAATTTGATCATTGTTATTTCTAATTAATGTTAAAAACCATATAAATGACAATTTTAACGCGAAATCTGAAAACATTACAAAATAAATATTAACGTGTTTTTCTGTTGTTGTTTCTTTCTATCTATTTTTCTTTCTGTCGCAACAACAAAAAAGTCAGTCTATTGTATTTACGCCATGAAGTATTAGAAAGATAATGACTGACATTTGTCACATTCATTATATTTGTTGTTATATTTGTTGTTATATTTGACATTATATTTGTTCCCTCCTTTTATTTTAATGATAATTCAAGGTCTAGGGTCGAATTCCACCAGCAATTCTTAGCGCTAAGGAAAACTTAAATACTTAAGGGTGAATTTCATAACTCTCGTTTCCCCAATAAAAATACCCTAATTTATATTCATATATTCATATTTTATCGATTATTGTTAGTTATTAAGGTAATAATTCATTTAAACTTAATCGTGTACTTCAATATTTCATAATATTTCATAAGATAGTAATGGTGGAATGTGTATCTACCTAGTTTAAGAATTTAAGTATTACTTAGCGCTAAGTATTGTTGATGAATTCAAGCCAGATATACATTAAAATCATTGATTTATTTTAATGAATTCCAAGTTTGTGCATTGTTACAGGTATTGGATACGGTTTAGTATATTCTCCGTGTATCACCATCGTCAGCTTTTACTTCAAGAAGAAGAGGGTTTTTGCCAACTCTGTTTTAGTTTCTGCAGCTGGCGTCGGAACTTTGGTGCTTCCATTCTTGATGGCGTTTGTATTTAACAATTACTGTGCCTTTTTTATTTAATTAGTTCTAGATATACGAATTAAACCTGAACTGTTACATGCATCACAATATACGTGTGTAAAAAATCTGTTGTTTTTTCTTAGATTTGTATACATATGGTATAAAACTTTTCTCCCAAATAAACTTTTATATATAGTCAATCGTAAAAGAAATGCTTTAATTTAATACAAGAGGGCCATGATGGCCCTGAATCGCTCACCTGATCATAAATGAGCAACATGTGTTGGATTTTTCATAATAACCTACTTTTTGACCCCACATGACCCACTTTTGAACTTGTCAAAGATTTTGTGGAAACAGACATTCTGACCGTACAAGGTTTTTCTAAGATTTGACCTCGTGACCTACTTTTTGACCCCACATGACCCAATTTCAAACTTGTCCAATATTTTATAGAGACAAACATTCTGACCATGTTTCATGAAGATTTGGCCAAAAATGTGACCTCTAGAGTGTTAACAAGGTTTTTATAAGACTTGACCTCGTGACCTACTTTATGACCCCACTTGAACCAATTTTGAACTTGTCCAAGATTTTATGGAGACAAACATTTTGACCAAGTTTCATGAAGATTGGCCTAAAAATTTGGCCTCTAGAGTGTTAACAAGCCAAATTGTTGACGACGGACGACGGACGAAGGGCCATCACAAAAGCTCACCCTTGAGCACGTTGTGCTCAGGTGAGCTAAAAAGGACAGTACATTTTTATTTTACTTCTGTATGCATTTATATTCCCAGTAGTCAATCAACTAAAAGGTTTATTCATTTTGTATAATACTGACATAAAAACTGTTGGACGTTATTTATACAAGTGTTTCTTATTAACAATACGTTCATCAATGAAGAAAAAAATACCGTTTTAAATACTTGTATATTTGCTACATTCAGACATACAGTGAAAGAAATATTACTTATTTTATTGCTTTTTGTATTTTAATTAAAAATTTACCTTATTTCTTTAAACTTTTGAAAACTATGGATGGAGAGGAACGATGCTGATTGTGGGAGGTCTTCTCTTCAATATTTGTGCTGGATCTTGTCTGTTTGTCCAACCGAGCAGCTTGAGCGGAAAGAAACATCTCATTTGCAACAGATGGAGACATTCAAAAATGACAAAACGAACACCAGACATTAGAAATAATAGTAAGGATGAAGATGCCATGTTACATAACCTCAAGGATAAAAAAAACATAAATATGCTATTCTGTGGATTCGATTTTGCTATATTAAAAAATGTAACCTATGTTATTTATTTGATAGCATTCATCTTTAGTATGTTGGGTCAAGTGAACAACTTTATAATGGTTCCAGCTCGTATTCAATCACTTGGATACGACCGATCGTATGTGGTTTTAAGTGTATCTATTTTTGGAGGCAGTGAAATTATTGCTCGAATGTTCTTTGGCTACATTGCAGACAAGAACATTTTGAGCCAGGCAAACATATTTATATTGTGTGAAATAGTAAGCGCCGTTTTTGCATTTCTTGCACCGCTGTTTCCAAGCTTCTGGTACATGGCTCTCTATTCCTGGAACCAAGGCACGTTCACGGGTATCTACTGCGGTTTATGCAGCGTGATGGTCATCAAAGCTGTTGGCTTCACCAAGTTCCCACAGGCATTTGGACTGCTGGTCATGTTTCAGGGCGTGTGTAGCTTACTCAGTCAACCAGTCGTAGGTTTGTATTTCCTTTTTAAAGTCAAAATATCTTAAGAATATCTTAAAATATACGCGTGTGAATTAAATCTGTATGTTTCAGTTAATCAAAGACTTATTTTTTAAAGTTTTGTTATCAACATGTACTATAAATGAGTATGGTTTAACGATCTGACTATCCATTTTCCTATGTTATTTATTTCTAAGATTTTACTACTACTACTACTACTACAATTCGGCACATATAATTTGATAAATCCAAAATGTATGATCCAAAATATCATCTGAATAAGCTTATGAAAGATACCTTATGTTAACTGCTTACTTATATCGTCATTAATTGTATAAATGTGCATTTGCATTTTTGTGATGAAACACAATAGTCAATCGTAACCGAGATGTCGTGGGTTCGATCCCCGGACTATACGTGCTGAATTGTTAAAATGGATATATGTATAATATCATTGTTGTGGCACTCAATACATAAGGATAGTTCCAGGACTTGCTGGCCCAGTGTCAGGATAATGTGACAAGATGTAGTATCAATACATAAGGATAGTTCCAGGACTTGCTGGCCCAATGTCAGGATAATGTGACAAGATGTAGTATCAATACAATACATGCCTTATGCTGACTAAAAATCTCCAGACAACGTGGGACGTTTTACTAAATATATAAAAAAAAATAATAAACGTAAAATATGTAAAATACGTAGTATATGTAAACTTCTCAAAATTACTCGGTCTTTCGTCCAGTTATATAAAAGATTTGGAGTTCAATCATTGTTTCAATTATTGCCTAGTATTTATGTATGTGTTATATTCAAGTGTCCTCATCTCATTTATTTGATTAGTGTGTCTGTCATATAGTGAACGAGTGGGTAAGGATTAGCTTTTGTATATGTGTTTATTTCAAGGTTGGCTGGATGACCTTACGGGTAACTGGGATGCATCATTTATCCTGAACGGTTGTTGTTTGCTGATCGCTGGCCTACTTGTTGCCGTGGAACCCTATATTGCCAAGAACTGCCCTACAAAGGAGGAAGAACACATGGCGGACGAGGAGGAAGATAAAGCAGTACTATCTCCTACTGACCGGAAAGACGCTAATTGTCATTTAGAACTCTGAAAAAAAATCATAAATTGTTAAGCATAATAATATTTTTAGCTTTAACGAAATTATTTTAATGAACAAAAATGGACTGCATTAAAAAATAGTGCTAAAGTCATAATTTTTTATTAAGAACCTTTATCAAATAAAACCAGATTATTGCTTATAATTATTGCTTATCATTTGTAGCATAACTATTTTATGACTATTTCAAGACAAGGTGAAAGAATTTAATATTTTCGGAAACCGATTCCGGTCAAACGTGTACATTGTGTCCTTTTCTAACCTATGAGCTCGTGCAGAAACAATATAACTGTTGTCATTGGATATACATAAAATAGGATGCTAATTCTTTTTGTTTCTGTTGCATATTCATATACATTGATATGTTATCTATTTCATCATTCTCTGGAAATGCATGCATTAGTTTAAGAAAAACGGGATCTGTTTTAAGATATATATTTTAGCTAGTTAGATGCAAAAAGACATTTTGGTAAATTCTACTATAACAATCAGTCATTTTTCATGTCTTGAAACATCGAACAGGAAAAATAACCAGAAACTTACTTTTTAAAGATTTTTTATCATCCCGCAGAATAAAGCACTTTTTTCTACTTTTAAACTGTTTATGTGGCGATTACTTATGTTCTTAAGAGTACAATTTTTAGATTCCTGAACGGTAACTGTTTATTTCTCCAAGAACACCCATGAAAAAAGGTAACTGTACATGTATATTTCAATGATGATTACTCGGTGTCGTTTAACATTGCCCTGGAATGATTTTGTTACGTGCTAAATCGGGCTATGTAATTTTTCTCCGAAACATTAAAGTACATTTTTCATCGTATATTGGCCGTGTCTTTTTAAGGCTTAAGGGGTTCATTTATGGATCTAATTAAATACCTACGAGTGAAACTCGGTATCCAGTCAAAGCGGACCCAAGTAAAAACGGACCCAAGTTGAAACGGTGCCAAATTGGTCAGAACGGTCCCAACTGGGTGAGAAGATTGGTCAAAACGGCCCCATATAAACGGACCCATTATAAACGTAGAACAATCAGATAAATTGATTAAAGGAACGTGTATAATGCAACGTGACATTAAGAATGAGTTGTTACGAAAGTGTTAACATTTGGGAAACAATTTTTTTAAGTGTGACAAATCAAAAATGTACTTGTGTTTGTACGAATAATTTCGCATGTAATTTTATTATAATGAGGTGTGTGTGTGTGTGTGTGTGTGTGTGTGTGTGTGTTCCAAGTTAAATCATCATAATGTTTCTCTCTTTCTTTTTTTTCTCTCTCATTTGAATTGGAATTTATACTGCACGATATATCAAGGTAGGGGAATAGAATCACAAGGAACAAATATATTTCTGTTTATTCTTTTTCTTCATTTTTTTGTTTATTTACTTTTTCATTTTTATTTTCATTTATTTCTCCATTTCTATCACTTCCATAATGATTTTTTTTATATACACAATGATCAACACAAGTCACAGTTAAACTACAAGGAACAAATATATTTCTTTTTCTCTTTTTTTCTCACTTTTTAATTTATTTACTTTTACACTTTCATTTATTTTCCAATATTTTTTTTGAAAATAATCACAGAAATATGAATATTTAAAAACATGAAACCATTAGGTAAAAACCATGGAATACTGTTACATTTTTTTTTCAAATAATCACAGAAATACGAACATTTGTATTTCTAAAAAAAGAAAAAAAAATACTTACCTTATTGATCTTTTCTAATTAATTACATCATAAAGATAGGTTTAGCACATTCCTTTTATTTATTCACACTTTTATATATTCTCTTACATTTAATTAGTGTTCGCAACACATATGCCAACTATTACACATTATTCCGTAGGGTGGATGTTTGTTTAATCATCGCATTAAACTTGACATCTCAATTAAAATTAAATTTCAACAGTTTCATTTACTTATAAATTTATGAATTCTTCGAAGGATAAACTAATGCATGATCCTTTATTTTTTATGAAACATACCGTAGTAGAGGTTTCTCTTTGTATCAATAATTCAATCTCATTAAAACAATTTCATTCATTTACAGATTTATATTAACTTCAAAGTACTTAATATTTCTTCCTTTAAATATTACATATTTTACAGGGGTCCGTTTTAACCAAAGTGGCACCGTTTTGACCATAATTGGCACCGTTTTGACTACTTTGAATGGGAAGGGGTCCGTTTTGACTTTTTTATGGGTCCGTTTTGACCAATTTGGCACCGTTTCAACTTGTGTCCGTTTTTACTTGGGTCTGTTTTGACTGGTAACCGTGAAACTCATATATCTACAATTTAAAATATCATTCGTAAAAAAGTCCTGTTTCTGGTTACCCGACCGGCCCATTTTTACGAGGCTGAGGCATAAATTAAAAATAAATACAGAAATGAATAAATAAAAAAAATCAGTCTTTTAATCCATCTCAATCTTAGATTTTATATCGTCTTGTCTTCGTTTAAATAGGTTAGTAACGATAACTTTGGATACAGCCATTTTGAGATTACGGATTAATTTTATTTTTATATTTGGTACTGACATCTATTTCGTTGGAAAAAGAGGATAACTTTATTAGATTCTACAGTCAGTAACGATAATAAAATACTTGTAAGCTGCCAGATGATTTCATGATAGACATAACTAGTCGATCACGCATTACTTTTGCAATCATCTCCTCTACTGTCACCCGAAACTAACAGTTTTCCACCGCTGGTAAAATCAAAGCGCTGAAAGCACTGAAGTTGTGTGTGTTTCAAATGAAAGAGTGTTGGAAGAGCTGCAAGTTGATCACCAATAATTAAATTCACTTCGATAAACAAAAGAAATGTGGCATTTTTGTTTTCTCAGCGCTATAAGAGCTTTGATTTGTATTCATGCAGTACCTTATCTACAACATATTCTATTTATAGACTGAAGTAATTATGCAAATTTTCTGCACAGGTCAGAGGCTCTGAACTAATTTCGAATAATAGTTTTATAGTATAAGAACTATTCCTCGGAGATATCTGAGGTCGATAGATTGATGTAATTATTAGTATGTTACAATGATTTGTATTGGACTTCACATAGGTAATTGTAACAACCGAACGCTGCACATTTACTATCAAATTTATTTGCGAGCCACTGACGTCACACACAACTAAAAACGCAAGTCGGTAGAGAGCGTGTATTATGTAAACAGACATTATAAGCGATACCATCCGAGTCTTCCGCATTTATTCATAATTAGTTGGTTATTACTTTACTAACTAAAACAACTGTTGGTGGTTAAGCAACAGATGCTAATAATAAACTGGACAAGCCTTCCTTTTAAAGGGAAGTTTTATTTTTCGGCGTAGCTGTATAATTTCGATTTCAACTCGCATCTTAAACCAATCAAATGTACGCTAACAGCGGTAAATAATTCTAAGCTGAATAAAAGGACTCCTGTTATTGGTTAACGCATCATTATGGACTATAAAATTACTGTAAATAAGGGGTGCAGCTTGTATATATCATTCAGCGTGGTGTTATTACTTTTCTTTTTGATGTAAACATGAAAGTGATTTCAGTAAGTTAAATACAATCCTTTTCCATCAATTGAGGAATGCTACTTTGTGAAAATGATTTAAAACAACAAAAAAGAATCCACCGTGTTATGACATGAAACCCCTTAATTACTATGTATATTGAATTCTTCCAGCCTGCCGAGATGCTCTCATTGAAAATTAATTCGCCAAAACCAAAACAACTAATAACGCTTTTATATCATAATTGTCATATGCAATAATGATGTGAACAAATATCAAACAAGCCTATTTACAGATATAATTTTTTGTATTACCGTCTATAAATAAGTATATTTCATAAAAAAAAAATACTGAACTATTTCTAGAGCGTACTAAATTTGTTGTACGTCGGTCTTTCGCGCGCTTTTCCTCGGAATGTTCTAGAAGACTGGAAATCTCGTTTTTCTTTCATCCTACGCCGAATATCTTTTTTACAGATATTTCTTGTTTATGGTAAATAGGATAAATCGGCTCTATAGCTTAAAGAGGCTAAATAGGCTACATTGGTTTATCAAAATACTATCTTTATGTGAAATGGGCTAAATAATAGTCCATTGACAAATGGTGTGTTCATCATTAACACAAAGCCCATCGTAAGCTAAATGGGCTGCGTCGTCTACATTTTTTTCTTAATGATAGCTTTTTTTAATGGTAAATAGGCTAAATCGGCTCTTTACATTAAAGAGGCCAAATAGGCTACATTGGTTTATCAAAATACTATTCTTATGTGAAATAGGCCAAATAGCAGTCTATTGCAATAAATTGTGTGTCCATCATTTCTTGAAACGACCGTATTAACGTTAAGGCGGTTTCATAATATTAGGTTTATTGACATGCTCATCACTTGAAAATTTGATCGCCGTTTTACCAAATTTACTTTGATAAACAATCACCATATTAAAACCCTGTTCTCTCAGAGCTTTCAGAGCTTTGACTTGTACTCAGCCGGAGAATCACTTATCTTATCTAATCCGTTATTTGCTGAGACCCGCAGTGGCAATTATGCAAAAGGTTTAATGTGACTGTCAGTGAAACAGGCAAAGGGGCTCGTAACTATTTTCATGCTATAGATATTAGTATACAGGTTTCCGTCATTTTACCGTGTTCCAATAAACCTGGTCGATAGTTTGTTGAAATTATTAGTATGTTACGCGGATTTGTATCGGACTTGCTATCTCAGATATCTCCATGGGTTGTAACACCATAAAACGACTGAAACTTGCATGTGTTTTTATCCACCTCTTTGCATCTCAGAACAAACTATATTCGTCTGCATGGTAAATGTGCAGTTACGCAACAACATACTAGAGAAATCTGTTCTTTTGTGATTTCATGCCCAGGCAATTAATGTCTGTAGCAACGTTAAATGTCGTGCCAACGCTAAATGTCGCATTCGACGTTATATGTCGCAAGGCTGACGCTAAATGTCGCAACCAACGCTAAATATCGCAAAACCTCCTGACGTTATATGTCGCATCTGTGACGCAAAATGTCGCAAAAAAATGTACTGCCGCTGTATGTCGCAACATCAACGCTAAATGTCGTACCCATTCTTCAGCGCTCTTTTATAGTATTACTGACCTGGTTTAAGCTTCCAACGTGTCCCGTAAAAGTGAGCTAGTGGTTACTGGGATGAACCGGGCACGACCGTAATGGCCCAGTCTTTACTGTGCCAGTATGAGATATAGAAATTGTTTGTTTTGAGAAGATATGGAGTATATCTCACCGAAAAAATGTTGATTTGAAATATATCACTTTGAGGTTAGATACATTCTATATCTACGAAAAAAAGGCACATTTTAAATTGAATCATGGAAACAACAATGGTGGTGATGGAATATATAATTTTGCACAATAAAGCGCAATAAAAGACAGTCTTTTAGATTTATTTCTTAGAAAATGAATAACCACAAGGCTGTGTTACGTTCACAAACGAAAAAGTTATACCAGTTTGAAGTTTTCTTTTTTGCAAAACCAAAACAAACAAAAAATGAATACAGGTATTGTATTGTGATTTCTCTTAAAATTGAGGAAATAGAACCAAATTTTCTTTCACCACAGCAAACCGGTGACATCGGTGATATGAAATATATCACTCACTGCACGTGCGGTGATAATAGGAATTATATTCAGCTGATAAAACTTATTAAGAACTTCATTGGTTTACATGAAATAAATTGATGTATCTCGGATCGGTGATCCGGAATCCGGCGTACAACTCTAACAGCACCGTGGACCACCAAAATTATTTAGGTATCGAGCCACCAAGAACGATTACCTTTTTTGACATGCAATAAATTAGCATTCTTTGCATTTATATAAAGACGATACTGTTGTTTACAGAAATAATTTGAAATCACAATTTCTTTATCTGCTACGTCACCAGTTTATGCACTCGTGATTCGTTAACGGAGACATACGGAGTGTCTATGGAAAATTGACGAGGATATGCGGAATATGCATATTTAGTTTATTTTTGTAAACAATCGCACGAACCTTTAGTAAAAGGTTCTTTCTTTTTTTATGCATTGTAGTAACGTTGTCGTCAACGAGTATGTACAGATTACATCTCGTAACAAATCTGTAACACACTCTTTGCTTTTCTGTTCGAAGAATATTATATTACATACTGCTTTTGGAAGCCTAATGAACCTTTATTGTTTATTGCTGACTTTCTCTTTCATAGAAACCTACCGTTTTAGGCCAAAGTATTTTTACGCTCCTATATTGGCCATTATGGACGTTTTTCATGTGTCCATAATTCATCCGTTATACTGTCGGTTAGGTTTAATCTTATATTGAAAGTGAATGTCTTAATGTCTTAGCATTAAAATATATTTGACGATATATAATGTCAAGATAAAAATAAAGCACTAATAGTGCTGGTGGGGCGATAGAATCGCAGTGCAAGACAATCGTAAATATTCATTTCGATATTCATTTCGAGTTGTTTCCCTTTTGAATAGGTAAGAGTGGAACCTCACGGAGACCATAGTCAACAGTATATACACACAAGTCAGTAAGTATCAAAACTGATTGCTACATACAGGTTGACCGCTTAATAAAAATGATCGCTAATACGGGATTAACTGTACAGTCACTATATACAAATGATTGAGAATCTCTAAATGCAAACATATTCATGAATTTGTTATGAAAAACATATTAACAAACAGAACCTAAAAGTACCTTTAAAACTATAGTGTAATCGCACGTAAAAGAAATATTCTTTGTTTAGGCTCTAAATATTTATTGAGCTTTAATAAGAATGAAAATTTAAATCAAGAATTAACCTCTAATTCATTAACCTTTACATCAGTAACAAGCGTTGCTCAAAAGTATTGATGGATGGTCGTTTTGGATATGGAAGTAACTAAATTATATCTTAATGTTTTTGTTTTGTTTTGTTTTTTCAAGTCGCATAAAAAGTTAATTTCGATCTTGTCATTATTCTGTTTTAAGTTCCTCAAGAAAAAGAGGCCAACACACTTACGTGTATTTAGATACCGTGAAAATTGAGACAAGTCAAGTTTGTCATTCAAACATGATGTGGTTTCAGATTTTGATATTGATTGAACGTTCTCGTGCGTAAATATGCACATATTTTGTGTATAACATATGTAAATTCACATTATAGGTGTGCAACAGAAGGAATGCAACAAAATGACATACATGTTTCTATTTATATCAAAAGTTTGCTAGTTTAAGTATGTTCATCGTCAGACGTTGATTACTTTCAGGTAAGTTTGTTTGTTTGTTTGTTTGTTTGTTTGTTTGTTTGTTTGTTTGTTGGGTTTAACGTCCCACCGACAGTATTTCAGTCATTTGGAGACAATGTCTACTTGAAACAGATATAGTGCTGCCACACTGCAGTATCACGCCGTAGACATGTGGCATGAAACCGCACCCAGTCACATTATTCTGACACCGGGCCAAGCAGTCATGCAACTACCCTTATATGCTGAGCGCCAAGCAAGGGAGGTATAACAGTACCATTTTTTACGACTTTGGTATGTCGCGGCCGGGGATCGGACCCACGACCTTCCGCTCCCGAGGCAGACGCTCTAACCACTCGGCCACTGGGGACGGTGCTTTCAGGTAAATACAATTACGTGTAGTATCATTTCGTTCTCGCTTCGCTGCTTCTTCATCCATGTATACGCTAACACGTAGCAAATATAACGTTTGTGTAAAAAGGTTGACGCGATCCAGTCTATTAATGGTATATATACCAACTCACAGCTTGAAAGTATGTGAAATTTAGGAAGGAGAAGAGCTCGGCTTAACAGTATGTATTGTTATGTACGTTTTTGATTATAAATGCGAGTGTTCTAGAGTACAATGATAACAAACAATGACATTTTCCATTTGAATTTAGCGTATGACTCAAAAAGTACGATATAAACTGTAATTTAAGTATATCTTTTTTTTAAAAAATACATCAAGCATACATTAATGTTTCACGTTTTCTAGTCTTAATATCACATGAGATCCAAATAAAATGGCGAGCTTAGACGTTATGGAGCTGGATAATTGAGATGCAAGGTCAACATGAGATGCAAGGTGGTAGTATGGAACGCCATAGCTGTCATAAGTTAACGCATTTCAAATAGTCTTGTCAAAGCGGTGTTTTATTATGTTTAAAGGCTGTGCTATTTTGTTAATTAGAACATGTGTACTTCTCAATGCATCATGCTGTTATGTTAACCAGTACTGTTGACTTGTCAAACCATGGTCTTGTTATGTCTACATTCCATGTTGTTTTGTCGAATCAATAACTTATTATGTTAAATCAACATGTTATCATGTCAATTAGGCACGTAATTACCTTAGTGCCTCGTGTTGTTATGTTAATGTATACTGTTAACTTGTCAAGTCTGTTTGTATGTCATCGGGACACGTGAATATATCGATGCCTCGTGTGATCATGTTAAACCACACTTTTGATTGGTCATATCAACTTATTTCGTGAACATGCTATATCATTTTTTTCAAAACAAAGCTTCATTATGTTAATCATTACTGTTATTACGTGTCTGCCAAAAGGACATGTGAACTTCTCATGTTATCGTGTTGTTATGTTAACCCGCACTGTTGGTTTGTCAAACTGTCATCTTATTATGTCTACAGTCCGTGTTATTTTGTCAAACCAATGGTTTATCTTGTTAATAAGTGTTATCATTATGTCAAAAGGACATGTGAATCATTTGTCGTTTTTTATGTTAAACCACACTGATATTTGTTTTAGACTTCATTATACTTTATTATGTTAAACTAACCCGATGATTTGTCAATCAGCCAGTTGTATATGCCTGTACATAATCTCATCTTTTCAACATGCATTTTTAAAAAAAATTTTTTTTATATATTTTAATGTGTATCAAAGAGCTGTAAATGTTGTAACATATTACATACATATGTAAGTGCATCTGAAATTAAGGTTAAAAACGGGACAAACCATATTTACAGACTGATCATACAACTTAAGACATCAATGATCAATTATGCAGGCAAAATCTGAGTTGAAACACACACATACGAGCAGAATAGTTAAAATGCTTATCTTTTATTTTTCGCACCAACATTTTGATGAAATCTCATAAATAATTTGTGACCTTACTGCAATTGGCATTGTGCAATGCCTTCTACTTTTCAAAAATTGCCTGACAGTCTCACATAATTTATTCAAACATGATCAGAATTTTTTCCATGCAAACACTCTTAATTTTCAAGGTGTACGTCAGGAATAGATGATGATATATGAGATTACATAGTTTATACGATTAGATACATTTTTGTTATATGAGGATGAATTGTAACAATTATATAACCTTTTTATCAGTACATAATAATATTTTGGTATATATTTTCGTCTAAGTTCAGAATATACTGGGCATTTTAAAACAAAATGGTATTCATCTTCGATATCGTTATGATTGCAGAATGTACACTTTCTTTCACTTCTATTTTGACAAACGTAGTTTAGCTAATGAATTCCTATATTTTGAATTTCCAATGACGCTTATATACGATGACTGCTTAAAACTTAACTTAAATTTTCTATAAATATCTAATGCAGATGAAACATCAATATTAGCTTTCCAGTTACTTATATAAATATCACGCAATCTACTTCGTAGGACAGGTATAAATATATTAATATTGACAGATTCAGGGAAAAGCCAAACATCGTTGAATCCAGCCGATTGGATAATATCTCTTACTTTTGACACCCATATGGTAGAATTATTTTGTCTATTTAAAGTATCAATTTGATCCCGCAACACAGACATTAAAATGCAATTATCTTTTTTAACAGTGTATAATTTCAAAAAGTATTTAATCATCCGTATATGCCTCTCAATATACAGAGGAAATCTTCCCAATTCAGCATACAATGCTAACGTATTTGTTGACTGTTTAACATTTAAAATAAACTTACAAAATTTCTTATGAACCCTTTCAAGAACATCAGAGTTTAGATGGCCCCAGATCTCACATCCATAGTTGAGAACCGATAATACAAAAGAGTCAAATAAATTGAACATAATATTAACAGGACATTTGATATCTCTAATTAATCCCATTAAGGAATGCAAAGATTTCAATCCTTTACCAGCAAGGGTCTGAACAGTTTGTATGAAGGATCCACTACTGGTAAATACCACCCTAAATAATTAAAGGAGTTGACAATCTCAACTTCTTGGTCATTATATAACCATTTATCCTCCCTGCTTAACTTCCCGCCTTTTCTGAACACCACGATTTTAGTTTTGTCAACATTTACAGTTAATTTCCATTTACAGCAATACACGTAGAGGCTATCTAAAGACGCCTGGAGTCCGGATCTAGACTCTGAAACTATAACAGCATCATCTGCAAACAACAGTAAAAATATAGAAATCTGATCAATATTCAATCCGGAGTTAAGATTTTCTTGTAAATGCATCTCTATATCATTTAGAAAAAGAGGAAAAAAATCTGACAATGTCCCTAGGTGCTTAACACAAAGTTTAACTTCAGTATACATAGACCTTATAACTGCCAAGAGATCCCCATCAATGCCTAATTTAATCAGTTTATACCACAGTCTTGTTCTATCAATACAGTCATACGCCTTTCTATAGTCAATAAAACAACAATAGAGTTTTGCCTTATTTTCTAGCTGTCTTTGTATTAATGAGTGTAGAATGAAAACGGGATCCACCGTGCTGAACTTACTTTTGAATCCAAATTGTGCGTCTGACAAAACACAATAATTTTCTGCCCATGATTTTAGTCTGTTATTCAAAACAACCATAAATAGTTTTGAAAAGCAACTAGTGAGAGTAATACCTCGATAATTACCTGGGTCTGACCGGTTACCTTTCTTATGTCTTTCTTACTCCTTCCTACTGCAAGCCATACCACAGGTAGATGTTTCTTTTTCATGTTCCGTTTTGAGCTGATGAACTCATCAGAATGTAGAGACCATAATAAGTTAAGTATAAATGCCACATTTTGCATATTTTATTTGGTTAATATATCCTGGGAAATCAAGATACATAAATATCCAAGCAGCATGTGTACTACACTTCAACTCATTGCAAGAAATATGCAAGCATTCCATTCCACCAAAAGGGGACACGGTTAAACTCTGGAAAGAAGTATT
>CM037789.1:58339813-58389813 GCA_021229015.1 Solen grandis | reverse complement strand
TTTGATCACATAGAGTATAGCCTCGATTTTTTTTTGTAAACGTGTAATGACATTTGCATTTCGCATCTATCTATCGCTTAAATATAAAACCGATTGAACATAGTGATCATTTTAGAATTAATTTGTTAATATGAATTATTATTTCAGCCTTATTTAGATAGTGGGTATTCCATGCCGTATCAAATATCTCAGAATAAGTACAAGGAGGTTTGTACATATATGACGTGTTATGACGTCATGACGCTCATAATTCACGGTGGAAGATTTGTTTTGAATGGGGCTATTGTATTAACTATAGATTTGTCATATTAACGTTTTGCTATTATATTTAGTATTTATAATACTCGTTTATGATAACTGTATTGAATTAACCTAAATTTTGTAAATTGTCAAAGTGTTCCTTTTTCCTGTTAAAAAGCAAACCAAATCAATTATTCCACGATATCTATATATTGCAATTATTCTATTTTAATATTTCATTTTAACATTGAATTAGAGGATATATTTTTCTTCAAAAGTTTAGGATGAGACAAAATGTACCTCTAAGTAATGAACACATCTCAAGCTATCGCATTCCGTGGCGCCATATTTACATTCAGCTTCAATAATGCTTTCAACTCAACCATTCAAGCTGTTAATACATGGATTCATGCGTGTAAACATTTAGTTGAATCATTTGTAAGGCAGACTGCTATTTGCACTTTGTAAATCAGACAAATTTCAATAAACGAATGTTGGGCATTAACATATGACGGATTTATTTCCATTCATGGAATCGTCATCTGTAAAATATCTCAAGACTTTCTATTTAAAAAATTCGATGACAGTTTAAAACATTAAGAAAAGATGTATTTTATGACGATGTTTATCTGATTAAATGACTTAATCTGGATCAAAACTACGGAAACCGTGAGATGACATTTCACATTAACTTTTCTTTCATTTTCTACGTTATTTTATTTTTTTACTTCATGTTTTTTTCCTCTCCCTTTTTTCTTTTCCCATTCTACTTTTTTGAGTTATCTGCCCTTGAGATTTTTTTCTCTTTTATGTCAATTTTAAGGGCAGATATATCAATTTTATGGACTAGAAACACCTCATTTAATTTCAATTCGGTGTCTGGTACTATATTCCCTGTCACTGTGTAAAAGTTTTAGAAATTTTATGCAACAGATTATACACTATTGTCGCATACGCGAATATTTAGAGATATACGTTTTTTTGTTGTTTTTTTTTTTTCAAGAAAAAGGCAGTAATTTTAATTGCTGAAACATAGTGAAAAATCTAATGGTTAGAATTGTTTTAAACTTTGCATAATGTCTGTAAATGAAACAATAATTTGAGAAAAAAAAGGTATCAGTAAGCTAGATTGTGAGTTATCTGCCCTTGAAAATGACAGAAAAGAGCAAAATATTACTTTTAGGGGCATATAACTCAATAAGTATAACAGTTACCCCCAATTTTTCTTACATAATTTTTTTCTAGTGTAATTCTCTATAATCATGCAAAGTTTAAGAAAATTAGCACGGCTAGTTTTAATTTTCTTTCTTTGTTTATATAGTAAAAACTGTAATGTGCGCTAATGCCTTTATGGAAGAAAAATGGGAGAGAAAAACATGAACATCAAATTGCTATAACGATGTATATTTAGTAAACATACGAATGAACATTCCATTTTACGAAAATTCGATGGTAACATCGCACATGAAAGTAAAAGCATGAGTTGTTTAATGTCTTTAAAGGGGTAGAAATCATTCATTTCTTGTCAGATATAGTCACTATTTTAAATAAAATGTATCTTAAATGAAAATAGAAAAAAACATATCAATTAAAATGGTATTTTGCTACTACATGTACATATATGTAAAAAGGTTATTTTTTTTATTTTTAACTAAGGCTTATTTCATCCTATGTCTACAGGCCTTTACTAGAATTAGAGCACGTTTGTTGCCAGTTTAATCCCTCATTCGGGAATATTCAATAAAACTCATTGTTTATTATATATTTTTATATAAGTATAATCATTCATGATAATCCTTTTGCCAGTGGGAGAGTTTTGCGGATTCAAGTATAATATATTTATTTTAAATTTATCTAAGATACAAATATGTTAACTTATTGATTTCATATATTGATTAGTTTATTTTTACTCGTTCTGTAATAAAATGTATTTCATGAAACAACTTAAATTATTAATAGAAACACACATTCTAAACGGTGTAATGTAACAATCAATATCGATATCAAATTAGCTTTTCAATTTACACTAAAATAAAAAAGTATATGATCAGTATTGATACATTGATAATTGTATTATGTTAGCTATATGCTTTTTGCATATTGACAAAAAGCAACTGTATGTGAAGTCACCGTTTTGAGTGTTTGCACTATTTGAAGGTCATTTCGAATGTTTCAATGAAATGTCTAATTACGTGGTTTTGGTCTGTATTAGAGTGGTATGCTAGTATATTCGTATACACTTCATCTAAAAGGCATTACTGGAAAGCACTACAATTTCTGGTACATCGTGTTTCACTGATGCTATAAATTTCTTCAGAAGATTTTAAACCCAGAAAAAAATATTATGGATACTTGTTCTCTATGTTATTAAGTATTGACTTGGTGCTATATTTTAATGTATCATATGTAAGAAAGAAATTATGACCTTAAACTAAATGAATTCAAGTTTATAGTAGAAAAGACATTCATTAGACAGTCTTCATTTATTTTTATGGTTGAATATTTGATTTGTGTGTGTGCGTGGATTTGTTTTGATGGTGTTTGTTGTTTAGGTGTATTTTTGCTGCTGTTTTTGGCTATGTATGCTGTTTGGCAAATATCATGTGTTATTTTATTTCGCGATACGTGTGTCCAAAATTACCACACGCAAGACAGTATCTCTGACAAATTATAGCCATATTTTAGGCAGTTAATCAACATTAACTGACAATTCGATCGATAAAACATTGCTAATATTAAAAGAAATAAATCTAACTCTTTACATCGACACGGAAAAGTTATTTGGACATATTGCGCAGTATATGACAAGGCGAAATAGAATAATATAATAATGTATTGCTATCTTGTATTTTAGTTTTCAGATGTCTAGAACATTTTTTGCTATCTAATTCTGCTTACTGTTTTGATATTCAATTTTGCAAGGGATTTTATGGGATTTTTATTTTAAAGATTTTCTCATATTTCAACTATTTGTTTATTTTGTTTTTCTATTTTCTTAACTGCTGTTCGAAGAATTCCTAAGTATTTCTTTGATTTTTAATTCCTTCTCGTTTCTTTTTTTTCCAACATAGTCAATTTTATTATTATCATTTCTTGATTTTTATTTCAACAACTTTTTTCAGGAAACGTGACCTCGACCTTCCCTTTACCATGATGTTACATTTAACTGCAAATGTTATATTCATTAATATGAATTTTTAATCATCATTATATATATATATACTTTATTCCTCGTGTGATGGAGTTTATCCTGCCCCTTTTCGTTAAAACAAATAACTTAATAATGTCAATGTATGGGAAGAAACGCCCGTACCGAGGACAGCCCTTCTATGGTTACGTCATTTAAGCAAGAGGTTGTCCGAGGACAGGAAGTTCCTCTCCTTTCAGTGAACATAACGTTTTCATTTCCTATTGCATTTATTCTTGCAAACTAATGTCTTCATTTATTTTGCCAAATATTTGACCATAACGATTAAGATGTATTTCCATTTCCTTAAAGTTGCAGTATAATTTATTAAGCGTTCCTTTAATTTGAAAAAAAAAAATGACGATAGGTTATCAAGCACAGTAAAATAATCAAGAAAAAACATTAGAATGCTAGAAAATACCATTCACGAAAAGCCAAAAGCAATCCGCTACAAAAAAAGGGGTCTATATGGTATACGTTTTCCGTATATTTGACCCAAAAATATTGTATTTACAGCAAGTTTTTGGGAGCAGGGTAGGTTTCGACAACTACCCACAGGCACGACCAGGTCCACTTGACGGAAGAGTGAGTGTTGTTGTTTTAATTTCGTTTAATACAATTAAAACGGTTGCCATCACATTCAAGCACTTGTCAATCCCAATTTTCATCAATGTGCACAAAGTTAGCTCAACCATCATGGCATTAACCTGTTTTCCCATACAACCGGCTGCGTCGTTTGAACGTCCGCCACGTATTCTGGAAACTGTTGGTACGATCCCTGGCCGCGATATGACAATGCCGTTAAAATGCTCCTTTATTGGTAGCGTTCAGCACAAACGCGACTGCCCCGGTAAGGAAAATGGCGCCGGGTTTATTGATATTGCACTTGTCTTAGCAGCAAGATAACAGTGTACCCGTCTTATGTAGATAAAGACTTCATGGTACAGGAATATTGTCTGTGAGACATTAAATCTAAACAGACTATTTTATTCAAGGTACATACATTATGACATATTCAAAAATGAAAACACAAATGGAATAGAAATTAAAGATTGTACATTTAAACAAATAGGCCGTAAACAAATACACATTTATTATAAAAGAACACCGCATTATGTATGTTACATTTAAAAAAAGTGACTACCAGTAACTCAATGTAAGGCATTTTAATTAAATATGATAATTTTACTAGTTAACAAATTTTGAAATTTCAACAGAAACAAGCACCAACAATCTGCCTCGTCCACGAAGTTTCCATTCTGGGGAAGTATGTTTCTAGGCACGGTTTGCGAGGAAGCATATATGGAATAATTTATCTGGGCACATTCGAGTGTTTAGGACACAATATTCTTGGAGTTACACGGTTATAGAGAGCACCACTTGTTGGTACATAGTTTTGAATGAGAAGCAACATAATTTTGGCAGGGCGCACGCAGTTTTAGATGACATATTTGCTTAAAAATGGCAAAAATAGAAATCAAATTCTTACAATAATTTTTCTGAACTTATGTAATTTAAAGTACCATTTTTTTACAACCCTGACAATTCCACATCGAATGTATCTATGGTTAAATCATTTCTTATTTATTTATAAGGTAATTTTTAAAAATGAATTCATATTTACTCTGACATTGAAATGGATTTATAGGTAACTCAAACTATAGTAACTTATATTGCTGAGTATATACACCGGAATTATGAACATTGAGTATGTCAAATCTCTGACTTCCGATAAACGGAAACAAATTTTTCATTAATCTAAGAAAGAATCTTTAAAAAGATTTTCAGCGATGAATTGTCCCAATATTGCTACAGTTGAACCTGTATTATCGACCACCTTTATTAAGCGGTCAGCCTGTATTTAGCAATTACTTATAATTTTACCAAATTAGCATAGTGTTTTAATTTTAATCTTCATATACCGGTCACCTCTGTTAAACGGTCAATTTCTCTTGTTTTCTTGAATGACTGCTTAAGGCAGGTTTGACTAAATGTATTAAAAATAAGGCATTGATGACCATTGAAGTTTAAGCAGCACATATTAGATTATGTAACTTAAATGTTAATTTATAGTTTGACTAATTTTTACCCATTCCCATCCCATTGATTGCTGTGTCCTGTGTTAACTTTTGATTTGAATTTTGCATATATTCTTTTTTCCCTCCCCTTCTCAGCTTTTGATGTGGCGCTTTAAGTGTGTTTCTATCGTTTGACTTAACTAATATTATACCATTGTTACCTTTTTACAGTCTTTCTTTCATAATTCATAACGTAAGGCGGCTGGTGAGACAAATGTATAGGAAACACGTGAAAACAGTAATTACATGAACTTTCCTGTCAATGAGCACGTGACTCTACTTTGACAATGATAAACTTTTGAAACTAAAATGCGTCACGATAATCAATTTGATCAGTTTTTAATATGTGCTGTGTCTGAACCTGTAAACATTTTTCCAAGTATGGAACACAAGAATTCCTTTCATGAACACTCCGTGGGTGTTTGACATATTTTACACTGATATATTTATTTTTGTATATGAAATTATTTAAGAATGAAAGGAAATTAATTATGTTTTTTTTAATTGTTTGAATTTTATTATCGACTGCAATGTTTTTTCCAACCCCGAAAAAGATTTCCTATAACTGCATTTGTAGTTACATGTATATAAATCGAAGAATCAAAATCTAAGCTCAGTTTATTCCCTCACTTATTTTTTTCTTTGTAATGGAAGAGAACTGTGTAGAATTTTACATCATTTGTCACACTAGCTGTTTACGTATGTATGACGTGCTGATGACGTGTTCACATTGCTTGCTATTGCATATTCAGGCAGAGAAGGACCGACATGATTGGCAAGTAGGACTGCATCCTCTCGGAGTGGTATGTTTTGGTCGCAGAGCCATGTTTAGGCGTTCTTTATGAGCAGTAGAATATGGAAAAGTATAAAACCACATATGACGTCAATAACGAGTAAATGACGTTACTTGTTATATAGTGATGCATTGTGAAATCATGCACATGCCAATAGTTTGCCTCATTGGGATAAAAGCTGTCTGGGGTAAAACCAGTGGCCTCACAATGGTGTTTCGAACAAACTGCAAAATGCACTTAGATCTAGTCTTTTAGTTGAACATTCTGCCATCTTAAGGGCTTCTTTATTTCAGATTTTTGGAAGAATAATTCATTTTATTGTTTAAGACAAAACGTGTTTGAAAAAAAAATGAGTAATCGAAAGCATGAAATAGATCTACACTGTTCAATAAGAATTCATTTGATTTGGCTTTATTATATCATAGTATAGCATATCTTTTATTTTATTTTATCAGTTTATTTTTATATATTTTCAGCTAAGAAGATCTAAAACTCATGTACTGTATGTCTTAATATAATATATCAAATAAAGTGTTTCTCATATTCCTTGATATTGATTTATGCTCCCCAGATATATTTAAATGAAAGAAAACACATAGTTAAAATTCATAAACAAACTCTTCTTTTAATTTCAGGATAGAGACCGGCGAGCGTATCCTTATTCCGACCCTTATCAGTCACCTCGTCATGATCAACATCTGTATCGTCAGGATCAGCATCAGGCTCGGGAGGACCATTATCAATCTCCGCGACAAGACCCCTACCAGTCCCCTCGCCATGATCCTCATCATTCACAGGGTCAAAATAATTATCAATCCCCTCGCCATGACCCTTATCAGCAAGACGATCACATCCAAAACCAAATGGTAGGACTTTAGTTACACTTTTTTTTCAAATTTCTAAAAATTATTCCAAAATTTGAAATAATAGTTTCTTTACGTTAAATTGACCGAACGTCACAGCTTAATTGGTAAGATCATTTTCTCTGAAACGGAAAGGCATGGAATCGTTAAGACCGAGACATACCTAGGTCGTTTGAATGGTATTGGATATTTCAACGGATAAGTTTTTTCACAAGAAAGCTTGACCCGGAGCCAGGATCATATGACAGGAAGTGGTTTCATGCAATGAGTATACGGCGTGTTACCACATTGGGCCAGGATTATGTGACAGGAAGTGGTTTCATGCAATGAGTATACAGCGTGATACCACATTGGGCCAGGATCATGTGAGAGGAAATGGTTTCATGCAATGAGTATACGGCGTGATACCACATTGGACCAGGATCATGTGACAGGAACAGGTTTCATGCAATGAGTATACAGCGTGATACCACATTGGACCAGGATCATTTGACAGGAAATGGTTTAATGCAATGAGTATACAGTGTGATACCACATTGGGCCAGGATCATGTGACAGGAAGTGTTTTCATGCAATGAGTATACAGCGTGATACCACATTGGGCCAGGATTATGTGACAGGAAGTGGTTTCATGCAATGAGTATACGGCGTGATACCACATTGGACCAGGATCATGTGACAGGAAGTGGTTTCATGTAATGAGTATACGGCGTGATACCACATTTGGCCAGGATCATGTGACAGGAAGTGGTTTCATGCAATGAGTATACGGCGTGATACCACATTGGACCAGGATCATGTGACAGGAAGGTGTTTCATGCAATGTGTATACGGCGTGATACCACATTGGACCAGGATCATGTGACAGGAAGTGGTTTCATGCAATGTGTATACGGCGTGATACCACATTGAGGCAGCGCTACATCCTTCTCGTGTAGACAAAACGAGACTGAACAGATAGTGTGGGATATTAACACAAACAGCTAAACGTCACGATCGTAATCAAGTAGCTTTTTAAGTTCTCAAAAGTAAAAATGGTACTGAAGTCTAATTTTCATTCCAAACTCAAACTATGTCCATTAGGTTCAAAAGGGATTTGAGTATGAAACTCATATTTGAGCCTGGGCTCGTTCTTTTCGAGAACACGGACCAGGTATACGAAAATTCCATTTGTCACATTTGCCAGAGAATCCAAAGCTTATCAATAATTCAAAATGGAAACTGATTTGGAAGTAGTTATACCGAATTTTCCCTTTCATCTAGAATGTTGATGTTGCCTTAAGACTTATAAATAGTGCTTAATCGACGAATTTAATATTTAATATATACGCCTTAGCAAATAGAGAAGACCTAAAACAGACAGATTTTTACAGGATCTCTCTGACCAAGGTCTCCTCTGTTTGTAGCACAGAGATTATTCAGTCTGCATGGCAAAAACAACAACAAAAAAAAAAAAAAAAAAAAAATGTTTCATATACAATTTAATGCTCAATCAAATGTGAAGGATTAGAATATTACAAGCGTTTCCATATATTTTCATAACAAACCACAATTGTACTTCTTTCAAGGACTCAATAGATTAAATTAGTTGCAATAAATTACAATCAATAATATGTCTATGTGTTTTCATAATTATATTGATTTAGCCAGTTTGAATGCATTTTATTTGCACTATTTGTGAGTTGTGATCATCGATCTATATAAATTAAATAGGATTTTTGAATACAGTGCATTACTGTATGCGTTATATCAATTGACTTTATCACTTGCAAACCGAGGAGATTAGGCGACTGAGCAATGTAAGACATTGGACATGTTATTAAAACTATTACAATATCAAACCTAATTAATCTACAAATTTATAAACAATTATTGTTCATTTTGTAATTTTATTTTTTTTCAGACGTACAGAAGTGGACGACCAGATATTGGGTTTGCATCAAAGGACGTTTATGTTCCTGTAAGTAAAATAATCATATATGTGAATCCTAAGTGAGCGACAATTTTAGTGTATTGGACCCGATGTCCGGATGGTATCCGCTTGTATTCGAGAAGTGGATTTGATCCCCGGACGCGATATACCGAAGTCAGTTCAATATCTGGCTCATGTCATGTAGGCTAATGTCAACAACTGACTGTAAAACTGATTATAGGACGTTTAACTCCAGCAAACAAACAAACAGAGAAGACAAAATCCCTTTTTACTGCTTCTCAGTATCGGCCCAATTGCAGAAATTTTACAGTTTATATATACATATATAAAGTTCTTTTTTAGATAAATAAGACGATAAGTTATTTTACAATTAAATCTAGGTATCACTTGGTACCACTTGGTTGAACCAGTACTTTGCGTCCCGGAAACGTTAGAAAAGAATGTTGCTCGCAGCAGGGCCCAAGCTAAAAAATTTCGGATCTATACTCAGTTAATACTATCACTAGGTTATATAGCCTACAGACCTTTTGTGTCAATGTAACATAACCTAAAACAGTTTCTTTATCATGCTGTATGCTGTATTCTATGAGTCATTCTTTCTGACTGAAATATTGTCGGTGAGACGTATTCATTTTCAATAGTAAGATTGATCCTCAAAACAATACAGAATATTAATAGCAACTTCTCAAATCAATCTTTAACTTTGAAAAATACAATAAACAACAACATAATTTTAATCATGAATGACGCATTGTCCGGTATTTTAAACATATTTTAAATGCCGGCGAATTCTTATTTTCTTTATTCTTTTATATATAAACTTTATTTGGTCGAAATTACATATACTTGATGTGTTTCTTTGGAAAATATTCAACATTTCTGATTCCTAAAAGCGGGATAGCTTTATTCCCGCTTACTTTAAGGAACAGGAACAGAATACCGTCGAGCCGTTAACAGTAGAAAATTACCGAATAGAAACCCCTAGCTCTGACCAATCACCGGTAAATATATCAAATTTGTATCTTTTGCGCCACATAGCTTAATGGTGCTGATATATCATGTTTGTGGTGTGAATATATAATGTATGCTAGAAACGAATACTGTCTAGTTCTAGGGAGGGAGTCAATATAAATATGTCGCCTCAATTAAGTACATCGCTGCTAAGTTACGACATTTTCATAGAAATGTTCAATCTGTTCCGGTTGTACTGGATTCGTCTCTCATTTCAAAATGTATTGTGACGAACATTGATTGTGATAACATCAAGTTATATCTAAGAACGTATCGCAATTCTTGAAAGTATTATTTATTTTCTATTTTTTTTTAATATAAACACAATCTTATTACAGTCATATTATTTTTCTATTATCATTTGATAAAATCACTTTTTATAACTGTCTACAAAGTTTTAAAACTCTATCTAGGTTAGCTTTCAAATATATTTCATATCTATACATTTGTTTGTTGAAACATCATTTTTTTAGGCAAAAAAAACAAAAACAACACACACAAACACTCGCTAGAAATAATAACTATAGTATAAGTACAGTTAAAACCACCATGACACTGAAGTGTGGAAAGCCTGCAAGTAGTTCAATACTCTTACGTGCACGCACAGTTTTAGAGGAATCCGAAAATCTTAAGGGATTTTAAGTTGGGAGGGGAGAGATTCCGTGCACACAGTGTTTCCACACTTCCGTTGTGTGTCTCATCCGAGTATGTTATCGGATATTTTATCATCCATCCAAAATACTAAAAAAAGTGTTGCATTTTAACTTTCCAATATCTTAAAATTGCGTAGCAATTTTGATATTGAAATAATTACAATCGCTGAGAAACAATGGACTTTTAAGAAGAGAAATTCGCGTTCGAAAATAAAAACAGATTGAACATCATACAAGGTTTTTTTTTCTATCTTGCTTTTTTGATAATCTTCTCGCCGCAAACATACCCATGGTCAATTTATAGACTAACAACAAAAAGAATATTCATAAGTTAAGCGCATGCTGATCTGGTATATACTATAGCTAGACCTAAATTAGTGAAAGACTTAACGAAAGGACACTATATTCTAAGCATCAACTGTGTTAAAGTATTCCATCCATCATAAGTTAAATCAAGGTCCTTCAAATGCTTAAAAGGCTTAGTTCATATGCGATCATGCATTGACTTAGAGTTATATATTCTTTTGCTCAAAGTATATAAAAGCTTGCATTTACTATTATAAAATTCCCATGATCACTGGAAAGACCCTGATCACAGTTGAATGGATGGATTACCTTAAGTTTCCATATGTAGCGTCCAACCTGTATCAAACATTCAGTTATTAGACTCCAATAGTGAAATTTTGCTAAAAATTTAACCTCTTTTTTACAACCACCCGAGCTAGGCAGACACGTGCTTTTTCGTGACTGGTTGCTTTAACAATTTTGACTAGTAGATCTCTCTTCTTTGAGACACAGCACATAACAGTTGCTCCTGGATAGGCTGTCCAAGCACTATCTGTCGACGGGCTTGGGGCCCCATGCACAAAATTTTGTACGAATAAAATTGGTCATAGTCGAAAGTATGTTATTCTACGTAGTGTCTTATAAAGTCTAATTTGCACAATAAAGCATGGAGAAAGTTGACCTACTTCAATGCATTAAAAAGAAAAAAAAGCACAGTATTTTACATCTGAAAACTTACGTTTACGAGGATTTTCTTTTCAAGGTGTTGAGTGAAACACTCCCCAGTATGGGGTAGCGCGAAAACTCAAACGACTGAAAATCGTGTTCTTTGATTGATACATCCGTGCGCTTCCTCAAAGGTTCGCAATTCTCCCTAAATTTCTTCGTATCTCAGGGCAAAAAAAAACTATTTTCCATAGCACAATTTATATATTAATATTCAATATCACGAAGTAAAAATGGCGTAACATGTGTTTATGTTTCTGTTATTTTGAATTGGTCCTTCGGTCAGTAATTGGTTCTACCCGGGTACCTCTGTGTACTCGGGGTCTTCCTCCACCTGTAATTAGCTGGACGTCGCTATAGGATTGAAATACTATCGCAGCGACGGTAAACCCCACTACAACAACAACAACAACAGTAATTGGTCCGAAATCAAAGTACTAAGTGTACTCCGACGACTTAATACTACAGCTCTCATTTTCAACCCTGTAACGCATATCTGTCCCATTAAGACAAATTCCCCTAAAAGGGGCTTCAATCAATAGAAATGTACAACTGACTATGGTAATACTGTTTGTTGTATGTTGATATTATGTAATACAATACTAAAGCATCGTTTCAAGCAGTTTATGTTCCCGTCAAATGATTGACAACAAGAAATCTGTGTTCACAGTTTTATTGTATTAATGTGTACATTTTCTGTGTCAGGAAAAAAATACTCAAATGCAGTGTGCCCCAGGTTTTCTATTGTTTAAATGCTTGTTTTCCGAAATGTACATTGTCAAGTGTTAAGTATTGTTTAACTAATACGATATGCATTTATGAACACCACAAGACTTGCTATTGTGAGTGAATGAGTGAAGACAAAACATGATGTAGTTATAAAATCCTGAAAGCACACTTTCCTTTTCAGTTGAGTATATTAGTAAGATTTTTGAGGTATATTTAGAAAGGATGACAAGCGTTTGAGATGTGAATTAATTCTATTTTAGTACCCTCAAGAACCTCTGAGGAGACGAAATGAATACATGATGCCGCCTGAAATAGGGGTATGTACATTCCAAGTACTGTACAATACTGTACAGAGATTACCATTCTTTGTAACCCAGATACTTTGCATATAGTTTGTTATGCTTAAATTCTTATGTTACAAAACTCATTATATACTGTACATTCTATTTACGTAAAACATGAAATTTTAATAATAAGCACATGTGGTTGAATTTTTAGTCTCATTTTCATTTTTGATTAGGGATTAGAATTAATCAGAATGTTCACACGAATCCAAATATCAAGATAATAAATTTTGATAAAATATAAGTGTTATATGTTCATGTTTAGTGTCTAACTAAATCAAAATAAATATAAAAGGAAATTTACTTTATATGCAGTTTACAAGTATATTAATAATCAATATTGTATGCTGATAATCAAAAGACATTTAACTCTTTAACCCTTTCTCTCATAGAGGAAACCATGAAAAGACCTATAAGAACAGCATAAAACCAGATCAGCCTGCGAGTAACTCGCAGGCTGATCAGGTTTTATGCTGTTCGCTGCTCCTCAGTGGTCTGGAAATGAGGATTTTGTAATTAAATTTGGTAAGGTTTAACTGTGGTTTTCTGCAGATCAGGCTTTATGTGGTACCTATTGAGTGCGTCAAAATGAGTCTATATGAGGGTAAGGGTTAACTATAGAAAAATACATATATCATTGAATTAAACACACGAAAAAAATGTGAATAGAGTAAGTATAGATATATAAATAATGTTATGTTATTATTGTTTGAATGAATAAGTCAATTTACATTCCCTGTCATCGTCATTCATTGTTTCTGATATTTAACTTGCTATATAATACGCTTTATAGTATAATTTTGTTGAATAAGTAACAATGCTTGTCGAATGCTTAAGTAACTTTATAACAATCGCATAATTGTTGCTTAAATCTTTCAATATTCATCGATTACTTACTTTTTTTATTCCTCTATAGTATTGAATCATTGAAATTTTAGTATTTTACAGATTTTACACCTGAAAAAACTTTCTTGTAATTTGAAAGCCTTTATTAAATCATTTGCCAAAACCGGCGAAAATAATGTCATATATAAGTGTATATTTTTATTACTTTTTTATCTTGATCTATTTTATTTAGATGATACTTCAAACATATAAAACCCTTTCTCCAACATAATGTTATTGATAAAATTGTAATACTTTCAAGAACAGCCAATATATTCCGATCTAGACACAGTTAAGACAAATAGGGATATCGATATATTTATATCTGTAGTCGCAAACAGTTGAGAGTAGGGGTGAGTTTGAGTAAGGGATTATAGTCAGTATTTGGCTATATTTCCATTGCCAATAAGTTTTTTTTCGCCTTTTTGATACAACAAAAAAAAATCCCAATTTTATTTATAAAAACTGAAAAATCATTTATTTTCAGCCCAAAACTAAAGCTATCACTTGGCAGATATATTTTATAATTACATAATGATCAAGATCAAAGGATAATATTTCAAAAGCAATTAAAACGAACTCTTCCTTTTTATAGGTATGTATTTCTATATAACGAACAGTTTAGCATCATTCTATTACACAGCTCTTTTTAGTCCAATTTTCAGTGCAGGTGATTTCAAAGTCATACTCGGAGGTCAATTTTGAAATCAATTATATTTTCTGTCATTTTATGGTAGCTTATATTATCTTTTAATTGCAGAGAGAAAAAATACAAACAAGAAGTTATTATCTTTTAAACAAAATATTTTTATCGATTCGATTTTTACAATCATTTCAACTGAACACATTTCAATAATTAAAATGTCACGTTTGCCATCGGTATACCTCGGTTATGAACATCACCCATTAACGAAAAAATCCGAAGATGTCTGATCACATTTTAAGAAAAAAAAACAAGTATATAACCCAACTGTATCATTTGCAATATTTGTTCTTTCAGTTTAGAGCACAGGTATCTATAACTTTTAGCGTGTGCACGCCCTTCCTGCCAATATACAGTTATTAATAACAGTTTCTATATCTTTTCTTCTCTGGTCATTTCGTTTATCCAGTATAGTAAAATAATCTTATTCAAATTTGTGTATGGTCCGGTATATGTTGTCAGCTATAATTAGAACTGGATTTTTTAATATATTATTTTTTCATATTGTGTAATACTATTCTCTCGTGCTTAAATAATTGTTTTATGGCCAACTTTAATTTGTATATCATATTTAATCAAATATTGAATACTTTTAAGACGGTAAAACTTTAAATATGTCACAGTATCATTTAATGATAACTTGCGTAAGGGTTCTGTTAATTGTTCATAAAATTAATATTATAACTGAAATAAATGCAAATTACTGCTTGTATAAATTGGACATTAAGTATTAAGTTTTATCAGTGATTTGAAATTTTGAATATGATTCAACTATGGTGTGTTACTTAGAAGTCTCAGTCAATTAAGAGATCATGTTCGTGCTATCTTTTAAGATCTTGTTTTTATTTAACGTTCCTTTTTTAACATAAAAGGAATCTGGGGAGAGGGGTATAATATATTGGTATTGTATTATTTGACGCTGTTTAAATGATTATTAAACAAACACAGACAATCTGGTGGAAAACGGTTTTCAAATACAAGATTTGAAAGTTCCTTAAATATCTGTTCAATAAATTTCAGAAAATCTTAAGAAAAAGTTGTTCATATCTGATATAAGAAATACAGAAACATATTAAATTCTATCAATACGGGCACGTGCTCACGTACTTAACCCCATCTATTTATAGCAACAGTTTGACCCCTACAAAGACCCGGAAGTCGCAAAAGTAAGGTTTAGTTAATATGTACATATTACAGCAGTTATTTCCTATATTCGTTTTAGCCACATCATAAGCAAGCGGTGTTACTAACAGCTTATAATATCTTAGCATGATAAACGTCACGCTTTGCAAACTCCACGTCACGCCGCCATATGTCATTAACATTAGAACAATCCTAACTCTTCATATTACATTGTTTTTTTTCTTTCTCTTAAATACCCATCGTCGTTCCTTCACCAATATATCATTTTAAGACTTATTTTTACATTTATTTATTTAATTATTTCTGTTATATAACATCTGCACGATCGAATGTTTTATAAAATTAATGTTCTAATATACATGTATTCCTTGAAACTAACTGGATGTTTTATGCAAGACACAAAAATAAGTACATGTTCATATTGCCAATGTATTTGCAGTGATAAGATAATCATTTTTTTATTGTTTTGCTAGAATATATGCATTATATTTTCGCAGCTATTTATATGAATCTTTATTTTCTTTAGGAATGTATATCATCAGATACCTAATATGGCCCATGTTCATTGACATTTGTTTCACTGTTTTAAGTATATTTGAATGTATTCTATCACATCTGATGAGCACTAGTATTTACATTTAATCCCTATTTTTGTCCTCTTACTGCTGCTTTCAATATACATGTATATATAATTAGGCACGTGCCTCTACGTGTGGCTATTTTGTATATAAGTGTGTTCAAATATGCATACTGCACTTGTTTAACAGTCGATAGCAACTAAATCAATAAAATTAACAAAAAACACTAATTCATCTTGCATCTCATGCATGTCATGTTCTCAGAAAAAAGACTTGTCCATTGAAGACGGTGTCGGAGTAAGTATCATCAATGTGTCATCATCACGGAAGCGTACTCTTCACGCGACACCGTCAATTATGCACCACTTTGGTATATGGTGTAGCAATTTGTTCTAAGACAATAGAATATGCCAGATCCGACTGAATGTAGATCCCTGTCTGAACATCCATTACTTGCAGTCTGGTCAGGTTCACTACTGGTTAAGTCAATCATTCTCCAAATGCATTTTATGTGGTTATGGTATAAGTGGTGATGGAAAACAACATACTTAGAAGTTAGTCACATCGGTCACCACAGAGTGTATTACATATAATGTCTACTGGAGTTATATATTAAATCATTACAGTTAGGTGAGGATTTTGACAGTTGCAGAAAATATTTAAAATGTGTTTCTTCTATTGTCTATTGAACCCCGTGTGTGTCAGAGGTTTACTATTCCAAACTTTTTATGTATAAAACTTTTTTTTTTAAATTTGAAAATGACTTAACTTTCACGCGTCAAAGCAAATTTTGTTTTAATGTAGTCTTTGTAATTTGTCAATTGAATAAAATGGCGCTGATGCCACGCTGCATAATCACAGTCTCAAGAAGTAATGAAATATGATGCTGACCGAATGTTTAACAAAAAGAATGGCATGCTAATAAGTTTTGAGGAAATTTCTCTTACTTTTATAAGTAAATTATAACTTTAATTGATAAACATGTACATGAAATTATTTAACCATAGAAACAAACAAACATGTCCGTGTCGGTATTGAATTTTATTTATTAATGAATTGATGAGTTGTTATAGAGACCATCTCGGGATCTTTCTGGCGTAGGATTATTTCACAATATTATAGCACCATTCCAGGACTGGTAAAGTACCAATCCAGGACGTTGTTTGGCCTGGTATCAGTAGAATGGAAATGGACGTGATACTTCTTATTTGTTTAAAACGTGGTTTGAGATGTTCTGTGAGGCAGCACTATCAGTTTATAACTGAAAATATTCCCACGATGGGAAGTTTTTACATCATACGAATGTAGGAATGAGAAACTTTTGAAAAAATGTTCGCTGTAATGACTTGGTTCAACTAGCGTATAGCAATAGTAATTTTCACATTATTGAATGTAATCAGATTATCCATCTGTATATTTGGACCATAAATGTCACCATGGTCATTTATCACATAGAAATTGTCAGTAATCTACAAGATTTTATTCCTTGTTTCTTTTTCTCGTATTTATTTACATGAGAGAAAGTCTTCAAGCGCATCTTTACGTATAGAAGCTGAACAATCGTTAATATGTACATGTATTTCTGTCAAGTTTAATTTCAGACATTATGTTTTCGATCTATATCCGACAAAAATACAATTTTTTCTTTTTCTTTTTGTGTGTGTGAAAAGGATTAGTACTTTGAAGAAAAACAATGTTTTCATAAAATTATATTTAGTTGTCTCTATTTTATTTGCCAATGCATAACATCACTTGTCCTTTAAATATGGCATGGTTCTTAAATACTCTACGAGGCAAACGATGGAAGAGAACTCGAGAAAGTTTATTTTCCAAAGTTTGTAAAAAAATTAATGGAATAAAATTGTTAACAGGTGTCATTCAATATGGTACTGACCGTGGTAGAAGTAATAATGATATATCATCATATTTGTTTCAACATCGACTGAATAAATATTTCTATTTGATTTACCTATTTACGGCCCGTATGAAATAAATTAATTCTTATTCAGATACCATCATTTATAAATTTCCATATTTTGTTTTCCCTTACGTAAAAAAGAAACATGTTCAATGATTTTAAAGATGTATAATTTTCAATGTTCGGGAATATAATGGATATTTTTTCTATTGTTTCTATGAGTGATGAATTAAGATAGAATACAATTGTACTGTGCGTTGATTTTATGTTTATAAGGCGCAGTTTTAAGACACATACATATGACGGCGGTGCCTCGTCATGCATAATTAATATGAATAAACTCCGTAAAATATATTTTTTGCTATATAAACTTTGGATAAGTGTATATTTCTTTCACATTTAATCACTCTTTACTTATAGACTATAATTACTGGTAATTAATTAATTTGTTTGAAAATGAATAAATGGGAAATATTGGATTCTTGGTATGTACCTACAAACATCATAATTACAAGTCTTCACATTAGATATTTATATATTTATTTTAAATCCTTTGAAAAGTATTAGACATTGAATTAAAGTACTTGTATTTTGAAGAGAAACAAAATGAAACTGAAGAAATGGTATTTGATTATCGATATTGATTCGATTACAGCCCCACCCTGGTTGGGTTTTACTACTGAGGTTTCATGTGGACGGAGAGTCCCAGGTTCGCCGGGCCCTAACCATGTGTCAGAAACATATCGACTCGGACGGAGGTAGGATACTCGGCCTGGCAAGACCGCATGGGGTAAGGGCATTGGAGAAAGAGAGAAGACTTTACACACTGATATTTTAGTTTCTTAGATTATCCAATAATTATTGTTTATACCCGGTGCCAATTTGTGAGCTTAATGAGACAGTTACTACGTTTAATAAACGTCAAAACATGATGTAATTGGTGTATGAATTAAGAATGGAATGATAATGCACTTTATTAATACTTAATCGATATTCTCTTAGATATGATTTGAGGAACTCAAAGAGAAAAACAGTATTAAAATGTCATAAATTCTACTGTAGGGAGCTCACACTGCCCGGAACTAAAAACAACCGTATTGCCTATAATGGGAAATTAAACAAAATGATAATTCAACACAGCTGATTTATATAGGACATATCCCTATAATATACATTTGAAAGTGAGTTACTTGGGTCATGTTGGTTGCGTAGTACAAATGGCTTCTAACTTATTTTTTTTGTATATTTTTCCACAGATACGCATTCGTGAGGGCGGAGATTCGTGGGTGACCTTCGGCAAGATGCGACATTTTGGAGGCGGTAATTGGGAGATCCAGCAGTCGCCAACCTACGAGGAAACTAACTACAGTGTTCTTGCAATATACTACCCATCATTGTCCAGGGCCATCCAGTGGTTTGATAGGTCAGTTATCCTCCCTTGTTTGTAGTTTAGGTCAGTTGTCCCCCTTTGTTTCTAGTTCAGGTCAGTTGTCCTCTCTTGTTTGTAGTTTAGGTCAGTTGTCCTCCCTAGTTTGCAGTAAAGGTCAGTTGTCCTCTCTTGTTTATAATTTAGGTCAGTTGTCCTCCTTTTTGTAGTTTTGGCCAGTTGTCCTCTCTTGTTTTTTAATTTGGCCCCTTTGTTTGAGTTGGCAGTTGTCCTCTCTTGTTTATAATTAAGGTCAGTTGTTCTTGTATGTAGTTTTGGTCAATTTTTCTCTCTTGTTTGTAGTTTAGGTCTTTGTTTTCCCTTGTTTGTAGTTTAGGTCAGATGTTCTCCCTTGTTTGTAGTTTAGGTCAGTTTTCTTCCCTTGTTTGTAGTTTAGGTCAGTTGTCCTCTTTTTTGTAGTTTAGGTCAGTTGTCCTTTCTTGTTTGTAGTTTAGGTCAGTTGTCATCCCTTGTTTGTAGTTTAGGTCAGTTGTCCTCCCGTGTCTGTAGTTAAGATCAGATGTCTTCCCTTGTTTGTAGTTTAGGTCAGTTATTCTCCCTTGTTTGTAGTTTAGGTCAGTTGTCTTCCCTTGTTTGTAGTTTAGGTCAGTTGTCCTCCCGTGTCTGTAGTTTAGGTCAGTTGTCTTCCCTTGTTTGTAGTTTAGGTCAGTTGTCCTCCCTTGTTTGTAGTTTAGGTCAGTTGTCCTCCCTTGTTTGTAGTTTAGGTCAGTTGTCCTCTCTTGTTCGTAGTTTAGGTCAGTTGTCCTCCCGTGTCTGTAGTTTAGACAAGTTATTCTCCCTTGTTTGTAGTTTAGGTCAGTTGTCCTCTCTCGTTTTTACTGAACCATCGTAATCCCGTTATGCTGTGTATGATATCTAGGCTGAGTGTTGAACCAGGACTATTGAATTATTTTATAGACCAGTTGTCTTTTCTCTCGACATGTCATTTGCATCTACTTAAGTGTGGTCGACCAAAGAAATCCAGCGGCTGGTTTCTGCCTCGATATATCAGCATAATCAAAATAATCATGACAGAAAGTGCTTACCAACGTTTCCGTGGGTCATTATTACGTTCTCTCGCATGTCTTCAATTTCTCTACAGACGACTTTATGTCTAAATATGTTTGATTTCTCCAGAGACTCCTGGTTCAAACAGAAGGATTTCCCTCCTCCGTATTCCACGGATTGCATCGTGCTGCCTTTGAACTCAAGTGTTGACAACAGTATGTATTGCTTATACAATAAATCATGCTTTTAAGGTCACATGTATTTCACAACAGTTTTTGGCAGATACATGTAATTCAACAGAAAATGCTCGTCAAATGTCGTTTTAAAGTTACGTACACTTATTGGTCGAAAACATGTACATTTTGTACTACTCATATTTGATATATATAGCAATTATACAGCAATTATAAAAAAAAAGATATTGTTCCGGTTACCGGGCAGACTCTAAGAAATATCAGTTGTTAGAATTGTTCTTGGACACAGGTGTTAAAGATTTCAGTATCTGTATCTTTATAATTGTATTCTATATACATGTATATGTATTCTCATTTTCAGAATATTGCAAGACACTGGTATTTACAGAGTATCCGAGGATAAGTCATCCGGAATATTTCCGTGAAAAGTTTTCTATACCGACAGAGGACATGATGAGGAAGAGGTTTAGATGTAGTCCCTACGTCGTCAAAGGTATACACGAGATGATGACACAAGAAAAGACAAATGAATATTTAAGCGACTTTTTATATGTAGAATATGATTTTACTTAGGAAAAAAGGAAACTCAAATTCATTGTAGAGATTGATTCTCGACGCGCTTTGCTTCTCACCAGTGTGTTTCAGGTTTGATTGATTCAGGAGAGGGTACAGTAGTCTCCTGTCCCGAAACGCGTTTTTTATTTTATTATTTTTTTTTTAACTCTGTTCTTTGATTATTGTTGTTTGGAAAGAACTACAATTTACAACTCATGAAACGGCAAGTGACGTGCCAGCCACATAGTATTAAGGTCCCGTCTTAACAGTAACTTTCAAAGAACGTCGGTTGCTCTTGAAGTTCTTAAAAAAGATTCTTAGTTATATGCCTTCATATACCTGAATAGATGATCATTGTTATTTTTCTTGACCTTCACGCAAATAAATATCATAAAAGTCTCCCCTATGTTTTCAGCTTCATCTATCCCCATGGAAGATCCACGACACAGGGTGGCCCGCCACTTGAGAGGTTGCTGGATCAAACGTAACAGCGTTATCACCCTCAGCATGTTCGATTCCCTGGCGGAGACTCACCGCTATTTCACAGACCGTAAGAGAATAAATTATATAAATACGGAGGCTTAGTCCTGTCATTTTCTGTTAGCCTTTACAAACGTTTATGTTGTTATATTTGTTTGCTGTGTTTAACGCCCCAATAACAGTATTTCAGTCACTTAAGTTTGTCTACATGAGACAGGAATAGTGCTGCCACAGTGCAGCATCACGCTGTAGACATATGGCATGATACCGCACCCAGTCACATTATCCTGACATCGTGTCAACTAGACCTGAACGATATGTTTAACAACTTATTAGTATTCTGGGGCGTCATTTCTTTAGTTACGTTTCTTTCGCAATATAAACACAGTTATCTGGTTTATATTAATTCCGATTTTGTTGTTTTTTCAGTATATACACTAGGTCACTATAAATTTCAGTGCAATTTGATAAGGTTTTATTCACGCCATATGCAACAATTATACAAAATTATTCAAAGTTGCAAGCAAATAATGTGTATGACTTTAACATGAACAATTTTTGTCCAATGTCATATACATCTTGAACTTTTTAACTTCTGATGAGTTCACATCAACATCTATACCAAAGTTAAGATCTTACAAAGAATTTTTTTTTTTGTTTTATTGAAACGCTGTATTAGACTTCTACAAACTTGCACATGAACCCATATTTCTTTTCTTTTATTCAGTATTTTTCGACAGATCCTTAGCAGGGATACACTAATTATGCTATATATGTCTATTGCCAATACTTTTTGCATGTTTGACTTCTCATACTTTATTTTTCATTTCCAGCCGAATACTTAAAGTGCAAGGAAGCGCAGGAGAAAGTGTCCGCTCCGACTACAGTCATCTTTGACCTTGAAGATTGGAGGATGTGAAAAGTCACGTGACTTGTTTTAAAGTAAAGGTAGAATCGAGAGTATGACGTCATCGGAAAGAAATGAGTTGTAGACATTATAGAGGATTATTTATTACACTGGAGATTTGAATGCTTACATTATATTTTCTTTCTTTTGTTTTTTTTTTCTGATGTTGATTACTATTCCTATTTGTATAAGGAACGTTCTGAAACAATTAGCGGAATTGCCGCACTGCAATATTTAAAAATCCACTTTGTTTTGTCAGCCCGTTGGTACCTCGTCGTGCTGAGATGATGAAGACAGGATAACATGAATATATTGCATTATACCGAGCCATGTGAAGTTACATTATGATATACACATTTGAAATCTGGACATTTCCGTAAGGAGGTGGCATTTATAATGGTCATAAAAACTACCAGGTAGAACAAAATAAAATACATGTTCCATTATAGAATTGAAAGCGGGGGTAAAAATAATGTATATGGTCTTTAAGAATTAATATAAGAAATTTGCATTATACTCGTAAGTTTGCTTTTAACAGAGATACATATTTTCATTTTAAAGTTATCTACGCAGGCTATTATCTTGAATGTTTATGAACTGTTTTTATGGTTCAAAACATTGAAAATAGGTAAATTGAATAAAGCTATTATATAGACTAATATTTTGAAAATACCTATCTAATAAATATTTCGCTGCTCTTGTCACAAACTTGCTTGTTTTCAAATTAAATAATGCAGTTAAAACGGTTACTCGTTTCTTATCTCATGATTTTTTAAAGCTATTGTGTATTAGAAATTCAATTCAGATTTCACTCAATGATAAATCCGTTTTTTTTGTTTGTTTTCTTTTTTTTTTTTGGGGGGGGGGGGGGTCAGTTTAATTAACAAGTACGGAAATTACGAATCGAAACGTAACTGGATGAAATACCATTAGTTAGTGTTCTATGACACTTTTACTTCAACATTGTATTTTTTCTTATGAACATGTCAGTAAAAAATAATGTAACATTTCTTATATTCAATTTCTTCCTCGAGAAAAATGACATATATTACTTTTTAACATTAAATAACCTTCGGAACAAAATTTACAGGGGTTTTCTCACAGTACCATTAAAAAGCTTTTTGTATATTATGTATATATAATTTTTCTTTTTGCATGAATGTTTCTTAAGCCTGTATTATGTTGTGCTTATCAGTGATGTGCTATGTGCCAAATCAATATTTATTGAGCTTCTATCTTCGGTAGAAGGTATTAAAAACCGTCAATATGTATTTCTCTCCGTAGTGCATGTGAGGAAGATAGTTAGTAAAGAATATAATAAAAAAAGCAGTTCCATGCATGCCAAGGGAGATAATGCAATTCTACATGAACTATTCAAGATAACTTGGAACGAATGTCCTATGTAACGTACACCGATTTTTAAAAAAAAATTCAAAACATTTACATTTCTGTGGTATAGTTACATATTTGTTAGACTCTTTATAGAACATTATACTGTGATATATGCGTGTGTGTTGGGAATATGAATTGTAGATTAATACCTCGTGCAAACGGGATAATATTCATTAAAGGTTTTATATTAATCAGATAATTTTCTTTTGTGCTCATTTGAACAACTTAGAATGTATATATATCCGCAATGTCGTACTGGTGTATACACAATAGAATAAAAATCTTACGAAGACAAATGTACATTGATAAACACTTTATTTGTTCATTAGATAACATGTAGAATTTCATAAATTTATAGCTGAAAATGACATTCATATGTTAGACTTCATATTCAATAATATGATAAAATATTGAACTTTCATCGAGTTTTCAACAATCAACATTTTATAAAAAGGAAATGTGTATAATGATCAAAAATCTTAAATAAAACTTACTGCATTCATTAAAAACCATATTTATTCAATGTAATAAAGGTTTCGCTGCAAAAATACAATGTGCGGTCATGGTAGGGTTTCCCTTGGTCAGTATAATTAGGGTCAAATGACCCCATGATATAAAGATATAAAAACAAATTTTGAAAACTGTATTGTGTATTTGGGGATCGAAATGGACAATTGTATAAGCCATGGAAAGTCCTGAAATATAGAATACGAATTTTGCCATTACATTTCTAATAATGTATGGTAACTTTCATTGGCTATGTATAGTATGAATCACAATATCGATGACAAGGTATGTGAAACTACATACGTTCAAAATCTGACTTTTAAAATATTGTAACTATAAAATACTGTATCTCAATCCCCATGTACGTTGAGGACGAACATGCCATTGTTTGAAACTTGAGTCCAAAGATAATAATAATGATAATAAAAAAAAATACACATCCTAACTTTGTGTTTCCAGCTCAGATTAAAATGTTTCTCCAAACTTAATATATGTTTTTGCAATGTAGGAGCCCTCATGATAGCTGCTTCTGTCATGAGCAGTCCAGTAATTGATGAGAAACTGTTTCAGTACGGATAGGCCAAGACGATTGACCTATCTAGTCCCGGACATTAAGCAGGAACTCCCTATGACCAAACAGACAATACTGAAGAGTAAATGCCAAAACCATATAACCTACTTCTAGCACTGTCGAAGTTTTCGTGAGGTTGTAGATAAGTGATGACCAAATATTCAGTATGAGTACCGCTTGGTATATCGCGCATACCTTTCGACCACCGAAACTTTAAAGTTATAGATATAATTTATTTATAATAAGCCTACAACCTTTACATATGCGTCATGTGTTCTCTCTTTAAGCAAGAATAGTGTCTAAAACAGAAAAAACAAAAATAGTACCAATATAAATTAGAAACCCTGATAAAAACCTACTTGCTGGCGTACCTATATGTCGTTGTCTCAGATGAAGATTAGTTGATAAATGTTAAGGAAAACAACAGAGACAGGATATCTCTGGTTCACTTACCTGATTACTTATATTAAATATGTTTTAGTAGCCTTATGATTTGAAGTATCAGAAGAATGACTCACCGGAGGAATATTCAAAAATGATTTAATACGGCAAGTATGTTGTGAAGAAGTTTCCCAACACACTCATAAAGAAGTTACATGATCATTAAAAAAAATTAAAAGAATAAACACCCGATGAATAATTCATTCCAAACATATTGTTGTTAAATAGCAAACTATTCAAAACAAAACATAATGAGAAATAATATGATCGATAAAATATCCAATGTCCAGCTATTTCTGTCTCCTAAAGAGAACTTAATAACTAAAAATAATTTACTTCCTTTACCAATCTTTATCAACCATATTTTACAATATCAATATTGTTATTAACTATTTACACGATGTAAGATCACCGAAATAAATTAACATACCAGTAATGATGAAATAAAAAAGAAATTGAAAGATTACACGACAATAATGGAAATTTACAACCGAACCACAAATCTGGAATAAATTTTGGAAAATCGTCAAATGTTAAATCCTTTGAATATTTTTTAGTTTTCTCATATTTTTTTCAGCAGTTCTTGGTCTTAGTACCAGGGTGTTGATGTAGCTGGTGGAAACGGCATGGAGCTGATTGGCAGTGAAATTTATATATACACTGTATATAAATATATAGGAATATAGGAATCCTGATGTCTAACTGTCCCCGTTTTATGCCCGGGTCAATACTCTTAACCCTTTGTTATAGATTTTTTTATTTGGAATTTACATTACTGTTGAGAATGTGCCATGACCTTGATCAAAGGTCATTTGCTCAATGTCAAGCCACAGGCTAAGTAAGGTCTAGATTTGTTTCCGCCCAATAACTTGTTTGAACGCTTTTGTAATAGAGATCATTTTTGACACATTATTTCTGACCAAAAGTCATGTACAAGGTCAATGTTACTTATACTGCAATTGTAAAACCTAAAAATAATTTTAAATATTGACCATGTGTTTCCAATATCAAGGCGACAATCTCTGTACACATGTATATGTATATACTAAGTCCAGGTGCTATGCAAAGGATATTCATCACGATAGATTGAGTTTGAGATTGAACAAATGAGAACAATATTGTTATACCCAAGCCAAATACGCCTTTTCTAATAAGTATACAAAAAGGTAATAGCAATATATTTTTTTATATTTAAGTGTCCAATACGTACATATATTTAGACAAGTTTCCAGAATCCTAATGGACGATCCTTTAGGCGAGTGTTTTGGAATTTGGGCACACGTTAATATATATATATATATATATATATATATATATATATATATATGGACCTTTTAGTGTAAAATTACCTAATAATTCCATTTTTTATTCAGAGCTTAATATAATATTATGAGTATATATTTGCTATTACTTACATTTTATTTATAATCAAGATGGATCTTTATTCTATAAAGCACTTTTACACATTGACGTCATTAAATGACAACCTTTCATCAACAGTGGCTTTATAGTGTGCCAAAAGATGCTATTATTGTCTATTAACGGAATATATTTGGACAATATTTTCCACTTAAACGAAATTCATAGGTACATATGTGGTACAAATAAATTCCCTTGATTGGCTGAAAATAAATATATTTATATAAAAATTAAAATATTCAAGAATTAATCTTTAGAAGCTGTTAAAAAATGAATTTTAAATATAAAATCATAGTATTAAAACGACATTTATCTATTTAACAATAAAACATTAACATTTTTTTTATTCATTACATTTTTATTACAGTTTATACAAGGAAATGTGGATTCATTAAATATGATATATGATGATTATTATTATTAGGTTAAAGACATAAGGACAAAGTATACAAGTCATACTTTGATCATTACATGAAATATTCATAACAAAACCTTTCTCTTTCTGATCGTCTTTGCCTTTGTAAACGTGGCCGGTTCAGGGGGACGGTACCCTATTCCTCTGATAGCAAATAAAATCAAATTTGTTAAAAACTATGTAATTGTTACAAACTTTCATTTAAAACAGCTGTATCTTTTATTTCATTTTCACTGATCTTAAATTAAATGAAACGGTAGGTAAATAAAACTCCAACGGTTTCAGTTATTGTAATTTTAGTATCTGTAAGAATTCGTCTTATTTTATTACAAAACAAAAGCACAGTATGTGGTTGCCAACGCTCGTCTGTTTTCGTTTAAAGCAGAAAACAGATAAAAGAAAGAATAAATTCTACAATTGACAAATTGCATGCTCTAGTATGGTAAACTAAAACAGCTAGACAGACAGACAGATGGACGGACGGACGGCTGGACCTAAAAGGTATGGCTCTCGGTCGAAATGTTGCCCTTGTGAAAGTGAAAAAGTGTGTGATGATGAATGACAGTAGAAGTTATGGAAATGTTAAAATTCCACATTGTATTTTCCAAAGGGAGATCAATTTTGTCAAATGGACCTAGGAGTTATGGCCATATGATGAGAATGTAGCTCTTGTAATAGTGGACAATTGTGTGAAGTTTGATAACAGTTTTTTTTACAGATAAGAAGTTATCGCCAACCTTAAAGTTTCTTCCTACGTCGCCGATAACAGAGACATCATAGTTATGACAATACCTAAACTTTTTTCTTTGGAAAAAAAAAAAAAAGCCGAGAAAATTACATATTGTACCCTCTCCTCTTTTAATTACATGTATTTAATCCAGACCTATCTGATTTCATACTCATATTTGCATGAAAAGTGTTTACATTGCTTAGGATTTAATATAGTTAATTCATACAATGTACGCTGGAGTCATTAAAGGCATTTTTAATTGGTTAAAGACATTGTAATATACTTTATCTTCAATGAAGACGGCAAAACTTCTCTCAAGTGAAGAAAGGTGCCGTTGAAATCCGCATTCATTGAGGACCTCAGTCCAGATTGACTTCGCGCCACTAAAATGTTGATTAAAGCTACTAAATATTTATAAAATTCCATTTACAGTAATATTGATTTGTTTTTCACTATTTTAATATAAACAATAATATGTAACTAATTTCATCAAATATGCACTCAACGATTTCAGGTAAAAATATTAAAACTACTAAAATGCTACTAACTACTTACATATCATCTGTAAAAAATCGTTTCATTACAAATTCACAATTAAAAACTTATTAAAGCTTTCATGTAAGATTACAGAGTGTATACATTAGTAAGCTTGAGTCATTGAATGAACTATTTTTATCATTAATATTTGGTGTAAGGCATGAATACATTATATACTTAATCTTACATATAATCGTCCGCCTCTTCATGAAGAAAAACATCGATCTTTTCAATTTCTGGCTGAATGCTGTTCTCATACCAGAACCTCGTTGTATTCGTTTTTCTACAATTTGGTTTAAAACTAATAAATAATCACAAATTTCGATTAACAACTACTTTTCCACTGACGTTATATAAAACAAGAGGGTAAATAACTATGTCCATGGAATTCAGTTACTGTAATTCCTGTAATACGAATATGTCATTTGTACAAAAAACCTGGTAATATTTACTTATATGCCACAACCTCCTTCTTATATTAGACTTGATTCATAATTAACATATGCCTCGCTTTATAGTAATTATAGTATGAACAAATAATCTAATTTTTTTTTGGGGCTTAAATGAATATTTATATGTTTTTAAAAAATTATAATTTATTCATTCTTTATGATTAAAATAAAGAATTTAACCTTTCCATTTGTGTCATAATGACCTTGTCATTCCTTATCGTCTCGTTAAGCTTTGCACTAAAATATGGTTTAAAACAACTTAATTATCATGTAATTTACAAAAACTTTGAATTTTCACTGACCTTATATACAATAAAAGCTCAATCATTTATTTCATTTGAAATATTCACTCCAAGATTTCAGTTTCTGTCACTACTGTTAAACTAAATGTCATCATATTACAAAATAAATTTTAACATCCTCTTTCTCCTTATTTTTTATTATTGTTATTTGTTTAAAGGCGTTAGCACGTAATGCACTTTATCTTACATGTAATTTTTCCAAGCATGATCAAGTAACGTTTCGAGTCTTCCAAATTTCTTTTACAATAAAGTGCCCATTCCAGATCGTCTCTGTCGTTGCACTAAAATGTGGTTAAACAACTAATTGATGATAAAATTCCATTACAACAATTTTTATTGTTTCACTGACCTTAAATATTCTGACTTTACTTAACTATTTGACTTGACTATTTGAGTTTACAGTCGCATCGACAGTATTTCAGTCATATAGCGACGTCCAGCTAATTAGAGGTGGAGGAAGACCAGAATGCACGGAGGCATTCGGGAAGAACCACCGACCTACCGCAAGCCAGCTGAAAAGCTTCCTCACATGAAAATCCGAATGACCCTGCCGGGATTCGAACCCACGCGGTGAGGGGCTGAGTGAGTGTGAAAGTCATCGACTCTTATATATTCTAAGAAGGCAAATAACTTATTCCACTGAAAACAAACACCCACACCATTTTATTTGCTATAACTCCTGTAATACTAATATATTGTTATATTGCATGTTATATATATCTCACCTCCTTTCTTATTGATACATTTTGGCACCAAGCTTAAATAAATCTATACACATAAGCATCACAATATTACTTATGATTGTAAGGCAGAAACGAGATAAACATTGCTGAGGATCAATTTATTTACATTTTGCATTATAGTAAAGGTCCGCTGAAGAAATTAATTAATATTATATGGTTTGGCACATTATATAATTTATCTTACATATCATCGGCCGAGACTCCACCCAGTAAATTTTGAAGCTCTTCCTTTTCTGTTTGAAAGAAGTCAGTCCTCTCTACAATACTTGCACTGCAATGTGGTTGATAATAAAATCAATTAAAACAACTTAGTTTATTTTTAACTGACCCTGTTTATAACAATAAGGTAGGTTATCATATAAAAATAAGGCCAACGATTTCAGTTTTGTAACAAATGTAATACACATATGCCATCTGCATAAATTTGTTATATCAAATACTTATATATCACAAACTCTTTCTTATCTTTACTTAATGATACCTGACTTCATGTTTTTATATGCATAAATATATTTTACACGTGATGATATTATGGAATAAAAAAAGGTTAAAACTGCGAGTTTTAATCAGTTATTTTGTACCAGGTACATGGGTTATAGTCATATGGGTCATATATATATGATCTGACATAAATTGTGAATTGGTAATCAAATTTTTATTAAACGAATACATGAAAATGTATTAAGCCTCTGTCGAGCTTGAATACACTTTCGTGAACGAGTTTAGATAAATTTCATATGAAATGACAATCCTATGACTTAGACTCGGTAAACCACAATCATAACAACAACAAATAAAACATGAATGATCGGGCTGTGATCGAATTACTATTTCTAATCTTACACCGAGAAAATAATTTAACTAAAAGCTGAAAACAACAATTTAACGTGTGTATTTCTTATATATATTCAACATCATTTGAATAATACACTTTTCAATCGTAGTTATTTGCATCAAATACATTTAATCAAGCTGTTTGAGCTCAACAAAATATGCATATATGGAATACACGCGCGTGACGAGGAGTGTGTAATTTGGCCTATACCTTGCATGTAACGTGATACATATATACTATAAAAAATACGTGATGATTATACGACACCGGAAACAGCTGTTTATGCATATAGTCATTTGATAAAATGGTAAAATATTATTTTATTACTATCTTTATTTGGTTGAATGCATTAAAACATTATATATTGTATCTTACATAAACTCTTCCAAAACCTGGTTCATTTCACATTGTGTCTTAGGACGGACCTCTTTCCCTTTCGTCGCTGCATTCGTTGCACTAAAATTAAAAACGAAATTTTCAATGTACAATAACTGTTTTATTTTCACTAGCCTTACAAATAACAAGAAAGTAATTTTCCATTATTTCAGTAGCCGTACATCCCGTTATATTACATAAATATATATCAGTCCTTTTTCTTATTAATAAGTTAGCTAAGTGTATACGCACATAATGTACTTAATCTTACTTTGAAACGTTCAAATTGTGTTCATTTTCAATGTCTGCTACCGTGGAGTTTTCGTTCCTTATCGCCACTGCCTCCGTAAACGTGGTTTGTATAGACCGATGGTACGCGGTACATTTCCCTGAAACAAAAAGTTCAAATTAAGTAAATTGTACTTAAAACTACATATTTATCAAATATGATTGTAATGTCTCTCGTCGCATCTGTCCGTCACAACTCAGAATGTACCTTAAGGATTGAGTTTATACTTTAAACAATGACTAAACTTTACTTACCAAGAACAATAATTCTACCTTGCTTCATCTCCATTACTTATATTATGAAGCTATGCTTTTCTAAAGCATATTTAAAAATAACCATTGAAGGAATTTCATAACTTTATCTTGTCCCATTCTTCACTAATTTTATCTTGTCCCATTTTCTCGCTTTTACGATTAAAATTATACTTGTCTGCATCAAATCCATGAAGTATTAACGGTATTGAGATGAAACTTAATACATTTATTAAGGTCAATGAGAGGAACAGTACTAAGAACCAAACTATTCTTCCCATTTTTTAAAAATAATCTGTTATTTTCTTGAGCATAATTCAAACTATTTAAGCTTCATACATGAGTAGAGGGTATTGATAATGCAGTAACTAAGAGCCTTAATTCTTCTTTGTCACTTTTAAAACAAATTATTGACAACGAATGACGCTCAGCGATATAGAATGGACACTGGGTGATTAGAATAGCTCACCTTGAGTTCTCTGTTGAGCTAAAAACTCACTGTTTAGATTTATTATAAAATATGCTTTTTTTAAATGTCAATGTGTTTATTTAGGATTTTATCAAATCCTGACTCTTTATTATTTTTAAGACTTAAAACTGCTTTAAAGATTTCCCTGTAAATTAGCTAATGATTTTTTTTTCATTATGAAAAAAGAAATGAATAATCTTAATGTCCATCTATAATTTATTTGAGTATCGTCAGAACTTTTCTTGCAGCTTCCTTTGAATATCCACTAATATATTCTTAAGAGACAAAATAGTACTTCTTACTTTTAGAATCTTTTATGGTATTCAAAGAGTTTTTCGGGTCGGTTTTCTTGGCGCTGTCAGAAGCAATGACTTTTGGACGCCCATTTCGCGCAGCGGTATTTTTTCTAGGCCTTAATCGTTGGTTGCTGGAATTAACTGAAAGCCTTGTCGTCTGACATTTTTTATGACTTATATCGAGACATATGTAACATATCAGTTTCTTGTGATCCTCACAATAACCTTTGATCTCCTCGAGCTTGTGTTCCTTGCAAAGTTGTGCCATCGACTCTTGCTCGTCCGATGAAGACGATGTAATTTCATTGCATTCCGTTCTCTCCAAGATATCTATATCTGGCGCTGTGCTGTTCATGGAAAGATCGGATAAAACGATGTTTTATTCCGGAGGCAGTGTTTTGAATAAAACAATTAATTTGTAAAACAAAAAAAAATCTGTAAGATTTATGTTTTTCTGTAGCACATTGTTTTTAAACATCAAACAAGAACGTTTCTTTTCCCTTGAAAGGACTTAGGCCCCACCCACTATAACACACCGCATTTGGTGTAACTAAATCTAAATGCACTAGACGTATCAGTTTTGTGACGAATATTTTATTCATTTACAAATCACTATCATGTAAAACGTTTGTCCCTAATTTTGAATTCGTTTTTATACCCATCATATTATTTAATTTGATATGAAAATATAAGTTTAATTTAGATGTTGTGAAAACAGGAAATAGAATATATCACAAACTATGATAAAAAAAAAACACAATCTGTTAAACAAGTTTTTTAAGATTACAATAGATAATGCATTTAGACTAATGCAAAAAAAAGAGACAACACGTTATGCTCTGTCAAACCAGGCCCACGATCTAACTACGCTTTAAACCAACGTAACTCGATCGTAGTTCGAACTAATCGAAAAATCGGTCATCGTTCTAAGGACTACAACAGTTTTCATCACGCTGTTACAATGATACTGGTGAATCTGACAAGCTTTCACGTTAACCATGGTGTGTCTGTAGAATACCCAACCCGTTCTTTTACGACTGCACTAATTAAATGAAATAGCCTAGCCACCACACTATGCTTTACTCATCTTCCTCAGTAAGGCAAATTAATGTTTTCTGTCGTTTTCCACACCGAATCGCCATGGTGACGACATTAATTTGGCTTGAAACACTGAAACGTCATGTGCTTGAACCTAGGGATTTTTAGGTAAGGGTTCCTGAGACAGAGACATTACATGGGACACATTAGTAGCAAGTACTGGACTCCCGGATCTCTCAAGAGTCATTGCTTGGCCTCCTCCCTCCTCCCAATGCCCCCTTCTGACTTTTGGTGGCATATCTTGGTATAAACGACTCGCATGGAAAACAGAAGCTGTCTCATACCGTTCCTTTTCAATGTACATTTTCCAAAGTAGCATTACATGATACCATTTTGACATATATTAAACGAACACCCCTTTAAATGATTCCATTTGAACCATGTATGGAACCAAATGTCCTTATATCACACCAATTGAACATTGCATTGGACCAAACATCAATATTTAATATTATATCAATCGAAAATTTCAACATATTAAACCAACTGTCCTTTACAAGAATATATAATCAAATAATAATTATATAAACTATTTTTCAATTCCAATCTAACCATGTATTGAACCAGCTGTCCTTATATCTTATTTATTCATATAAAACCGATTCATCGTCAGCTTTTGCTACAAAGTACTTTCTTTCAGGAATATTCGTATAAAACTTAATGACTTGATGAAAATTAATTTACTTAACTTTAAATGTTCATAGGAAACAATATATTTTTCAAACTCTGGTGAATATGAGCTACAATATTGTAGGCTATAGTCAACAAAGGAGACCCTGATCAACCATTTCCTTCTAGGAGCTGTTTTAACTGGGTCTGCTTTGTTTTCCAAAAAGAATCTATATCAGGTAAATTTTTAAAAAAAAAAACTTCAGTTTCATTTTCCCCTCAACAGACAATAGATTATTGTACTTTAGAGGCTAATTAATTGAGACGTTGTTTTTTTCAATCCCACTCTAAAATTACCCAATTTGACCAAGAGGGGCTTAGGCCCCTATTTAAGAAACAATGGATAGACTTTGCCGTTCAGACTGAGAAGAATCTGAGTCACATTATTGGATAGATCTGATCTATCTGATGAGTATGGGTCGGCTCTGTTAAAATCATCCTATCTAAGGTAAAGGTTAAAACGCTGACCTGGGGGCAAAAATGGCGAGCAAACAATGTTTACTTCTGTATTGATAGAAATTAAGTATCAATTGGAAGATACAATTTCAGTCAATCTAGATGTAAGTCGCTGACCATTTTCCGGTGTTGACATAAAATACACCCGTTTTAAATAGTCCCGTCAACAATATAATGACGAATCGGTTTCATATAAAGAGATATGATATAAGGACAGCTGCTTTCATACAAGGATCGATTGCAATCATGTAAGGGAAAGTTCGTTTGATATAAAGTCAAAGTGAAATTATATAATGCCATTTCGGACTGATATATTGACGATTTGGTTTCATATATCGACGTTGTCGATTGATAAAGTGATGAATCTATATCATATATTGATTTTATATTGTAAAATTGGCGTGATATAAAGACAGCTGGTTCAATACATGGTTCGGCTGGAGCCATATAAAGGAATGTTCGTTTAAGACATTGTCAAAATGAAATCATATAATGCCACTTTGGATTAACTTACGATTCAGTCTGTTCAATACATTGACTTTGTCAACTGATACAAAGATGAATCCGTATAATATATTGCTTTTTTGGTTCAATATATTTTTAAATTGGTGTGATATAAAGACAGTTGGCTCAAACAAGGTTCGACTGGAAACATATAAAGGAGTTTTTGTTTAATACATTGTCAAAATGAAATCATATAAAACTACATCGGATCGATACATTGTAAAAAAACGGTAAAGATAGCCATGGCTTTCCATACAATCGTGTCGTTGCATAATAAGTACTATCGGCGAGATATTCATATGATCATGGTAAGAGCAATGGTACGAGATCAAAGCGTGAGTAAGACGCATTAGGACGTGACTGGCGCAGAGTTGAAGTGTGGTAAGCGTTGTGAGGTGAAAGTGATTTGGTCGAAAAAGGTGCAGTGCAGATGTGGTGCGAGCAATTGAGCAGGATATGGAGGGTGTTGAAAACGTTCTGAGTATAGTGTAAACGTGGTAAAGACGAACTTAGATGGTACCGATGCCGTTACCCAGCGCTGAGCGTTTCGACCGCTGAGCTATCGTGAAGAGCGTAGTTCTAGTGTGACAGGGGTTATACGGTATCTGTTAGGTGCATCCGTTGTTTTGTTATGATTTTTTTTCATTTATTTATTTATTTATTTATTTATTTATTTTACCGTCACCGCGAGAGTATAAAGATTGCAGATGATCCATGTTCAGGCAGACATCCGCGTAGACTTATCTCTTACAGGCAAGTCCATAATAGTAGCCGAACCTACAGAGGCGATGTGCTATAAACCCAGGTGAAATATAATGGAGAGGTAAACATATATTGATACAAGTGGAATACTACGGAATCAAAATATGATTACCGACAAACAATACTTATTCGGACATGCTTTTATAAATTTAAAGCAGTACCTGACACCCTCGACATTGTTTTCATCACATATTGTTGAAGCAGGTTCTCGTTTAACAACAGATGGTATGTCCCGTTTTAATGAATACCGGTAAACATAATTCTGCTGGTGTTGTTTCTCCACACCATCGACCCTCCTCTTCATAGCTTGGCTGCTTTCGTATAGCTGAGTATAGCTGCTTGCTTACACACATTCAATTTTCTTTATCTGTCCATAAGGAAAAGTGTATGGTTTAGGTAAAACATTGCTAAAGGTTCTGTTTTATTCAAGTCGGGAGCTAAACTACGGTTCACAATAAGTTCATGAAAACATTTTAATATAAAGAAGGTAAATAAAATGTGTAAAAACTCTCTTTTTTATTTTTGTTATATAAGTTGTTTAAATGAAACTTAACGAAGCATTTACACTAAAAATGTTTAAAATATATGTAATAAAATATTCAGGCTCATTTTGATGTTGACTGCATTCCTATGTCCCGATTTTCTTTGAGAACTTGCGGCATTTTTTCCAGACGTTTGGTTTATATCAGCTGAATCTGGGTAAGTCTATTTAACGTATAAAAACAAATAATTACTTTAACCTGACATTAAGTATCATTTGTTCTTAATGTGTTATCTTGCTAGTATGATAGCATCAGTCAGTATATTAATTTTTTCAATAGTTTTCACGTCGGTTACTTCATAAATGTTAAATTTTGTAATCGTAACTTAAAAACCCAAACTGTTTTTTGCGTATGTATATATTGCCCTGCATGTCCATGTGCTTTAACAGATCTATAACTTATATAATCGTGTTTTGTTTTAAAAAAAGTTTCATTTTGTATATACATTTTTACCCAATTTGACCTACATTCAAAGGCCGATTTATTGTATTGTTTACCTCGTCTCCATAGTATATGAATATAGGTCAAATGGGATTACGAGTCTGATGCCTGACGTGTGTTTGTATATACACGATTTGGTATTTACTTTTCCTTTTACCTTTGCAGGACGTCTCTGTGTGTTTACATAAAATAATTAGCATTGTACATCTTGCAGTCTTCTAATCTTCCTTTTAAAATGTATATTTAAAGTGCTTTTGTACAGTCATCATGATGGAGCTAATATGTTAATATCAACCTTTTTTGTTTGTATCCCGAACAGAATGTGGACAGAAAAAAGCCTCGACAAAAACCGCCAGCACCAAATATGAAAATGCCTAAGTGGGGGCCAACGACCAGGATGGTGGGTGAAAGGGTCACATAGTGATTTGCATTCACGTTTGGGATCAGAATCCCCAAGTTGCCTAGAGACGGTAGAAACTGTGAATTCAACATAACTATCTGAAAGACGATTTTAATAGCTTTTTTGTGTTCACCTAATTTGCGCAAATTTTCAACAAAGAGACACTAGCACTATAGTAGAAGAATGAGTTTAATTCGAACATTCGTATGGGCTATGAACATTTATGGGCCATAATGCAAACAAGGTCCATTAAAGGACTATGCGTGGGTTATAACAGTATGTGTATTAATTAATTAACCAAACATTATTATTGATATTAGAGGTGTGTGTATATTTTATTCTCACCATTTACTCCTAATCTTACCTCAAACGGGTTTTTTTATTTTTTTTTTTTTTTTTTTTATTTAATGCCTTCATAGTCAATAAAGTTTTTTTTATTAAAACGTCAATGTCCATATGCATATATTATGGTTTATTTTTACCCATGAATTTGTAAACCTTGTTTACTTTGTCAATGATTTGAATCAATGTTTCACCATACTTTCAGTAAGTTCTTGTCAGGTAATTAGTCGCCGACTTCATCATACAATTTCATTTAATACATTTGGACCAGTATAGGTTTTAATTTGAAAATAATATATTCAATGTGAAGCTACCTAAAATATGCAAGCAAAACTAGACATCATTGTGATATTCCGTACCTTAGGCGGTCAGAGATAAATAATTGCAACAATTAAATTTGCTAAAACCAGTTTTTACTAATGTTTTCGATGCAATGTAAATATATTTTAATATGTTACATGACGTTTTTGTTGTTTGTTTTTAATTTTAGCTAACCGGTACAAGCCAGATCCTATATTTCATAATCGAACAATTGAAAACTCTCCACATATGACATAATTTTAACATGATTGTTCGATATATATGACGTTGATAATGTGCACACAATATAACTGAATCCTTCGTAGATCTAACAGGAGTAGATAAACCTTTAGTTAATCTAACGTTTAAATTGACCTAGCTAACTGTAATATCTTCATAACTATCATGAATCTCTTAATGCAACTTAGATTTTATTTTTACAGTCGCCTACTGAGAAAAAATGATTAACGATATAAAAAATAACTTAGGGCGATATTTTGTATATACTACTTGTCTAGTTTATGATACGACGGAAGAGAACTACGTATCATCATTTGTACTCCTTAACAGCTATCTTCCATTTATTTATATTACCCTCATATTAGATTTATTTTTGAAATTAAAAGCAATCGTTTATCAGCTTTCTTGTGCACTATTTTAATAAAGTATCAGGAAATTAAAGAAATAAATCATTTCTTAATACATGGCTTCTCCTTTTTCGATACAATATAAATATCAGATTTATCAAAATTGCATTCATTCATGACGGATATATAAGCTTATGGTATGTTCTTTTTACACCATTATAAAATATGTTTGGTAAATTATTGCATCGTGAAGTAATTTGTACTTATTCATATACGGCCGTTCTTCAATGATAACTTATTTCATAAAAAAATGGTTACATGTACATCGTTTTTTTTGTTTGTTTTTTTTGTTGTTTGTTTGTTTTTGTTTTTTTTGTTTTTTTCTTTCACACTCCAAACAAGACGAACCGTAATGTACATCATTTGATCAAGTGAATGGGAACAGCTTATCTAAGGTATCTTTATCTCTGGTTATGCCGACAATAGTTAACTTCTAAAGCGTTTTTTGATATTTATCCTCCCTAGCTTAAGCAACGTGCCTGATAACGAAACAGTTAAAAACAAAAGTGGAAACTCCGGATAAACTACAGGCCAATTGATTTATAACTTCTAAAACATTTTCTTATAAGTGCGTGTAGGTAAATAATGATGACTGTTTTAATTATAACACCCAGTCTTTCTTTAATTAATAAATGTAGAACAAAACGAGCATTGAAGATAAATTTTAACATTTTACTTAGTATATATTATAACCTATAATTATTCATGGTATTCATGCATCTATAGATCTACCAAAATACGTCATACTCAAAAAGATCACATACTGTAAATTCGTAGTAGAAAATAAACATTTACCTGTGTTTTTCCTTTCAGAAATTCCTTTCCGTTGCATTGTGTTATGAAATACCAAGGGGAAATCCCAGGAACAGCAACTCTGAGTTACTAGTCGTCTTGTTTATGGTACGGGGGGGGGGGTGTAACCTCCTTCGCAGCTGTCTCTCTTTCTTTTGTCTCTGATTTTTTAAACTGTGTACTGTTTGGAAGGGACTCATGATCAATAATGAAAAAACTTTATGCGTTTATGTGAAATATTACAGTCTTAAAAGCTCTGCATTTATATAAATAGTGTTGTCTTAAATTTTAAAGATACGAGTTGATAAATATTACATATCGTGTATAGTCTAGCTGTAGACTCTTACATATATCTTTAAAATAACATCGATCCTCTTTCTGATATCAGTGTAGATTAAGGACAAACGTATTAGATATTTATTACTTTTATATATGATTATTAATTTTTTAGTATATACTTCATGTTCCAAGCAAACATGCAACCGCATTCGCAGTATTTTAGATAGAGTAAATAGACTATGATTCTTTTTTTTAGAAAATGTAACATGTTGCGATGTTTATTGATGACCTAGTTTCTGAGTATAGTATAGTAAGAACATTTGATTTTTTTTTTCTGAATACGAGCGTCAGTATTTATTTGTATCATCAAAATAATACCTTTATGGTCCTCTACTATTGTCACTAAAACCATTAGATGGTTAATGAGGCTCTAGTCCGTTCTATAGTTTCTGTATATCCATAGAAACTTAAAAATAACCTCTAAAAGTTTCAATGTGATTCGACGAAAATAAAAAGAATTGATATTATAAAAGGCTCATTTCATGAATTTAAGATTTGGTCAGAAATTATACAAAATACAGAACGAAATGCTTGTCGGATTCAGATCCTCCTGACGTAGATGAAGTCTTCTTGTCGATTACCTTCAGTACACCTGTAATGACATCGTGTAAATTTGAAAGGTCTTAACTTTTTTTTTGCTCCAAAGTTTTCAACAAATATGTACTCAATCCTATCCCTCCTCCAAATGTTTATCTTCCGTTATCTACATACCCAATACGTTTACAACTTCACTGCTTTAGAATACAGCCAATGTACGCTTCTTGTTTGTCAAATGATTGATCGAGTAGCTGTACAGTCTAGAGGTACGTGCACATTGTATAACGCCTTTTTACATAGTTCTTTTGTGAACTAATTACGGGTCACACATGTGCAAGTGGTTGACAGCTTAATTCCGGGGTAAACATTTTGAAACATCTTTAAGTTCGAGTTTGGTTCCACACCAGGAAACTTCATCTTACTCGGGTTTATTAACAGAATAACAATGTGAATGCCATTTTTTGTAGTAATAGCAATTCAGAAAATACATTCGTGCCGTAGTCGGATTTCATTTGATCCTTTATTTCTATCTGGTCAATTTGAAATTAAAAGCAAAACTTAATTTGAATTTCTGTTCAGTATAAACTTGAGGCATTCGGAATATAAATATAAGGTTCTTAATCTTTACTTTTTCCAGTACAATGTAAATATCAAATGCATGGTTTGTGTTGATAATAACATTTTAATAAATTAAAAGTCGGTTTTTTTTTTCCATTACATAATCAATTTTATCATATGGCATTGTGCTCAAACAGTTGTTTCCGGGTCGTATACCCATCACATATTTTCTTATATTTAACACGTTACATACGATTTTTAGACCAAATTCCATCACTCCGCGTCTCGCGCGTGAATTCGTTATGCATGAATAGTTTGTTGAACTCGAACAGCTGGATTAAATGTGCTTGATTCATTATTCATATGATGTTGAAAATGTATGAGAAATACACACGTCTAATCGTTATTTTAAATTACTATTTGAAACTATTTTTTGTTGTAGATTACAAAGTAATTCCTGCAAAATCCGTTTCTTCATTTGTTTGTTTGTTGATATAATAGCGTTTTACTGTCACATTGGTCATATGATAAAAATAATATCTCATGAATTGTCATGAGGCTAAAAACAATTCGTATCCTATATATATAGCGTTGTACTTGGATAACTTTTAATTAAAGTAATTTAATAAATTATAAAACTGTGTGTTTATTCGTCAACAGCCAATCGGCAATGTCTCAGTAACTACTGTAACATACATTTTTCATTCAATTATATTTTAACTGTTATGAAATAAATAGGTTGTTTCTTGTGTTTCACGTTTGGAACTTCGAACTTTTTGCATATTATTTTAGGCATAAAAATATGATAGGCTGGAAAAGTCTGTATCTTACCTTTTATGTAGATATATACATATAAAAATGTGTAAAGTAAAACAGAAAAGTTATAGGGTAGTCCTAGGGATGGTAACGCTGAGCTACCATTAGCAACCTCCTTTTACGGTAAAAGACGCTCGTGCCTATCCCGCGTAATTCTTCTATCCCGCCTAGTGTAGAAGTTTTGATTTCTTACAGTTTCATGATGTACTGATATGAATTCATGTAACATAACTATATATTTATTGACTGAGCGTCGGTGACTAGAGTGTCCGCTTTAGAAGCAGGAGGTCGTGGGTTCCCTGACTGTGACATACCGAAGACGTTGTTAATATGGTACTGCTTTGCGTTCAGCAAATACAATTACAGTGTAATACTAGGACCCTGTCAGAATAATGTGACCGGGTGAGGTAGTATGTCACGTACCTACGGTGTGATACTGCAATGCAGCAGCGCTATATCTGTGTCACGAAAGTATAGCCTCCAAACGTCTGACATATTGTCGGTGAGGCGTTAAACCCAATTCACTAAAACAATATTTCTGATGTTTATCAATCAATCATAGATTATAATCATATTTCTAGTTGTGTAAGAAAATAAGAATAAAAAGCATAGTTACAAAAAATAAATAAATAAATAAATAAATAAATAAAAACAAAAAACGATTCGCTTGTTTATTTTAAAAGTGTATGGGATAGTTGAATTTTACTTATAAAGATTGCTACAGAAACTGGATGCGAGTTGAATACCGTTAGTTGTGTTTTTATGATTGTTGTAACGTTGTATTTTTACAGAAATGTCCATTTATAAAAAATTTAATTATGATTATAGAAACCTTTGGCGATCTGGTCCATGTTTACAGTCATCTACTAATCTTCCTATCAAAATAGATTTAAATAAAGTGCAAGCGTTTCTAATATTGTGCTAATTAATCGTCCCAAACCAATCATTATTGATATAACTTAACAATATATTTAAAGTAACTCGAATTGTTTTCATATAATCATATTGTTCACAATCGATAGCAAATAAATCAATAATCTTATAAATTTAACAAAAAACAAAACAAAAACTATTACATCTTATATCTCAGAAGAAAAGACTTGTCCATTAAAGACGTGTCGGAGTAAGTCTTATAAATGTGTCATCACCACGGAAGCGTACTTTTCACGCGACACCGTCAATTATTCCTCACATCGGTGTGACAATTTGCTCTTAGACCTTCTGATATGTCAGATGTAGTTCCCTGATTAACATTCATTACTCGCATTCTGGTCAGGTTCACTACTGGTTCAATAAATCATTTTCTAAATGCATTATAGTTAAATGGTGATGAAAACAACAAATTGAGAGGTTAGTCACATCGATCACAGAGTGTTTCGAATATTTTTTTTCTGGAGTAAGTGTTTCATATTCTTAAAACATTACAGTTAGGTGAGGATTTCGACAAATGCGGAAAATATTTAAAATGTGTTTCTTTTATTGTCCATTGGAACCCATTTACTATTCCAAACAAAATATTCTTTCTGTGTATAAAATGTTTTTTTTTATTTGAAAATGACTTAAATTCCATGTCAAAACATTGTTTTGTGTAAATGTAGTCTTTGTAATTTGTCAAGTGCATAAAATGGCACAGATGCCACGCTGCATAATCACAGTCTCAGGAAGTAATGGAATATGATGTTAGCTGAATGTTTAACAAACCGAATGACCTGTCAACAAATTTTGAGGAAACTTCTCTTTAATGCAATTTTTATTTTATAATAGATTTGCTGGGTTGTTTTAGCGACCATCTCGGGATCGTGATGTCGTGGGATTATTCCTCAGTCACAAAATTCAATAGTTATTTAAAATTGGTTCTGGTAAGTACCATTCCAGGACTGGTAAAGCACCATCCCAGGACATTATTTAGCCGGTATAAGTAGAATGGGAATGGACGTGATACTTGTTTTTAACCGTGGTTAGAGACGTTCTGTGAGGCAGCACGATCAGTTATGATTGACAATATCCTACGATTGGAAGTGTTTAAAACAGACGAATGTAGGAAGGAAAAAAAAAACTTTTGAAAAAAAAAGTTCGTTGTAGTGACTTGGTTCACCTAGCGTAGTCTACACGAGACAGATATAGTATTGCCACACTGCAATATCACGCCGTTGACATGTGGCATGATACCACACCTAGTCATTTTATCCTGACACCGGGCCAGCTAGTCCTTAACGATATGTTTAACAACTTATTAGTATTTCGGGCGCCATATTTTTTAGTAACGTTTCTTTCGAAATATAAATACATGTTTCTGGTTTATATTAATTCCGATTTTGTTTTTTCAGTATATACACTAGGTCACTATAAATTTCAGTGCAATTTGATAAGGTTTTATTCACACCATATGCAACAATCATACAAAATTATTCAAAGTTGCAAGCAAATAATGTGTATGACTATAACATGAACAAGTTTTGGCCAATGTCACATACACCTGGACACTTTTTAGCTTCTGATGAGTTCACATCAACATCTAAGCCAAAGTTAAGATTGATTATGAATTGACATGACGCCAGAAATCTTACAAAGAATACCATTTTTTGTTGTTCTTTTGAAACGCTGTATAAAACTTCGACAAACTTGCACATGAACCCTTTTTTCCTTTTCTTTTATTCAGTATTTTTCGACAGAAACCTTAGCAGGGATACACTAATTATGCTATATTTGTCCAAAAAAAATATGAATATCTTTATCAAACACTAACAGCATTTTTGTCTATTGCCAATAATTCTTGCATGTTTGACTTCTCATAGATTATTTTTCATTTCCAGCCGAATACTTGAAGTGCAAGGAAGCGCAGGAGAAAGTGTCCGCTCCGACTACAGTCATCTTTGACCTTGAAGATTGGAGGATGTGAAAAGTCACGTGACTTGTTTTAAAGTAAAAGTAGAATCGAGAGTATGACGTCATCGGAAAGAAATGAGTTGTAGACATTATAGAGGACTATTTATTACATTGGAGTTTGAATGCTTACATTATATTTTCTTTAACAGATGTTTGTTGTTTTTTCTGTTGTCGATTACTATTCTTATTTGTATAAGGAACGCCTTAAACAATTAGCGGAATTACCGCACTGCAATACTTAAAAATCTACTTTGTCAACCTGTTAGTACCTTTGCAATGTCGTACTGAGACGATCAAGGCAGCATAACATCAATATAATTATTGCATTATACCGAGCCATGTTAAGATACATTGTGATATCCACATTTGAAACCTGGACAATTCGTATAATGGTCATAAAACTACCAAGTAGAACAAAACGAAATAAATGTTCCATTATAGAATTGAAGGCGTGGGGCAAAAATAATGGATGGTTCCGCAATTTGTATGTATCCCCTCCACCTATTGATAATTTGACAGTTTCTATTCATATCTAGGTCAAGTGCTCACAAACAGTATCACAAACAAAAATCACATGTTCCTTTGTATAAAGTAGGTCAACCGTTCACTATGTGCTACACACTTATATTGGTTGGATAAGGCGGTTTATGTAAACATAGTTGATTAACAGTTTAGGAACCATCCATTGAAGGCGGGGACAAAAATAATGCATATGGCCTTTAAAAATTAATATAAGAAATATGCATTTATATACTCGTAAATTTGTTTTTAACAGAAATATATATTTCCATTTTAAAGTAATCTACGCAAGCTATTTCCTTTAAATTTAATTTTATGTTAATTATTTTAAATTTCTAAATAATGCAATTAGACTTTAAAGATATTTTAAGAAAATAAATCCAATTTTCCCTCATTGATAAATCCTGTGTGTTTTCTCCTTATTTTTGTGTCATTTAAACCCACAAGTAGGGAGATTACTGACAGAAACGGAACGTAACGGGATAAAATAACATTAGAGTTCTACGACACTGTCACTTCAACATTTTTCTTAATCGAGAATAATGAGAAATATTTCATTTTAAACATTAAATGACCTTCTTAACAAAAAATTTTCAGGGGTCTTCTCACAGTGTTATTAAATAATATTGTGTATTTTATATTATGTATATATAACATGTTTTGCATGAATGTTTCTTAAGCCTGTATTATGTTGAGCTTATCAGTGATGTGCTATGTGCCACATTACTTGACAACACCATGTGTATTTTTCTCCCCAGTGCATGTGAGGGTAGATAGCTAATAAAGAATGTATGACAGGGGCTATAAAAAAAGCTGTTCCATGCATATCAAGGGAGATAATGGATAACAATTAGCTATTACAATGCTACATGAACTATTCAAGTTACATTTCCTATGTAACGTACAATGGATACTGATTTTTAAATATAATTTCAAAACATGTACATTTGTGTAGAAAAGTTCAGACATACTTGTTAGACTCTTTATAGATCTTGATACTGTGATATTTGCGTGTGTTTGGGGCATATAAATTGTAGATAAAGTCCTCGTGCAAACGGGATAATATTCATTAAAGTTTTTATATTAATCAGATATTTTTTGTTTTGTGCTCATTTGAACAATTTAGAATTTTTACATATGTATATAGCTACAATGTCGTACTGGTGTACACACACTAAAAAAAATCACAGGAAGACAAATGTACATTGATACAAACTTTATTAGTTCATTAGATTACATGTAGAATTCCATAGATTTGAAACTGAAAATTACATTCAGATGTAACTTAAATTCAATAAAATGATAAATACTGAATTTAAATTTTTAATTAAAACCAAAGGTTTATTCAACTTAATAAATGTTTTTTATGCAAAAATTAGGTGTGCGGTCATTACAGGGTTTCCTTTTGTCATTGTAATTGGGGTCAAATAATCCCCGATACATAGATATTGAGACAATTTTTTTTTTATCATTTATTATAACAAAAACGTTTTTACAAATGTACAGTACAAATATAATATGCAACAATTTGAACAATGACATGTCAAAAATATATATGTACCGTTTTTCTCCCTATAACGACCGCTTATAAAGTTTTAATGTTAATGTATTTCTCTCTTACAGTCTTCAAATGTTTAGCTATCCTATAGTTCCCAAACTTCAGTATGAAAAAATCACTTTATGATATAGATATCTTTTTATACATTATAATTTTAAAAAAAAAATCAAAAATTAGAAAAAAGATAAAAAGAAAAAAAAAAAGAAATAGCCTCTGATTGATTGCTTATATTATGAATTTATTTTGAAACTGTGTTATACTATCATTATTAAGAGCTATTTCTCCCTCAATTGTTTTCTTTATTTCAAAATAATTAAGGAAGTTTTCAAAATTTAAACAACCCTTACGTAACTTTGTTATGTATATATAATATTTCATTACTAATATGAAATAATTTAAAAAAAAATATAATTACTCATTGTTTTGTCATATCCAAAACTTACAATTTCAAAGTCAAGTGAAACATGTATATCTTTTTTAAATAAATGGTTTAACAAACGATTCCACATATATTAAAAAATTAATTTCAAATGCATATTCATAAATCACATAATTGACATTCGACAATGTTACATTTGAACAAGTATTCATTTGTGGCTATTAAACATTTTAAATATTTATACTGAAAACATCGTAAAGAAATCTTCGTTGATATATAACCTTGCATATATATATTTTCCCAATTTAAATCACTTTTATTTAACCATTTATGCCAATTGTTTTCAGATTGGGACAAATTTTGAAGATATAAAATGTTGGGCACTTGAAGATCGAAAAAGACAAATGTGTAAGATATGGGACATCCTGAAATATAGAATATAAACTGTGCCATATTTAATTCTAATAATATATGGTTACATTCAAGGTTATGCATAGTACGAAGCACAGTATTAATATTACAAAGTATCAAAATATAGGAAAAAAAAATATGACTTGAAAATATAGTAACTATAAAAAACTATATTTCAATCATAATAAACGATGAGGACGAGCATGTCCCGAGTCCAACAAATTAAGGTCTAATCCTAATAGCGATCTATTCCATTAAATGCCATGCATATAATTTAACAATACACATGTATATAAGCTTTTAAAGTGTCAATCAATAGTAATCGTAGGGGCTAGACATGTTATGACAAGTGACAGAAGTTCTTTTCTTACCCCCCCCCTTGTTTATTTTGTTGAAAACTAAAATAAAAGTGATATTCTCCATTTTCCTATTGTAAGTTTAGATTTTATTTCCACGAAAGTTGATACAAAGCCAAAAAATACATCTTCTACCATGAGTTTTTATATTCTCTAAAATACATATTTTCATAAAATTGAATTTTTTTTGAATGTCTTCAAAGTGACAAAGTTCCATAGAAATATAACCATCCAGTGGCAAGATATGGAATATGGCTATTAAGGATTGGAAGACCTTAACAAAAATAACACATTCTATCTTCGTGTTATCAGCGCATATTTAAATGTGTAAGCATATTCAAATTTTTTTTATGCTAGCGTAGTATTTGCACCCGGATGGTCACTCTTATGTACAGTCCATTGATTGATGAGAGACAATTTTAACACCTACGGTTGAGCACGGACACTTGTATCAGCTGAACTATCAAACGGTTCCGTTCTCACTGATTACTGTGTCCCGTACATTAAACATGAATTCCCTCAACAGACCAATACTGAAGGGTAAATAACCTCTATTTTTTTCTAGTCCTGTTGAAGCTTTCGTGAGGTTGTAAATGTTGACCATTTATTCTGCACGAATACCGTTTGGTTTGTAGCGCATGCCGTTTGAAATTTCAATTCGTTCCGTTACTTTACATTTATCGTTTGTTAACGTCCCGCCGACAATATTTCAGTCATTTGGAGATTATATCTACTTGAGACAGATATAGTGCTGCCACACTACAGTATCACGCCGAAGACATAAGGCATGGTATCGCACCAAGTCATATTATGCTGAAACCGGGAAAACCAGTCCCGGAACTACCCTTATATGCTGAGCGCAAAGCAAGGGAGCTATAACTGTACCAGTTTTACAACTTTGGTATATCGTCGCCAGGGATCGAACCCACGAACTCACGCTCCCAAGACGGAGGCTCTAACTGCTCTGTCACCGGAGATGTCTCTGAATATATCAACTGGAGTCATATTTTTTACGCGATTAACACAAACATATCTAAGCCATTAAAATGGTTTCTTTTCTGACACTCTCCATGTGGTGTTAAGAATGACAGAGAGATACACCATATAAAATTGGTTATTCCGGGCAGGAAAAACTATCCTGTATCCATTTTGCGAATTAAATCGGCTTTGATATAAACGACGAAGTGGTAATGCAAAATCCTAACGACATATTTTTTTATGTTTGAAGAGTAGCGTAATCAACAGCCTCACTTTATCCGACGATGGAAACAACGGTGCTGACAAACGATTCCTGATTGATCAAATCAAAATATGTAAATAAACTTAAATCAAACAATTCTTGTAATAGTTACTAATATACATAAAACTATTTTGATAAAAGGACCAATTTATTTAATTTTAAATAATATGTGCTCATTTTCATACAACAATGAATAAATAATATACTATTTAAGTGATTAAGTAAATAAAAAGATTCTCATAAGATAGTAAGAGACTAACATACAATAAAAAAAATCGTCATCATTATTAATAAATACAGATAAAACATTAAAATCATTTTAAGAAAAACGATGTGCTTCAAACAACATTATCAAGACTTTTAACTTAACAAAAAAATTGTTAGGATGTCTAAATTTGTTATCAGTTAACTGTTAACAACAATGATTTATACAAAGAGAGAAAAAAAACCAAAAACATAGGTTAACTAAAAATACAATTACATGTATTTATTCTACATTCAATCCGATAACATTCCATAACAACTTGAAAATGTTCTCTACGTTGTTCGAGTACATGTGTACTTATATCCCAACACCTCTAACCTGTAGATATATCCGGTCTAACCATAGTATAAACTTACTGACTCATTGTACGTAAAATAGTAAATTACCCACACGGTCATTAAAGAATATACTTAGTATAAAAAGAAATTTGCGCCTGAGATAATAATTTATTAAAATTTCAGATAATGATGGAATAAATAAAAATCCCGTATCCTCCTTATTTTTGAAAATTATTTATTT
>CM037789.1:58289713-58339713 GCA_021229015.1 Solen grandis | reverse complement strand
CCGGCTACTCCGGTTTCCTCCCACCCAAATAACGCATGGTCATAAATGATATAGAACGTTTCAATCCGAAATGAGACGTAAACCTACGTAAATCAACGAGCACTTCCCGAACACCAAATTTACATGTTGGTGTAAAATTCCACACATTGTTCAATGGGAAATAAGCATACATTTGAATTTTCCCCAGTCATCCTATCGTTTTAAAATAAATAAAGTGTAGAGTTTCGAATACAATATTTAAGAATTAGTTCTTACAGCTAAATCCTCAATCAGTGATTACCATTATACCGTTTGGAAGAAGTTTAATAAAAAAAAAAGATTGCTTCGGTGGAAATTTGGAAAAACTTGCATTCAAAATTCGGCAATCAAAATAGACATTCCGGCTTACTCCATAACAGCATCAATTACATCTCCATCAACAGAAAACAATTATTAACTCAAGTCAAGTCCTTTATAAGCAAATATAGCGACAAAAGCGAAATGCATCTTCCAATTAACATTTCATTTTTTTTACAGATTTATTCAAATTGAGTCACAGACTACCCAATAGCTTTACTGGTAGACCGAGTGAGCGACCCTGTACGAACGCGTGTCGAGATTTTGGAAAACGGGAGTTAGTTTCGCATTGCGAGTTTCATTGTTGGATACCTGAGTTCACATGGGTAAAAAAGTGGTGACTTTTGGTTACATAAATGTATACGCTTGCGATAGGTGCAAAGTATTCAAAGATACCTTCATAAATGGCTGAGTTGTTGGCTTTTTCCTGATGAAGGTATGGGTTTAGGTCAATCGGAAGTTGTAACCCTTGTATTATATAAAGTGATTTTATCCCCCCCCCCTTTCGTGCCAAACCCCTGTGATTTGAACTATTAACTTGTAAAACGTGCATATACAGCTCCCATTCTCATTCAATGTTGTTACAGGGTGAAGAAGAAACAAATGAAGTGAAGATAGAGCATATAAATTTAAATAAAATCCACGTGATCCTGCCCAATCTGTTCCACGTGAACTTGCCCAAATTGTTCCGTGTGAATTTGCTCTAACTGTTCCGTGTGTACTTGCCCTAACTGTTCCGTGTGAACTTGCCCTAACTGTTCCGTATGAACTTGTCTTTACTGCTCCATGTGTTTGTGCTGTTGATTATAGTCTCTTCAACAGGGAAACAACTCGAAACGAATATTAACGATTGTTTCGCACTATGATTCTGTAGTATGTTGTTCTGTGGGATTATTAATATCTACTTATAAAGGAGTGCGATTATGTTACGACATATAGCGACAGTGCATTTTTTTGCGACATTTGGCGTTACAGATGCGACATATAACGTCAGGAGGTTTTGCGACATTTAGAGTTGGTTGCGACATTTAGCGTCAGCCTTGCGACATATAATTTCAAGTGCGACATTTAGTGTTGGTTCGACATTTAACGTTGCTAAAATGACCATAAAATATGATTTTAATGTAACATTTTCTGAAACAGTTACTCATACGGGGAAAATACGGTTAACTAACGAATTATAAAGAAACATTATGGCCTATTTCGTAGGGAGCATTTATACTGATTGATGAGTTATCAGGTTCCGGAGACCGACATCATAGCAATGCTCAATGCTCAATGATATGACTCAAAACATTGAAAGTGACTAAAACCTGTAGGTTAACGATGATTATCAGACTTGAATAAATAATTAATTCCAATATTTCCCATTGGGAATTTTTGAGAGAATTGACAACGTCAAAGTCATCCGAATATTGCAATATTACACAAATTATGACGTCATTGACGTAACGTCATATCCGTAGATACGGTCTTACCAACTAATAGGAAAGCCGCGTTTTTTTTGTCTCGGTTAAAATAATTGTATTATAAAGGGTTTTATACACTACTGCTTGAACAAGATGTCAGAATTTAACAGTATAGACGACAAGTAAGTAACCATTATTGGATAACTTTGCAAAGTATAATAAATTAATAAATAAAAGATCTGATAAAAGTAAATTGATCCGTAGTGATTAGGTAAAACAAAATCATAATGTGAAATCTTTTTAATGAGATTAAGAGATATATCCATTGTGTACTCAAATAAACAACAAAATTATATGTAAACATAAAATAAGTTTGCATTTTTCTATGTTATATCAAACAAATTAAACAACCAATGGAAAATAAAAACTTTTGATAATTTGTTAAAAGCATCAGCCATTTCTTTTATAACTATAACCATAAATTTTCCAGAAGTGTTCAGTGAAATTTGTTATTATATAGAGAATGTTTTTTTTAGTGTAAATCGAAAAATGATGCAATATTGATATTTTCACGAGCACGTAAGCGCGAGATATACAATTATATTCCATATTCACGCAAAATAAATTTCATTTTTGTTTCATGCTAACTGTTGCAATACATCCTTATACATGCCCTTTAGAAGCTAAAAAAAAATCCCGACAAATCTATATCACTCACACAGTGGGACATGGATTAAATAACACTCATAGAACACAGTATATCACCAGTTAGCATAAAATCGTACGTTATATTATAATATCATAATTGTTAATTATTTTTTTACTTAATGTCGTGTCTATGTTTTTGCATCTGAGCGTTTAAAAGATATAAATATATATATTATTTTCTACAGCTTGTCCCCACGGGCTGAAAAATATGGACCCCCTATGATGGCGTGGGAAGACAAAGGGACTGGGCGACATTATAAACAGGTTATCCCCGGCCCCAAGAAAACCCGTAAACTGGTTCCAGACTGGCTCAGAAAATGGTTAGTATTGGTTGATAGGTTATTTATTACTAGTTCATTGCTTTCATGATGTGTTAAAGAGAAATTAAAACATGCAGTTAAATAAAAATAACAAAATAACCTTTTACTTATAAATCAGGTTTTCGTCCATTTAAGGCGACTAATGTTGGTTTTTTCCTTATTCTTTGTAATGTCCTGTCTCCGTGTGTTTTGTCTATCTTTGCTTGTACCTCCTTCTGGTGTTTGTTCTTTTTTAATATAGTTTTACGTTGAATTTCCCATATGACATTTTTTTTTATTTCCTAATAAATGGGCTGAAACCGAAAAATATGGTTACTGTCGAAGTAGAACAAGAGAGAGAGAAAATAGAGAGAGAGAGAGAGAGAGAGAGAGATCTGTGACTGTTCTTAAAGATTTAGGTATTCGCACGATAGTCGGCTGTTGTTGTTTTTTTTTTGTTGTTGTTGTTTTGCGATATATCGCCGATTGACTTATATCATCGGGATATTCTTCAGGGTGAGGAAAGAGGAAGTCGAGGAAGTCGAGGAAGACGAGGAAGACGATGAAGGCGATGACGACGATGACATAAGCACAGACGAGAACTACGACATCCCCAAGGTCAACATCTACAGGGTCCTCACAAGAGATGACCCAATCTGGAGACCACGTGACAAGATAAGAGAAGTCGCCATGTTTTGTGTGGATTATATCCCTTATGTCGAGGGTTATATGAAGGAGGAGTACGAGGAGGACATGGCTTTGTATATGTCTGAGAATAGCAAGAAGATGAATGTCTTCACCAGATTTGTTGATAGAATCAAACAGAAAATCAGCCGTAAAATATATCCTGTAGAATGATTCAAAATTTTGTTGTTGTTTCTAAACTCCTTTATAGATACCCCGTAATATGATCCCCACGAAAAGTACATTTATGTAAAAAAAAATTAAAGAATTTATTTCCTAAATTCAGAAAAGATCATAATTCCAAGAGAAAAAAACAACAACAAAAAAACAACAATACTTAGAAGTATTTCTTCCGGATTACAAAAAAAATCAGTGTGTAACACTAGGAAAATGCAGACAGTTTAGTTGATCCGCATAGTTGCTTTTAAAATGAATTTAATCTTTTTTTAAAACTGGGATGTTGCTTTTTTTTTTTTTACTGAGCGTGAGCTTTGATTGACTGAAACATTGTTTATGTACATTGCATTTAAAACATTGCTGCACCCAAAAATGTTTTAAAAAACAGATGTGAAAAAGTAGTTACATCATTTTGGACAAGTAAACAAACACACACACACACACACACACTTTGAATTTCACCAACCATGCTAGTGCTATGTAATACTTAAATTCTTACGTTCGAATTCATCACGTGAATTTTTCGTAAAACAGGTCTGGTACGTTTGTACCATATTATTTAAGAAATCAAGTATTGTAAGCACAAATTTCGTTGGTGGAAAACTTATTTTCCCATTTATGTGAGTGTTAGAATATGATATGCCCAGCAAATGGTTATTTTGATAACACCATAGATTCATATATAAAAGATGCAATCCATTGAAAAAAAAGGTATTTTGATGAAGGTAAAACTGCGTGGTTTCAGCCAGCATTGAACAGGTACGGGGCCCGGCGCAACCTTCCGCACATCTGGGACAATACGTTAACATCTCCCACGCCCTCAACAGGTGTTAGTGTTAATCCCCAAGTAAGACAGGGTGATCAGGCTGCTGAAGAAATCCATAGTATATGGATGAAAGCTCCAGACTTTACTATCTCAGTTTACCGTCGCTTCGACAGTATTTCAGCCATATAGCGACGTCCAGCTAATTACAGGTGGAGGAAGACCCCTAATGCACGGAGGCATCCGGGATTGAACCACCGACCTACCGCAAGTCAGTTGGAATTCTTCCTCACATGAAAATCCGAATGACCCTACCGGGATTCGAACCCACGCGGTGAGGGGCTGAGTAAGTGTTAAAGTCAGCGACTTTACCCTCTCGGCCACGGAGGCCCCCTGAAAGCTCCAGGTTATAGCTTTCTCAGTTTTGTATGTGAAATTGAAGTGTTTTTTTGGGGGTTTTTTTTTGAAACTTGAAATAAAAAGTGATATTACCATTATGGACAAACATAAATGTAAGCCATCTCTATAAGTCTAGAGTTTGCTCAGTGCTTGCTACAGATGTTAACTTGGTTGAATCGGTTCAAAATAATTTATCGCAGTACAGCTGACAGAAAAAAAAAATGAATATCAACAAGTAACACACATTAGCTTGAATAAAAACAGATAAGAAATTCTCACGGTTAAAACCAATTACCAATTTGCTGCGCAAATATTCCCGATATCAAATAAACCCGCGTTTAACACTAATTTATATTTAAACGTTGAATTGCGATAACGTATTAGACACAGTATGCAAAGTATTGATTGGGTTATCCAATATAGTGTGCCAAAAAAGAAGGAAACGTCGATTGTTAGAAGAGACGATTTAAGTTGATAAATTTCGCTCAAGCGATTTCGGAATCTAGCGGAAATTCCCCCAAAATTAGTTTTCTTTATATGTCTGCGGTTAATAAATTTGAAGGAAAATAATTTGATTTCTTTATTTAAAATCCCTGATACGATAAGGAAGTGAGATGAATCTATTTACAAAATTAAATTTCCGCAAATATTTGATTCCATTTCCGATATACTCATTAATTCAGAAAATTTCTTATGGCCATTGATCGAATACAGTGTTTGCATATGTAAACGAGCAATAAAAAAGCAAAAATATTATACAATGTCAAGATATATAATTGTTTAATTAATACTTATTAATACTATATTCTAATACACGTGAACAACTTCCTTGAATCAGAAAATGCGACGGTAAAATACTCAGGCTGTATATATATTCCGTTGCAAATTTTGAGTAAATTATACAGTCTCAAATTGCGTTTCATATATAAAACTCATCAGATTCGGTTTGTTAAAAAAAACATAAGTTGAACAAATGTATCAGTGATGTCAATTTATGGATTTTACATATTTGTGTATAGTCTTTAAACTTCATTGATCTGGAACAAACCATTTTTCAAAAATCTCCGACAAACATGATTTTTCACCGTTAAACATTTTTGCTGTCATTAAAAACATTATGTCGCAAAATTTTAAAATTACGACATGTCAATTCATTCAAATTCTTGTTAATTATCTAGGAACCAAACAGTTTACAGATACGAATGAAGTGATGATAATGATTGCTTGTTTGACATTTTAAGACAAGCAAATGACAAGAAAAAAAAATACTGCAACAGGAGAGAAATAAAAAAGAACTCGAGTTTTGTTTCTTGACGAGGCATATGTAGCATTTAAGATATTGATTGGAAAGGGATGAAGCGATCTTTTCTGGGTTAACTGCCGATCAAAATGTCAGAAAGCTGTTAAAATTTCCGCGAAGACCCAAATGGAGGGATCACTAACAATAACAATACGCTGTAATGCAATTTGTAAGAAATTAAATGTATACAAAGGAAGATTGCATTTCATATATGCATCAAGAAACTTATTTGTTATTTTGTTATACAAAATATATCGTTCCAAAGAAACGTTAAGGAATAAATATCATCGAATGTCCGCATAGGTCAATGGATAACGCATTTTTTTATGTTATGTAATCCGGGATCGAGTCGATCCAAGGTCTATCTAACGTTATATAAAAAAGCAGTTGATCGACCGTTCGTAAACGTGGATGTTTGTTTCTCCGACTATTCCGGTTTCCTCCCACCCAAATAAACATGGGAACGCATTGTGCTAAGGGGATGAATTTCATAAATTATATAGACCGTTTCGCTCCGAAATAAGACGTAAACCTACGTAAATCAACGAGCACTTCCCGAACATCAAATTTACATGTTGGTGTAAAATTCCACACATTGTTCATCAGGAAATAAACATACATTTGAATTTTTCCCCAGTCAGTGATTGGTCAGTTTAAATCAGCGAATTATACAAGGAATTGCCGATCTTCTGATGAAATGATTTAATGGTTTTTGTCCTATCGTTTTAAAATAAATAAAGTGTAGAGTTTCGAATACAATATTCAAGAATTAGTTCTAACAGCTAAATCCTCAATCAGTGGTTACCATTTGGAAGACGTTTAATAAAAAAAAAATAAGATTGCTTCGGTGGAAATTTGGAACAACTTGTATTCAAAATTCGGCAATCAAAGTAGACATTCGGCTTACTCCATAACAGCAACAATTATATCTCCATCAATAGAAAACAATTATTAACTCCAATTATTAAGTCCTTTATAAGCAAATATAGCGACAAAAGCGAAATGCATCTTCCAATTAACATTTCATTTTTTTACAGATTTATTCAAATTGAGTCACAGACTATCCAATAGCTTTACTGGGATAAAGATAGTCAATGGTTGACCTGGTTTACACATGTATACATTCATTTGTGTGAGCTGTTGGTCGGTTGGTCGGCCTAGCCATAATGTAATACGCGGGCTTAAATTTAAATTGTGAAACATTGGAAAGATCTCATCACTTCTCAAAAGATTTAAAAAACAAACAAACAAAAAAACAAAAAAAAACGAACAAGCCCATGTCTGCTAATGCTTTTTCGCCAACACAGCACTGGTATAAGCCAAGTTTAAAATTTTAGTCATGTAAGAAACGATGTCACTACATATGATCGACAATGTTCACTAAACACGTTTGCATTCTTTCCAATTGACATTTATCAGCAATAACTATCCAAGAGAAAGAATTTTAGGTAGGTAAAGAAAGTAAAACTAATCATATCTGACGTCTCGAAGAACATTTTGATTTCACTCTGAGCCTGTCAACTAGTTTACAGGCACGCGTGTAGGCAGTTACGAGCCTGTCAATGTCTACAGAAAGTTTATGGTTAGTTCTGAAGCTATGTACTGTATATAACGTTTATCCAGTGTCGAGGGACCAGTTCTAGAGATTTACCGATCTCACGAAAATAATGGTGCATAAATTTACATGACGACAGCTTTGCTCAGAATGTTGACACTTCTCTACCAATGCTTAGCTCCATTAGAAAGGACAGCTAGACTAAAACATAGAACAGAATAATTCAAAATACCACATATATATGTAACTTTAAACCCGCCATACTGTTCGACATAATTAATCAATTTCCAAGTTTCGAAAAAAAAATCTACAACAAACTGTCGAAGAAGTGGAGAAGGCGTCAGCAAAAGGGTTCATACAAAATTTTAATATAACATAATTTACGTGTTTTAAAAAATAGACGATGCACAATGTTCGACAAAATATCCAATCCGTCTACAAGGCTTTACAAAAGAGGAGAGAAGTTGTGAACAACTGAATTTCCACATGGTTAACATAAGCAATTCTCTGGTAAGTATGTTTAGCAGATTTACATGTATGATTATGTAAAACAGTATAAGACAGGATCTTGTGTGTTTCATTTCTGGGAATGGCCAATTAAGGGGATGAAGCATGACTGAGACAAAAATTATGCTATGATATCTGTTTGTAGTAAGTGTAAATTATTGTGCGCCTGGATAGCGTAGTGGTAAACAATGCGTCCCGAGTTCGGTTCCTGGTATGATGGTCGCCCCTCCAGACACGTGATTTTTTTCCGATTTCTCTAGTTTTCTCCAAAAATAATGACCACATATGCCGCCATCCGAGCGATCGACAATTATTTACAAAAGTTGTGTGATTTTGATTTAAAATCGATGTAAATTAAATATTTTAAAAAAAATAAATAACTGAGAATCATTGTAGGTATGACAGCATTAAATTTTAATTATGTATTGACATCGAAATTCAGGCTAATACTTACATATGTTCATATAGAGTTTATATTTAAATTTTTTAATTTCTAAAAAAAAATTTTTTTTTTTTTTTTTTTTACAGCTTATTAACTATGAATGAATAAATGCGATCACCCCAAACAGTTACAACAAATTCCGACGTTGCTCGACATTCATCTTTTCCATTGGGGTTCCATTACAGTTTGTAAAGGCTGTATTACCACAGCACTATTCCGAGGATCGGATTTTCAAAAGCTGAATATGATCTTAATAATTCAGTCTTGGTGCGGACCACTTTAATGTAAAATCTCGTTTTCCGGCTTCACGTTTATCTGAACATTTTATTTAACAGTCCTTGCAATATCTCAATTTAAATGCTTTTAGATTTAGTTCTACCGTTACTGACCATATAAATAAAAATCGTTCCTCCAGTTTTTCACCAGTTATATTACATCTTAATACAGACACGGCTTACATTTGACCGGTTAATGGTATCTAAAATGCTTTATAAATAACAGTAATTTGAGATGATTTATACCGGGTAATACCATTACGTAGATATAACTAAAACAATAATCGTGTCGGAAAAGCATTGTTTGCTTTAATGATAATATGAAGTGCACTCTAGTGGCCAATAAAATGAATCCGGAAAACATAAATTATATTAAATGGAAATAAGCTTTTAATGTCAACGATTATACAATTGCGTTAAAGGACTGGTCATGCTGTACAATTATAGGAAATATTGAAAATATATATAGAATGTTTTCCAATTTTGAGGAACTCCATCGAGTGAATTTTGAAAATTCTACTTCTACGTGTGGCGTAAGTTCCCGAGATGAAGTAAAATATTGCAACTTAAAAAATAGAGAAAAAAAAAAACAAAAAAAAAAACGAACAAACTTTCTTATATTAGAAAGAGTAAAATTATATTTTTTATGATTTTCACTGCGAAGTTATCAAACATATATTTTTATTATCTTAAAAATTAATACAGTTAAAGGGCGATAATCTTTGGAAAGAATTTCCGATTACCATACCTAATCCGGAACTTATTCCTAGTAAAGGGCGATAATTTTCTACTACCATAACTCCAGAGTTTTTCCCTAGTCCCGTGAGAGCTTAATTACGTTCCAAGAAACTGAATATACAATTAAATTCTCTCGAGTTTCAGAATTTCTTAATTATCAGAGGATGTCATATTTCACCTTCGGTCCTAGCAACATCACAGTTTTATTGTAATAAAATGTGTGTGTGTGTGTGTGTGTGTGTGTAAAATCTAATTACAAGATAAAATGATTTTCTCTAGAGAATTATATAAGATTAATTCACAGTATAAGTCTACGTGAGGTTTACATTTTGTTCTGTGATCTTTCTGTCAAGAGCTGATAGCAAATCCTTGTGTTTAATCTGTAATTTTTAAAATTCCTGACTACAATAAAGGACATATACTAGTCTCCATAAGACTGACATGCTATTGGTGGAACGTTAAATCCATCAAACATACACGCGAGATACAGACTAATCATTGCATAAATCAGAAATCTCATTCAAATATTCAAGTCTATCCGACACTTTATGTGCCTTTTTCCAAATATTTTATTCGTAAATGCTGACCTCTCCTTGAGAGTTAATTGAAAATTTTGTAGCTAGGCATTGTTATGACAAAGTGTCAATATCCCTCGGTATAAGTAAAGCAAGAGGTAATCTAACCGCATGACATGTCTGTATTGGGCACTATTGAAGACGCCGATTAAAACATACATGTCATTGAAGATAAAATGCTTATTCATCAGTTATTTCTCTGATTGCAGTTCCTGCTTCAGTTTTGACTACCACCAGTCTTACGAAGCTGTAAATCAGAACCAGACATTGTTGATTTGCATAATTACCATAGCCATTTTCACCGTTTTGTGTCACTCCGCGTTCAGTAGTGTATCAATGCTTTGCGGTTGTGTACATCAGATTAGTGAGGTCATGACCACTTTAAGTATGCAATAATTTTATTTATGAATGAAACATTAAGAAACAAATCAAAGCTCTCAAGACACTGAGAGACTGCCGGCGGGTTTATCATGAAACAGAGCGAGTTCTGCTGACTTGCAACAGTAACTACATTTGCGGGAAAAAAACGTGTCATATGGAGTCACATGACCTTTGCTTCTATCGAGATCAATCCTGCTTAAACGCCGGGGTTAGAATTATATGTATAACTAGTTCAGCATGTAAATCCTGTCAATAATCCTTCAGTATATTGTGTGCTTTGATTTAGTTTATGTTGTTAACACATGCATTGTTACCGAGAAAAACAAATGCACAAAATGTACTTGGTAAATCTATTTTGCTTGATATATGCCTGTCAGTGTTCACAATAAAACGTTTATGTACAATTGAATCCCGTGTATACTTTAAAACGAAACAATTGATCTTTAAGATCAACGTATGCGTTTTCATAATAACCTAGTTACCATTAATTCTTAGTTTCATTATTTGATTACAAAGTTCTTAAATGAACCGAAATTGAATTGAATATCTATTGTGCTTAAAATAGTGTTTATGCCATTTTAACAGTTGCAGAAACTATTAAACTGAAGAGTTAATAGCTGTTTAGGTTTCCTGTTAATTAAACAAATTGCTTCCTAGAAATAATTATCTCTGAGGAAGATGCAATATGTAATTAATGTATGTAACGCAAATATCCACATTGAAGCTAAACAGAGTTTATCAAAATTAGAACGGAGATGCCTTTCAAAACTAGACATAAAATCTTCTAATCTTCTTTCATAGGTCACCGTTCGACGAAAAATGTAAGAGCTTATCTTAAACTCTTTACTTCACATGGGCTCATTTTTGCTCATACAATATTGTAGCTTAGATTCTACACAGTCCGCATGGCAAAGAAAAAACGTTGTCTCATGTACTGTTTAAAGTCAAATGAATGAATATTCATAAGGTCATTATTTGTTCATGAATATTAATGAGGTAAGGGGTTAAATACTATAAAATGTTAATCCTTTTCTCACTCACTTATATTTTAAAGACACGCTCAAACACATTAAGTGTCTACAGAGAACATACTATAGACTATGATTACAAACAGTACCACTGATTATATAAAAAAAAATACACATACCGCCAAACCTGTATTAAGCGGTTAGGGGACAAAAGAAAGTGGTCGCTTAACAGAGGTGACCGCTAAATGAAGATTAAACATATAGCAAAATGCTATAATTTCTTAATATTAAAACTGCAATTTACAGATTGACCGCTTAATACAGGTGACCGCTAATACAGGTTCAACTGTGCATGAATACTACCGGCAGCAGATTTATAAGAAATGGAATCTATTTTTAAATTACGTTATTAAAAACACATCAAACCTATGAAAGAAAGTCATTGAGCTCAACAAAGATTCATTTCTTCCGGACTTTTGTTTAAGACTAAATCATTTGATGCGGCTGAAAATAAAATGTCAAAACATATAGCACTGCAATGTGCAAGCATTTCTAGGTCACTGGTGCCATCAGACGGTCATCAAAGAACATAATTAAACATATAATAACTGATATAATGGCAAATTATGATGATTAATTATGATAAATGTTCCTCATCATTGTATGAACATAACTCACGTATTGCAAACAGTCTGACTTTGATTAGTGAGAAACTGTTACATGGATAACCTATTTAATTATAAATCAAGCACCATTACAATCCAAATTATCCGTGCAAATCAATACATTATCTATTCAGGGATACATCCTATCTGTAATTAAAGACATTCTCAACTAAAGTAAACATGTCTATAACAGATTAACACACATTCCATTTTCCAGATTCGCACAAACATTTGGAAGACGATTTATGTATCACGACAGCTCACGATATTCATGGTTGCTCAAGGAAGTTTTTCTGTCGATAAATAACCTATAGGCCATATAATGCAAACTATCTTTGACATTATCGTGGAATTGATAAATAATTGAATTGTTGTCTGTCGGCTAAATTTACGAGCATATCACGTTTCATGTATTACTTTGAAATCGGAAATTGGGAAGATAGCAGGCCCGACAACCAGGAGTTTAGTTTAAAGATCACAGTAATGATTAATGGTATACAAACATGTCGTAGACATATTGAGTTTACGTATTGTTGAAACATAATACATACTATTATACTTACATGCATATTAGATGCAAAAATGCCTTTTGGAATCATGCCAACAAAATTACAATATGTAGATTTATCCGCACAGTATAGAAAAAAAAAAGGAAATTCATTTGTATTTTCACCCTAAATCGTCATTAAAGCGTATACAGAATCAAAGCACTGAAGGCACTGAAGTTGTGTGTGTTTCAAGAATGAAAGAGGCATACACGGCAACCAGGAGTTCGTTTAAAGATCCCAAAAATGATTAATGGTATACAGAATCAAAGTGCTGAAGGCACTGAAGTTGTGTGTGTGTCAAATGAAGCTGCAGATCTGCTGGGTAACTTTTTTGCCAGATATCAAACTTCAACAAGATAATTAAAGACTTGTTTTTTTAGATTTGTTTCCTTTTAATTTAAATGTGCATATTGATATACATCTTATAAGCTGAAGGAAAACACACACACAAAATTAAATAATAATAATAATAATATAGAGAATAAGAAATGTGCTAATTGTCCATTGAAACAAATGGTATGTTCATCTTTTCTTTTAACGACCTTGTTAACGCAAGGTTAAAGCGGGTTTATAGCATCGCTTTTATGGTATCGCTTGGAAATTTGATCCCTTTGTATCAAATTTACTTTAATGAACAAAAGAAATGTCACAATCCTGTTCTCTCTGCGCTATCAGCGCTTTGATTTGTACTCAACGACGGCATGGCCTCTTTTATAGATTGAAGTAATTGATATGCAAAAGGTTTGCTGTAAAGGTCAGTGGCTCTATAGTAATTTCGAATAGTAGATGTACAAGTTTCGGTCACTTTATAGTGTGACAAATAACCCCGGGAGGTATCTGAGGTCGAAAGTATGATATGATTGTAAGTAAGGTACATGGATTTGTATCGGACTTCAAGCTCTCTACATGGGTTATTGTAACACCTTAAAACGACTGAAACTTACATTTTTACTATGTGCAACTATTTACTTTGCATCAAAACAATCTATATTCCTCCGCATGGTGAAGTGCAACATCATAGAGAAATTAGTTATTTTATGTTTAATGTGACTTCCCGTATTACGTATTATTTTTGATTTTCAACTTTTTTGCTCTGTCTCAGCATACCTGTGTTGTAGAGTTATGTTTAATCGTTCGATCATTTTTACAAAATAGAGATGTTCTTAGGTTTTCAAAGAAGAGAATCGAATGCTCAGACAGTAGATACTATAGAACGGTCCTGGTGGACAAATGGTTAGAGCGTCCGCCCAATAACTAAAAGGACAAAGGTTATTTAAGTCGCTAAAATGGTACTGGTTTATCTCCCTTGTGTTTGGTGCTCAACACAGAAGGTAGTTTCCAGGTTGTTTTTTGGGGGTTTTTTTGTTCATGCTGGGTGTGGTATCACAATGAGCTAGCATTATATCTGTCTTATGTAGACGAAAGTCCCCCAAATTACTTTACTACTTAATTATGTCTTTTTTTTCGAAATGAAATATGTAAATGTCATGTATTGAAGGTATACAGACACATCATTTTCCTGTACCGTTTTAAGGACGTTTCAGCGGGTTACCACTGATTTCAATTTTGGTTAAAAAAAAAACCACAAAAAACAAACAAACAAACAAAAAACATATATTTATTTTATTTGTTTTCAGGAGATTGTTTAAGTGAAAAGTCAAATTTTATTATTCATGTGTTAAAAAGTTATTAAAAGTATATTTGTCAAATTTGGAGGGTCCAAAAATTCATTAAAGTGTTTTTATGCAATTTTGACTATTTTTTTTTTAATTTTAATTTTAATTTTTTTTTTTTTAAATGTGAGGTATGTATTCATTTTACATATCCAGAAAGCCTTTATACTTAAGAGGATTGAATCTGAAAAAAAAAAAAAAAAAAAAAAAAAAAACGAGACAATATGGCCGTTGATTCTTATTTATTTAGAAAAATGTATATAACAATTCATACCTTTGGGGTTGTTTTTGTATGTATTTTTGTCTTGGCATAATGGATACATGTATTTTATTTTTCATGCAAGTTTGGCAGTATTTTTACCTGTAACTCTTAAAATACATTTTAAGTAAATTACTTTGAAAATATCATTTTAAGATGACTTGAAGTATCTAGAAACAAAAATTCCAAATTTTAATGCCTTGATTTTTTAAACATTTAAAAAAGTGAATTTTAATTATTACTATATACAATTAAAGTTTTATGTCAAAATATAAAAATTCTGTCCTTTTAAAAAAACAGCTCAAACGTCTTTTGGCTTTCTTTTCATTTGGCTATTGGGAAGGGTCTTTTGTTAGTGCTTGTCAGTTTGTATGTCCTTGTGTATGTCCATGTCGTCATACTCTGCAATTGTCACTTTCTTGAATTATTATGTCCATGTCCAGTTGATTGTTTGAATATTGTATCAATGAACTATTCCCTCCTTAGTAGTTAAATATATTTATTCTCATTTAGTATTATCAAATTCATTCATATATCATTCATATTAATCATTCATCACCATCATTCATCTCACGGCCTTTGCTTTGCATGCTCCATCACAATTGGTAGAGTTATACCCCTACATTTTATTTTTGGTAACCTCTCACCTTTACACTGGGGCGCCTGCGCACTTTGTTTCTATCGTAAATGGCGAAAGCCGTACGCTTTCCTTTGTCTGTTTTATCTGTTCGGAATTTTTTAAGAGATTTATAGTCAAATATCCTGTTACACGCGTAGCTCACGATGTAACTTTCAAAAGAGTAACTTTTGAAAGTTTGGCTCTAGTTTTGTCTTATTGCCCACAATTTAATTTAACATATTAGAACGTGAAACAAATCCATGGTCATCGTTTTATGAATGATTTACTTACGAGAATAATTATGTTTTGTTGTTGTTGTTTGGCTTGACTTGACTTGACTTGACTATTTGAGTTTACCGTCGCTTCGACAGTATTTCAGTCATATAGCGACGTCCAGCTAATCACAGGTGGAGGAAGAGTCCGAATGCACGGAGGCATCCGGGTAGAACCACCGACCTACCACAAGCCAGCTGGAAGGCTTCCTCACATGAAAATCCGAATGACCCTGCCAGGATTCGAACCCAGGCGGTGAGGGGCTGAGTGTGTGTTAAAGTCAGCGACTTTACCCTCTCGGCTTTTTTGGGGGGTGGGGGGTTGCATTTGAAGTCATACATTTGTCACTTTGACGTATAGTGCCCAAGTATAAAGGTTACAGAAATAGGGCCAAAATATGACATGCAATTCTTTTAATTGTTCTTACTCGAATAAGTTACATCTAGGGAATGATATCTTTGAAAAAAATGATGATTACACGCAATGTTCTTTTTTTGTGGTAAATACATACATATATTTGATCAATTTCATATGCATTAAGGCACCAATTAATGTGTCTTGTTTTCTTTTCACACAAAAATCTGATTCCGGTTAGGTTCTGTGCATTTATTTCATTAGACTATTTCTTTCGAATACAATTACACAGAATAAAGGTTTTCCGCGTTGATTGTGTTTCATTTTATAACCGATCTCGGAAATAATTTCATTTAGATTAATAAACATCGTGGGAATATAAATGATTCATGATTGTAAACAGTGATAAGCATTAATACGTAGGAATATATGTTATTTATAGAAAATACTATATCCAATCTCATTATTTAGGATGACAAATCAAAGCAACAATGTGCGTATTTCCGTGGATGAACTGGTTGGTTTTGAATTCTGTTTATATATACACAGTGGCGTGAGACATAAAGGCTTGTGTTACTGTTAACGTGATTTTTGACTTACTGAATTCTGTTGTGTGATTTGAAGTATATTGATAACGATTTAGTAGTGTGAATTTCAATGTCAATTGTAGCTTTGTAGATTAAATACAAATACTGCTTTTAGATTATATAAATAAAAAAACATCTGTTATTTTGTAGATGTTTAATGCAATATCTTGATTTTGTTTGGCATCTGACTGGTTGTATCCACACGTATCATGAACATAGTCCTTCATTTAGTTAAAACGTCTCTTTTATTCTTTTGATTTGACCCAAATGTTTTCAGGAGAAAGAATCTGATTCTACGAAAAAAGTATTAAGTACAGACTTGTCGAAATAATGACGTAAAACAAAATAGTTTTACAATATATGACTTATTTTTGACTTATTTAAATACATCAGTTCCACGAGACATAAAATTGTTAGATTTCTCGATAGCTTGATAAATTAAGTAATACGTCATATTGAAATAGTTTTTATCCTAAAAATAAATCCAGCTGGCTTGCGGAAAGTCGGTGGTTCTACCCGGATGCCTCCGTGCATTCGGGGTCTTCCTCCACCTGTAATTAGCTGGACGTCGCTATTAGACTGAAATACTGTCGAAGCGACGGTAAACTCAAATGGTCAAGTCAAGTCAAGTCCTAAAAATAAAATTAAAAAGTTGTAGTCAGATGACAAGGAATTAAAAATTAATAAATAGAACAAAATCCAGAAAAATCTTCAAACTGTGTTGATACATGTTTAATTGAAGCAATATTTACAGTAAGTAATCAGAACGAAAAACTGCAGATAATGAGCAATTGCTCATTATTTCAACATTAAAAAAGTCTTTTTTACCGCTATGAACGAAATGGAGAAGCCAAATGGAGCCAAAAAAGTTAGATTTGAAGCCAACAACTTACTTTTCACTTTTCTAATATTAGTATTTCTATTACTTTTTTATTGAATAGTATTTTGGTGGCATATTTTTTATCCGAAAGAAGCGTGTTGTTACTGGGTTTTTTGTTGTTGTTTTTGATGTTGTTTGTTTTTTGGGGGGATTTTGTTATTTTTTTTGTTGTTGTTGCTGTTTTTTGTTGTTTTTTTTTTTTTTTAAGAATTGTGTAGATGGTATTTCTTAAAATAAACAACAATGAGGAATTGTTTAGCTTAGGCTAATTCTTTTATATTTTTTGTGCATAATCATTGTCGTATTTATTATAAGCCTAGTTTAAATGTACAAACAAACACATCAATTAATAGTGTCTGAGAAATACAGAAAATCTATTTCTGTTACAGAATGACGCATGGGCAATAGATATTTACATATTTATTGGAAACAAATAGATTGATTCTCCTCTCTCTTGCTCCGGTTGAGAATTCAAATAATTCTGGAACCGTTACGACAAATATTCACAGGAGAAAAAGACTTGTTGATACAATTTATATTTGACAGTATCTGGCGTAAATAAAACAACTTGTGTGCATAAATCTATTCGAAAAAAAATTAACATAAACTTTGAAAAAAGAGAGTAATTTTAGATGTTTAAGCCGACAAAAGCTGGTGCAGATTTATGACTTACAAGATTTGAAATAAAATACAAGAACAAAATGTGAAGGTATGTAATCTATATAACTCCCATAAACTAAAATAAAAATCAGTATTGAAGTTAATGTGGAATCATAAACTTTGACACTAATTTCGCCGATTTCGTGGATAGTTTAATCTATGGATATTAATCCCCACGAACACCTGTTCTGTATATAGACCTCACCTTTTCCAGAACATAGATTCAGGAATAAATCTACCAACGATATTCCCTTAAGTACATAATCAATGAAATTGTAATGCCAACGAAAATTAGTGATCTTATAGTATCATGAAATTATGGATATATGTACATAAATATTGTATGTTGAATCAGATCCATTGATGTGTTCAATTATCTCTCATATGTACGTGTTAAAATGAGATTTAACACTCTATGTTGTATTATATAAGACACATTCAGATATAGGAATTAAACCATTGCTTAGTTTATGAAACAAAGACCCATTCAGCGGAGTCCATAATGAACCAAAGACCTATTCAGTGGAAGCCACTACATCGATTGTTTAATGAACCAAAAACTTATTCATTGAAAGCGAATGCATCGAATATTTAATGAACCAAAGCCCTATTCAACAGAAGCCATTACATCGAATAGTTAATGAACCAAAGACCTATTCAGTGGAAGCAATGACACCGACTAGCAAATGAGCTAAAAAGACTAGTGGAAACCTTATCTTTCATAATTATGTAGATAATCACTGTCATACTGCTTAACAGTTACGTGTTATGTGAAGTCATTTTAACAACTGTTATTCGTGCTATACCGCGAACAAAATCAACATCAAACATGATTTTTATGCATTTGAAAAAAAAAATTCATTTATTTCAGAATTGGACATATATCACGTGATTATCATATGACATAAATGACGTCTGTGGTCCTTTTGCAAAGCGGTCATTTTGGAATAGTTTGATCATGAACATTTCAATGGTTAAAATTTAGATGTAAGGAGCTCAGAAACATAGACCATCTGATCGTTAATCATATTCAATAATTCCAAATAGCCGATGGCCCCATATCACGTTTAAGCCGAAAACAAAAACACGCACATCCGAAAAATAACTGAATCATCTTTTCGTCGAAAGTGGCAAAATCATACTTTAAGTGCCAGACAAATTATTGAGACAAGGGAAGTCGTTATATATCGTTATAAATAAAAGCTTCTGTATTTCAGTGACAGCAATGTAAAATGGCACTATGGCAATACAGTTTAGTAGATTGAGAACCTAACATGAACGTCTCCTCCCGGAGAATGTAATCGAAGAGGTATACTCAGATAAAAATATTCTCATATTTTGGTTAATACCTATACTTAGGCTTTTTTGTTTGTTGCAGTATTAAGATATGTGTCACTTACAATAGATTTGAGAAGCAGATTCTGAACTACTGTTCGATATGCTCGAATGTTTTTATTTAATAACTTGCAGTAATATTAAGAAATCTACTGAATTTAGAGTTCAGCCTTTTTAATAACAGTTATGATGGTGACACCATGGTGTTGCTTATTACTAATAATTCGTCGCTGCTATTAATGATGACGATGATGATGATATTTGATTCTTCAATTTTCAATATTTATGTGTTTAACAATCAAAATATTAAAGAAAGATGTCAGCAAATTATGTTTTTAGATGTACATATTGAATATGTTTTCTTTTCTTTCTTTTCATTTTCTTTTTTTTTTCTTTTTTTTTTTTTTAATATATCTTTAAGTTAGCGTTTTCTTACATTTTGATCATATTGCTTTAAAAGATACACTGTAAAGTGATAAATAAATTTCAGTAGTCCAAAAACTAAAATAGAATTTGCAAAAAAGAAAATGCATCTACAGACTTTTTTAAATTTTAATATGGAGCCTGTAAAACAATGCATACATAAAACATAGTAAAATGGTAAATTTTGAACAGAAGGTACACAGAAAAACTAAGATAAAATGCCCTACGGAATGAGACTTATAAAATTTCCCCGGAATCATTTATATATGACGTGTATCCGACTGACATATTCACAACCCATATATCACATCATATGATATGGCGCACTGCTTATATGAATTTTTCACCAACCTTTTTTTGACAAAATATCATTCATCAGAATTTCAGGGATATCAATTCCAATTTCCTCTTAGGACGTATTCTTTAATGTGGAGAAAGCCAAATGCCTGGTCAATTACAATACAAAAATCAAATTCAACAATAAAACATTTGCATCTATTAACAAAATATCCAAGTTAGAGAGATACATAATAATAATAAAAAAATTATGCATTTGCATTAAATGCTTTTGCGTCTTGAAACAAAATAGAAATATCTTACGTATACATAACATAGACATGTATCTCTTCTATTTAACATGCACAATACAACTGAAATATTTTTTCTTTTCTGTGTTTTTAATACATATATAATTCATGTAAAATCCTTTAAATAGTTCATGAAGCATAATTTTAAGGCGTTTAAATTATTGCTATTATTGTGATCTTGTAAAGCCTGATCTGCAGAAAACCACAGTTAAACCTTACTAAATTTAATTACAAAATCCTCATTTCCAGACCACTGAGGAGAAGCGAACAGCATAAAACCTGATCAGCCTGCGAGTTTATGCTGTTCGCATAGGTCTTTCCATGGTGTCCTCTATGAGGGAAAGGGTTAAACACATTCTATCGTCGTATGAATTAGCTTTTTGTTGTTTTTTTTTTTCAATGATTTATTCAAATTTGTATCACAAGTGCCTGACAACATTTTACAATATTATAGGTTGTGAATATTGATACGTAAAATAAGATACAGTGAACTCTCAATAATAAGACCACCCTTCGGACTGCTGTCAACTGGTCGTAATAATGATATGGTCTGATAATCGAAACAGAAAATAGGGAAAAGAGGATCTGAAAATAGTGGTCTTAATAGTGAGGTGGTCTTAATATTGATTTGGTCTTTATATGAGGTGGTCTTTATATTGAGGTGGTCTTTATATGGGGTTTTACTGTAGATACGCGAACTTAGTAATTCTGAGTAATGGAAAAGAAAAATGAATTACTTAAATATAATCATTCCCAATAAAAAGTGATAAGTAATGAATTACTTAAATATAATCTTTCCCAATAAAAAGTGATAAGTAATGAATTCTACCCACGCGAATTTTATTTACAAATTACAAAAGTCCACAGAAAAACGACCCCAGTAGGCATTCGGTTTCAAAGAATAGAGAAACACGATTTTATGAGTTAATGCATTATGCCATCATAAAAACCAACGCATTCAGTTATTGCTATGAATTTTGAATTTCTATTTACATTTGCCTTCGATGTCCCAAGGGCCAAATATATTTGTATCACATCAAGCTTTAGATTTTACATCAACGTTTCCAGGCCTCATCTGAATAAAGTGAGTTTTCAATTTTGGCACAAACACGCCACGTTATTGTTTCTGTACATATCCCAATGTAGTAATTAGTATAAGTTTCCTTACATCGTGTACAGTTACGTTTCACACATTTTATGGAAGTTGTTTAAGTTGTGCTAGATCTATATTTTAAACGACCCAAAAAAAAAATTGGTGAACGCTTCTTGGAGAGCTATTCCGTGTTTTAATGAAGTCATTAAAGCGGTACTTTAGAAATAAATGCAAGGTGAATTTTCAGAGAAAGGTGGGGATAGAGACATTAGGTATTGTAAGGAATTTTGGTCCAAAATGTTTTTCGAAAGAGCTAAATAGGAAAACTTTTAATGTGAAAATATACCATTTTAAGCGTGACCTAATGGAATCCTATCTTTCTTGCAATATCCTCTGAGTTAAAAAGTACTTGTTTAACAATTATTACAATATGCTATAAAAACTTTTTCCAAAAATAATTCGAATAATGAAGAATTTTCTTGACTTTTTTATCATAGGTTCAACATCCTCATGTATTTTTCCCCATCTAATCATAATTATAAATATCGGTGTTGAAGGTGATTAATCTGGAAAACCTTTGACTATAAATATTTGTGCTGACAAAATGGGAACATCAATTTGCTGATCTTTATCTAATTACTACAATGTAAATGTTAAAGTACGGGCCAGAAATTATGAATGCATCATTTGAAAAATAAGGGAAATGAGAAAATGACTTTTGGATCCGACACAAAACTTTACTATTTTTTAATATTCCACTTCAAGCAATAATTATTGTATAACTCATATTACTTTTTCAAATATCCAAGCGTATCTGTCTCTATAAACACCATCTTCAAAAGTTGTTTATGCTGATTTTTTTTTATTAAATTAAAATGTAACTTTCTAAATGCATCAATCTAAAACACACAAGAAGAAATTAAAACATCCACTACAATATTGTTTGATTATACTGTAAAGCGCTTCTTATTATTTCAAAGAAGGAAATAAAAGAAGAAAAAACGTCCTATCAAAACATGTGTAGAATGCATTTGCATACCATGTCCAGTCTTACTGGTCTCTTATTAGATAATAGTTCAATTTCATTTTAGGTTTTTAACTTATCAAGATGCCATGATTAACAACATTTCTTACAATTTGTCAATATGTTAATGTACTTCTCAGGTTGATACATTGTGAATCACTTAGTATACTTATTGGTACATCCACATACCCATTCATTCATTCATCGACCCACTCATCTGTCGTTCACTCATCTGACATTCACTCATCTGTCGTTCACTCGTCTGACCTTCACTCATCTGACCTTCACTCATCTGCCATTCACTCGTCTGACATTCACTCATCTGACTTCACTCATCTGTCGTTCACTCATCTGACATTCACTCATCTGACGTTCACTCATCTGACATTCACTCATCCATTCACCATTCATCCACCTCATCAATATTAATCCTACATTCACTTTGACAATAACAACTTCCACACATCATCATTGCTTTAAATGTATAAAAAACATATTATCTATCATTATTCTATTTTTAGAATAGCTACATATATTTTATAAGTGTGATTATGTGTTATGATGTATATTTGGATGGGACTTTAAATAAATAAATATGTCGTATTTGATAACAATATTCACTCATAAACCCTTTTTTCATTGAAGGAGAATTATGTTGCTCACGCGTTTAATGTTAGAGTAAAATCATGCACAACATAATTACTGAATATCGACATCATAAAAGTATACATTACTATTCACTTTTATTTTGTTTAGTTCTACATATATCTGAAGTGAATCATTCAATATCAGTTGTGCTTAAAATAATGATTATGTTATTTTAACAGTGGCAGAAACCATTAACCCGATGATTTATCGGCCAATTAAGTTTTCCTGTTAATTAAATAACTTGCTTCCGGGAAACAATTATTGCTAACGTGAGATATGTTATGCGATTTGTATGCATGGTAGATTATTAGTGCCATTTATCAGAATTAGAACAGAGGCGCTATCAAGATAGAAATAAAATACACAAAGTATGTAACCTATAATTTCATAAACGTAATGAAACATTTACATCTTAAATTTTAACTTGTTTCTCACTTATGTACATTATCAGACAGACATAAACACTGGAAATCTGCAAAGAAGACATTGATTGAGTTTGGTTAGTAATGCGATTATTGCGTGATCCAGAATGCGTAAAAGTCGGATCCTGTGGAAGATTTTGCAGGTCAGACCAACCTTGCGTTCAGTTAACGTTTAAAATCGTCTTGGACCACTTAACCTCTACCAAGATAACCAAGGTACCTTAATGAAACATAAGGAGACTTTGGTCATCTCCATGAAAGGCCATGATGTCCGAAATATAGCGGGACCATTAAAGGGATTCTACCTTAAAGTCCCTTACGATAAGGTTTGTGTCCCTGTTTAATCGTAGCTTCTTGAGTATAAGCAGGGTACCAAATCCCTAACCGTTGCGAGCGCTATGGATAACTGATCGCTGCTCAGGTGATTTTGTTCCAAAATTGTGAATAGAAACTTTTTTTATTTTTCATATATCTATTTATTTAAGAATTTAAACAAATCACTGGTCAAATTAATTAAAGAATCACCTAGATCGAAAATCTCATTTTATCAGTTCATAATTATTTCCTTTGATAAAGCTTAAGATAAGAATATCTCAATAACATAAGGATGTTGCAATATGCAACCATTCTTAAACAATTGCTGATTTTAGACATCTACAAATAGATGGTTTAACATGAAATAACCGATAGCGAATAATTACGACAAAGACGTTCAATGTTGTATGAAAACTCACGTATTGTAAAGAGTCCGACTGGGTGAAAATGAATGAGAATCTGTAACGAACTAAATTATGAATCAAACATCTTTATAACCATTTCTTTCTGTGCAAATCGTTTCATTATCTAGACACGGACATATCGTGCCTGTTACTAGCGTTATTTACATCCCCAACTGCAAACAGTTTCATGACGGGTTATTCAGATACTTAGCGTTTAGAAGCCAGTACATGTAGCACGACAGCTCACGAAATTTATCGTTGTTCACGGTATCTAAATCTGTCGACAACTAAACATAGGCTATATAGTGAAATAATTACCTTTCTTTGTGACATTGATAAATAACTGAATGTCCATGTCTGTAGACAATATGTATATGTATATCATGTTTCGTGTATGCTTTGCTATCGTGAAGTGAAGATTAACAAGCATGAAAGTCAGTAGTCTGGTTTAAAGATCACATTGATTTATCATATACAGACATGTCATAGACAAATTAAGCATACGCATTGCTGAAACATTATCCATCTGAATGTTTATATATGTAGATGCAGGAATATCGTATGGCATAAATGCAAATTTAAACACTGACAATATGTTTTATATCCGTTTACAACGAAATCCATTTGTATATGCACCATAAAAATAATTTAAATGAATACAGAAAAAGTGCCGGTCCTGCTGGCCGAGTGGTTACATACCAAAGTCGTTAATAATTGAACTTGTATATCCCTCCCTCTTGTGCTTGAGACTCGGTCCAGAATGGTGTTTTTAACCCTTTCCCTCATATAGACTCATTTTGACGCACTCAATAGGTACCACATAATGTCTGATCTGCAGAAAACCACAGTTAAACATTACCAAATTTAATTACAAAATCCTCATTTCCAGACCACTGAGGAGCAGCGAACAGCATAAAACCTGATCAGCCTGCGAGTTACTCGCAGGCTGATCTGGTTTTATGCTGTTCGCATAGGTCTTTTCATGGTATCCTCTATGAGGGAAAGGGTTAAATGACCGATTTGCCCAGTATCGGAACATGCGCCACGGTGTGTATGCCACTTGTTTTCGGCATAGTATCACAATAAGGTAGCAATATGTCTGTCTTATATAGATGAACGTCCCAAATGATTGAAAAACTGTCTGCGAGAAATAAAACAAAACCATACGAAAAAGTAGTAAAATAAGAAATTGATATATTGATATATATATATATATATATATATATATATACGAGCATTATATCGATTTATTATTATAGCTTTTGTTATCTCATGCCTCGGAGTGAATTGTGTATATATGTATATAAAAACTGTTTCATATGAACGTCAACCAAAATATATATATAAATTCCTCGAACAGTTTAAATGCCCATGAGTCAAATATCAAATTATCAAATTTGATAATCAGAAATGTCTGCAAACTATGTATAGCCAAATCCTATTTTACAACGATATAGTTGAGATTTTATTAAAACCTTACAGTCAAACATTCGAGGGGCCTCCGTGGCCGAAAGGGTAAAGTCGTTAACTTTAACACTCAACACGCACTCAACAGCCCCTCACCACGTGGGTTTGAATCCCTGCAGGGTCATTCGGATTTTCATGTGAGAAAACCTTCAAGCTGGCTTGCGGTTGGTCGGTGGCATCCGTGCATTCGGGGTCTTCCTCCACCTTAATTATCTGGACGTCGCTATATGACTGAAATACTGTCGAAGCGACGGTAAACTCAAATAGTCAAGTCAAGTCAAACTTTCGCATCCCTTACAGTTACCATTGTGTCTGACGATATAACTTTATAACGAGCATTCCAGAAAGCTTGGCTCTAATCCTGCTTGATTGTTCAGGCCTTACCTAAAGATCAGACAAGACGTGACACAATTTCACTTACATTATTTTATAAATAAGCTTCTTAAGATTAATATTATAGAACGTTGAATCGATACACAGACGTTAATTACCCCTATATAAAGGTTACAGAAATATACGTATCGTATATATGGTGGCATATTTCTGCCAGCCACTTATCCACTCAGCTATGTTGAAACCTTTCTGAAAAATTGTCACATATCCAGTTCGTATCTGGCAAGAAGCAAATTTTCAAGTTATCTACTTAGGTATCTTAACAGGACTTAACTGTCTGTTAGTGCCCACTACTGCCAATCATATATTCACTTATTTTAACTGGATATCATGCCTTTTTCCAGATAATTATGTGTAAATGCTTGTTATCCACATAATTTAACTGATTAACTTGAAAAAAGGCGAGATATCCAGTTATCTTAAGTGAATATATGGCTGGCAGTAGTGGGCACTAACAGGCAGTTTTATTCTGTTAAGAAACTTAAGAGGATAACACGAAAGTTTTCTACTTGCCAGATACTAACTGACTATGTGACAATTTTTCAGAAAAGTTTCGACATAGCTAAGTGGATTAGTGGCTGGCAGAAATATGCCACCATATATACGATCTAATTATCAAATTCACATTTTTATAGCTGCTTGTTAATTAAATAAGTTCGATGTGACAAATGTACTAGAAAATTAATGATGATAACACGCTGTGTTCTATTTCTGTGGCAAATAAATAAATAATTATTTCAATTTTATATGCATGAAGGCATTACTTAAAATTGATACAATTGTTTTCATTCCCTAACAAATCTGATAACGTTTAGGTTCATTGTAATTATTTCGTTAGAATTTCTCTCTCCAATTCTAATTAAAAAGATGGAGGTTTCTGCGATGAAATCGTTGAATGCGTCCCTATCATCAGTCGACCTCTGCAATAATTTATATTAAATTTAAGAATCACTGTAAATATTAACCCTTTCCCTCATAGAGGACACCATGAAAATACCTATGCGAACAGCATAAAACCAGATCAGCCTGCGAGTAACTCGCAGGCTGATCAGGTTTTATGCTGTTCGCTGCTCCTCAGTGGTCTGGAAATGAGGATTTTGTAATTAAATTTGGTAATGTTTAACTGTGGTTTTCTGCAGATCAGACATTATGTGGTACCTATTGAGTGCGTCAAAATGAGTCTATATGAGGGAAAGGGTTAATATAAACGGGATTCAATTTGTACATATTAACATTTTAAAAGAGAATTGCATAGAAATAACATGAAATACATTGTTATCAAGGGTGACGCATCTAAGTAGCACTCCGTGTAATTCAAATGATATGAAATGTTTAATGTAATGTTAAGTTGAAAATGTGAAGGTTTTGAATTCGTGGTTACGATCTTTTGGCTGTTTCGTGTTGTTTTGTTGTACTTAAAATATATATGTATGGACGTATTCTAATTTATGGCATTTTTGTTTTGTAACATTCAAGAGCATTTTGTGTTTCTATGTGGATATGAAATGTTGAAAAGTGATTTTGAGTACATCTATGCGAGTAACATTTTGGTGTAGGTATAAGACTATTTGCCAGCAAAAGTACACTTAATACAGCCCGTCTGAAATATATTCATTAAACAATTCTAGCCCATACATGTATATACTGGCAATGAGACCTCGGTCTATTTCAACACTCCATCTAAACACTTATTTTCGAAGCATACGGATAACATGATAAAACCCTGTTAAATAAGATCCTACTTTGTGTTGTAAATACAACTATATCTTATCACATGCAGACTCTCTTAAGAGTGAATTTTAATTGAAATGCAATGCAATAAATGATTTAAGTGTGAGCTGTGTGCTTTTATGGTATCGATGTGTTCAGTAACTTTATAAATGAATAATTCTGGAAGTAGATTGGATTTAGATAATGCATATATCTTCATAAGCATTGCGATTTTGATATTGCTTTCCTGTGAAATTACATACTAGTAAGTAAATAAGTCTAAGTGGTTTCGTGGAGGAATAAATCATTATGTTTTACTCCCAAGGTATATGCACATACCAATAAATATTTATATAAAATGCCAGATTTTTTACAGTCAACTTATCATATTTACGAGTATTTGAATCACTTAATGCGTCTTAGAAATATTTCTGTTACAGAAAGACGCATGAGCAATGGATATTTACAAATTCATTGGCAACAAACAGATCCTCCTTTGTCCTACTCCGATTCAAATAATAATTTGGCCATTATATGAAATTAAAAAAAAACTATTAACAGCAATATGTACAACGTATGTATTTTAAAAAGCCTATGATTTAAGTAATGGTTTAACTGTTTATCAGCAAATTATTATATCAAGGAAATGTTCGTATTTAATCGAATAAGTGATATCAGTTTCAAGATTTGATTATTATTACGCTATTACATGGCATACTTAAGGTAAAGTCCCTGTCATGTTTCCGCTACATTTCGGACCTCATGGCCTTTCACAAAGATAACCAAGGTTTCCTAATGTTTCATAAGGGTACCTTGGTTATCATTATAGAGGTTAAGTGGTCCAAGAATGAGCGGAACCATTACAGGAACTTTACCTTAAAGTCCATGGTATCTTCCAAAGCGACCACTTAAGTGAAGTTTGATGGTCGAAACTGTTGTAGAAGGAACCTGCCAATGTAAGCTGTTTTGCAGTTAATCATATTCAAAAAGCTGAATTATGACGCTATTTTTCAAGTTTTCACACACACTCACATCAGAAAAATAAATGAATCATTCTTTTTTTTTTTCGTTTGAAGTAGCAAATCATACATTTATATGCCAGACACATTTTGCAGACAAAGGAAGTCGTTATATATCGTTACAAATCAAGGTTTCTATATTTTATTGACAACGCAGGTGATAAAAAATCAATGTAAAATGATACTCTATTACGTAGTGCATTAGATAGGATAACGTTATATCAACGTTTCTTCCTGTCAGAGATACTAAGAAAATAATTGAAGAGGTACACTTCATTGAAGTCTGAGCATATTTTTGGATGGTTTGTTTAATGAGGGTCCTTGGCTCACTCCTGTGAACTCAACTACAGTTATGGTGTAAATATGTGTCAATTCAAAAACAGTTTGTAATGAAGTACGTGCTACTGTATATACTTTTATTTCTTCATGCACAAATAATGTTAATTATGGGGTGAAAATCACTGAATTAAGACCTTGATTTTATATGATTTATATAAGTCGTTGTTGAAGATGCTAATTATATGGTAATTATTATGACCCGTGTTTGTTAAAGCGTTTGTGGACAATTATTAATTTGCTTACAGGAAAACGCCTGTATAGTGTACTTTAGTCGACATAAATAATTAGATAAGATTCGTTTATATGCATTTTTATAGATATTTCAAAGTACTATAAATTTAAAAGTGTTTTAACTACTTTTATTTATGACAAATTTTAATATGATTTAATAATTTTCATTCTATATCTGTGTCAAGTTTCATGCTTTTAACCCAAAAGTGCAGGATTCAACCAATATATGGCCCTAAACAGTCCCACTATAGCAGCAGTGAATACATAAAACATTGTATAAAACAAACGCTTTCCACAGACGGAAATGCAACAAGCTTACATAAAATTCCCAGTGGAATAAAGTTTCACAAAATGAATAATAAATGAAGTATTCACGACTAAAATATTCACAGCTCATACGTCATATTCTGGATTATGACACAATGCTGAAATAAATTATTCTCAATCTTTCCTTCGACATAATGTCATTCGTCAAAATTTGAAAGGACATCAAATCCAATATCTTTCTAAGGCGTATTGTTCAATTGAATTAAGTCCTATGCCTGACCAATTTCAAAGCCAATATCAACTTTAACAATGCATGCATTATCAAAATATCTATACCAGAAAAATACACAAGCTGTTATCCCGTCAAATACAAATGAATGACATCCTACGTTAGTCATAGTATGGCTTTCTGCTATTTCCTATGTATAATACAACTTAATTATTTCACTTTTCTGTGGTCTGAAAACGATTACAATTCATAATGTAAGAAGAAATTTGAGAAAATATACCATGACCGTGTATCACGTTCAAATAAGGCGAAAAATTAATTATTATTTTGTCACGTAACTCTACAGAGACAGACGACAAATGTTTTTCCGATGCTAGTTTTTACCTCAATAATATGTTCATGTATATCAATTTTAGATATAAATTTGTACTACGTTTTATCATCGGACAATACCATTGCAGCTGTTATTTGAAAAAAAAAATATCGTATTTCAAAACATAAAATTTTATTCTGTCAGAAAAAACTCTATTGCTGTGTAATATATTTCACAGAATAACAATCAAAACTTACTGACAACATTGTACAACATAGGCTTCACGTATTGGAACATAAAATGAGAAAACTTAAGCACATTCTTCGTAATGAAAAAGTGAATCAGCTCAGTGGAAACTATCCCGATAAAATGTCATGGTAAAAGTACACGATTTTCATGTACAAATCTCAAAAGTTTACAGAAAGACGACCCAAGGAAAATAATCGATTTCAAAGAATCCGAGTCAAAATGTGTTCTTATGAGTAATGCCAACAGCAAAACCAAATGCATTACATTATTGTTTTAGATTTTGAATCTCGATTTACTTCTGCCTTTAATGCCTCACTGTATTTGCATCATGTCAGCAGTACTATTTGATTTTATGTTCCCTAGCCTTTTCTAAAGCCGTATCAGTAGTGGGACGAGTTTTTTCAATATTGACAGAAACACATCACGTCATCGTTTCTGTAAAATATAGCAATATAGATACGAAGTGAATACAATTACCGTCCCCAGTGATGGTGTGGACAGAGCGGCTGCCTCGGGAGCAGGAGGTAGTGGATTTGTTTCCAGATCGCTACATACATAAGTCGTGAAGTTAGTACTGGTACGAGTATACCTCCCTTACTTAGTATTGGACTGATTTGCTCGGTGTCAGGATAATGTAACTGGTAATGGCATCATGCCACATGTCTACGGTGTGATACGGCATAATACTGCAGTGTGGCAACACTATATTTGTATTAAGTAGACAGACTCCATATGACTGAAATACTGGCAGCGGGACCTTAAACCCAATAAACAAACAAATACCTAAATAGTTTATATTAACTCTAAATGTGTTTTATTTTGTTTTAAAACTTAGGAAACATATGGTAACGTTTTACAATAAATTAGGTCAAATCATATTATCAGTTACTGAAAGGAAGCGTCTCTTGGATTGAAGTATTCCAAAATGAGTACAAAATTATAATGCGCCATATTTACATTTATAGAATTAAACTATGTATTTATGTAACGTCAAACATAACGTCATCTTTTGACGTTGTTTTGTATGACGTTGACGTCGTTCATAGCAATAACAATATGGCGACTGGACTGGACTGAACTTGACTGGATTATTTGAGTTTACCGTCGCTGCGACAGTAATTCAGTCATATAGCAACGTCCAGCTAATTACAGGTGGAGGTAGAACCCGAATGCACGGAGGCATCCAGGTAGAACCACCGACCTACCGCAAGCCATATGGCGATCATTCATATGTCTATAATGTTGAACTTGCTACAAATTCATATTTTTTTCTTGAGAAAGGCAAACTTTTTCCGAAATATTGAATAAGAGTGAATTCAATTGTTTATGTATTCATGATACTTCAATATATATAAAACATAATCTATCCTATTATTTTGTGAAAGTTTGATTCTGATTCTTGAACTGAACATTAGCCATTCTGTTCTTAATTTTAATTTCCTTTACTGTTAATGTAATTTCATTTAACCTTCGATGAAAGAATTGGCAAGAATTACACATCAAATTAAAAAGACTGACAAACTGGCAGAAAAGAGTCCTGTGTTTGTGAAAGTAACTATGTCTACAAGACTTATGAACTGTTGATCATTTATATAAATTACGAGAATGAAGAAAGAGAACAGGAGAATTAAAAGAATGTGAATTGAGTACTGCAGTGACGGGTTAACAAAATGATAAACTGAATTCGAAGGAACCATGCACTCTGAAGAGGAGCCAGACTTTTTATCAAATAACCCATTGTTTTACTTGATATTCATTTTAGAAATGTTAAATTAGAAAAAAATCTTAATTGAATAATTATGTTTTACGAAAATTGTAATTGGTTTTGAAAAATTACATAAAACAGAAGAGAGTCATTATATGGGAATGGAATGAGTGTCTTCTTTTTGAATTCAACTGGCTCCATGCAAGTTCACAAGGAATGTGTTTTAATAAACTGATGCATTGGTCAATATCAAAAGCAATGTATTAGATTATTGTTCTGGATTTTGAAATTCGATTTACATTTGCTGTGAAGTCCCTTGTGCCTAATGTATTTGTTTCGTGTCAGCAGAAAGAATCATACTAACATTCAAAGGACTCTACAAATGTCGACTTTCTGTGAAGTAGAAACTAGAAACTGTTTGCTCTATCGGAAAATGGGACGTGCTGAATTTAAGTGTACTTCATTTTATACCATTAAGGAAACAACAGAACAAAGACGTATTTTTTGCAATGTCTCGTACGAGAAGTATTTTCTGAAAGCAACATTACCTATTACACATCAAAATACTCGATAAAATGACAAACATGAGCTATATTATTTCTGTTTACAGTATTTGCCTTACATTTTGTCTTTCTGATTTCACTTAGTCCGGTATAAACTTAAAAGTCAGCGTAAAGAAATGCTTATCCAAGTGATGTTTGTGTTAAATCAATATTCGCTCTTGCAATATTCCTTTATTTCAAAATGACATTTTTATAATAATGAAAAAAAGAAACATATTCAATGAATCTTTTCAGAAAAAAAAACGACTATGGTGCTGGGAACAGAAAGAACGTTGAGAAAAAGACATTGGATGTTGAAATCCATTCGCCCAACAGGACAACTCTTAATATTAAACAAGAAACAATGCTGTTCATTGATCGAGTCTGTTATTGTAGAGGAGTTTGATGAAACACAGTTATCTTGTGTGGAAACATATGGATAATGTGCACAATTACGTCTGGTAGTGATATGGACATTAATAAAATATTTCAATGGTATCATTACAATCGGAAAATATAGCGAATGCTGTTGGCAGGAGTCCAATGTTTTGTTTTCACTCAAAGCCAAATAAAAACAAACAGGCGGATGTCACATCAAGAAAGAAACGAAAACTGAAACACCGTTAGACAAAGTAAAAACAATTCTCGAATTCACCTTACTCTTGGTCAAGTTATGACGGAGTAACAATTTTAAATGTTTGTATCTTGTGAAAAGCGGACCAAATCTAATCGAAATCTGACCTCAGCCATGATCATTCATAAACCTTATTTTGTACATCTTGTCATGTCCTTAAATTGTTGTTATAAGTAGTTTGCAATATTTTCTCAGATTATGAATCTATGATTTTAAAATTCTTATTTTATTGTTTGATATATGAAAAGTGTTTCAGCTGGTAAAAAATGGTATCTTTCACTTTTTGTATCTTATACGGAGCATTGTTTATTTAAAAATGTTCGCAATAAGCTTGACTACAACTAATGAAGGGGAATGTGATCGTACGAGAAAATGGAAGTGTATGTTTTGTTTGTAGTTTTTCTTCTCCATAATAGTTCTAATATTTAGATATTTGACTATGTGCAGCATGTCAGCTTTTTAATTAAAACAAGAATGCCTTAATTATGACTATATTTTCTAATTATTAATCAGTGATTGAGTACAAGACAATAAGGGCTTTGATTATAATAATACGTTTACAAGTTACAAACTTACAAGTTTATTGGCAAATATAAAGTCATTTATGACAAAATGATTACAAATTGAAGAAAATAAATAAATGTTTGTAATAGAGTGTTAAATTATATTACATAGTTTCAGTCTGCTCATTTATATCAGAGGACTACATTGACTGCTTAAAATATAATGGTATTTGGAAATCTATAACAATATCTATCTAAAAGATGTTTCCTTATATATGACAGGAGACACATTCAAGTAAATAGTGATATTCATCTCCGATGGCATTAGATGTACATAACGGACATTTTCTATCATTATATTCGATGTTATTCCAACTACCTACTTCTACTGGTAAACAATTATTTCTGGTTCTAATTTTATCATGTGATTCAAGAATTTTAAGGGGTATTTATTCCAATAACTTTCAAAACAAAACTGCTCTTTGAACAATCTATATGGTATACACATCCTACAGGTGTTAATTTCGCTAAACCATTCATTCACATATAAATCTGACAATATTTGCTTGACTGTCTATTACCCATTTAGCATTACAAAAGTTATGATCCATCCAAATATTATTTAGACCACATTTTAAAAATGTGTTTTTTATATGTTTTATCCATTTAAAAGATTTTTTTTTAAAATTTATTGAAGACACAAAATTACTCAGAACTGTATTTTACATACAGACAGAGAGTTTAGGCTTGCTTGGTAAAATTAAAGTAGTCCAAATGCAGTATTATTGATAAATAATGCGTTTTATGCTTTCAGATGGTATAACAAGAATTAAGAATAGGTATCATTTTGTTGTATTCACCCTGTACCTGATGTACTTTGGTCTCACCCTGTACCTGATGTAAAACTGGATTAGAGATTAAGGATTTTATTTGGCATAATATTATTTTATTTAATCCAAATGTTTAAGTAGTCTCAATTTGATTAATAATTATAAATGAAGATGTTATGTTAATTACAAGATTAATTACAAGATGTTATGTTAATTACAAGATGTTATGTTAATTACAAGATTAATTACAAGATGTTATGTTTACTACGTGATGTATTAATATAATAGATTATAAATGAAGATGTTATGTTAATTACAAGATTAATTACAAGATGTTATGTTAATTACAAGATGTTATGTTAATTACAAGGCATTTTGGGTTTGCGCGAGTTAGAGATTATACTAGATTCTTTTGTTTAATTCGAGCTGCAGCAAATATTTTCGGAAGATAATTTATTTCAAACCCAATCTATTTGTAATGGTTTTACACCTGTTTCACCGTAAACTATGCAAATAGGTGTGCTTTATTTGACAGTTAAAATATATTTCAAATGTTTAAGTTGTATTTTTCTACTCGTATTACATTATTATTACCATATCCCCAGCATTCAATCCATAAAGTAATATGGTTTTATCACTTTATGGAAAAGTTCTATTTGAATATCGATACTTAAACACAAACGTTTGGCTCTTTTTAATAAACAGAACATTGCTTTAGTGGCTTTTGAGCAATATGTTGCTTACATTTAGAAATGTAGCGTTTCTACTAAAAACTCACTTACCGTTTCAAGTTTATCTTTATATATTTTGATTTCATGATTTATTTGTTTACTTTTACTAAATACGAATTAATTTTCGATGTATTCACTGTTAGATTCCATTTTTTTTTACAGTCTAATGCTCTTTGTAAGTTATCGGCTGATTCAGAAAGTGTCATCAGCATATAATTAAACAAACAATTTTAAAAACTCTATAAGTCTTGAATCGTTTTCACATTTTGAAACTGCCAAACCATTAACAAGATAATTGTTAAGAAAATAATCGTGTAAATCATTAACTTATAGAGAAAATAACAGAGGAGATAGGCTTTCCCCATGCCTAACATCAATAGCACATGGAAAATACTGAAAATTAACACCGTTAACATGGACACAACTTTTAGCTTTATCATACATGCTTTTTACAATTTTAAAAAAATTCCCTTGTATATTATGGTGATTAAGTTTTGACCATAAAAGATACCTAGATATCGAATCGAATGCACGTTTTAAATCATTAAAAGCACAAAAGAGTTTTTTTTCTACTGTTGCTTCATAAACATATTCAGTATAAACATATTATCAATTGTTGAATAGTTCTATCTAAAACCTGCCTTATAACTCTTAATGTATCATTGTTTTCAATATATTTTATTAGACGATTAGTCAATGTTGTCGTGAATAACTTTCCTTAGCAACTAAGAAGTGTATTTGGTCTATAATTTCACGGGTCTTTTAAAGGGTTTATAATGATACAGAGCTAAATATTATGTTAATAATTTATGGTAAATGATTTTCATAATATTAAATGTAGTTTTAATATGTTCATTTAATATGTTATCTATTCCGCATGATTTTTTTTTTAATTTATTAACCTCATGCTCTATTCTATAACAGATATATCCTCATTTAAAACACTTCTGTCTGGATTGATGTAATTCCATTCCCTCCTAGATCTTCTTGACTAGTATCATGATTAGATGTATCATTATTAATATTCTTAAAATAGTTAAATAGATCATTCATATTAGCTGTTACCGATTTATTCTTTTTGTTATTAATGTACTTCAAAATTGCTTGGATTGATTTACTGAGTTTCTTTATTTTTTCTTTTTATAATTTTTATTTTTTTTTTTTTTATTCCTTTTAATTTTTATATTCACTTTTAACTTTATGAAACGTTGACCTAGCTATTTTATAGTCTTTATTAAACCAGGGTATATATTTGCGAGCATTTTTCTTGACATTATTTCTATCATGTTTATTTTTAATGAAGTACTCCCCCATGTTCAATTATAATGAATAAGGCAAATAAATGAGACTGGCATACGACAAGAAATGATTCTTTTTTTTTTTTGTTGTTGTTGTTGTTGTTTGTTTTTTTTTTGCAATATCATCAATTTGTTTCATGGGAATTACACATAAACGATACTACATACTGGTACATTTATTGACCTGACCGAAATAAATATTTAAGCAAAGAAAGAAATATTTTTGCCGAAAAGTTAAAATAGTCTGATGATTTTGATTTTGCAGTACACTTCTTTTTATTTATTTTTTTCAAAATATTTATTATAATGGAATCAAATATCGGGGTGGGGGTTATTTACTAGATCGGTTCTTTGACGATTTTTATTCAAATAATATTTGAAGTTTTATATTTGCTGTGTGCCCATGGGACTGCAGGCGAGTAGATATTCAAATGCATTTATGTCGGAAATGTTTTACGTATGGAAAAGAAAAATAAAGGTGAAAGTAGAAGCATTTTATTCTAAACATAAATGTCTTTTTAAAAAATGAAGCTATTACATCAAAGATCCATTTATAAATTAATATCGGGTTTTAGATTAACTTTGCTTATGCCTTTATGTACAATGAATTGAGGAAAATTAATTTACACGGTTACTCTATTCAAATAGATGCAGAAAATAATTACAATATCAAGTCAATATCCGTTTAGGTGTCATTGTTAATTAAACATATGATTACATATTTCCAGGAAACAATTGTTTCTTACTGAATATGTGCTGCGATTTAGAAACGTTCAATATCCTCAATTCAATTAAGTATCAGCAATGTATAATAAGTTCTAAAACGAGACATTAAATGTTAATTAGTAATTTACCTATACCCAATGTGTGCTAAATTAAAATTTAAGCGAAATTCAAGTGAATTAAATGTGGAACATTGATGAGCAAGCAATTAAAAATTGAAAATGAAGAATGAAAAAAAAAACTTTGTAGCATTTTTCTACGAGTACTACTTTGTTATTAATGCAAAAGTTATGTAAAAGGTTCTTTATATTTTTTACTCTTTAACGTTAAGTTAGACCTGTTTGTTTGGATAGGCAACGATAAAAACATATTAGCACCCTTGGGGTATTCAACATACAATTTAATGGTAGACATAGAGCCTGTTTTACAATTATATTCATTACATATATCTTAACATATAAAATATGTCTTTATTTTCTATGTACATAAGCTACCGGATAAAAATATTTTATTAACTGATTCTCAAAAAAAGTCCTCTTTTGAAATGAAAAATATAATCTTACAGGTGTTAAGCGGACATATTTTCAATCTATTAGATTAACAATTTATTTGCAAATCATCATCTTGGACATTTATATCAATGTTAATCGATATAATATTATTGCTGTCTCATCAGCAAAAAAAAAAAAAATATATATATAAACACACACACACACACACTTGTGGTTATCTTTACGCAAGGTAAAAAAATATGGCAGTACTAATCAGAAAATGATTGTTAGCCATTACAATAGAAGAAGAAGATGATGATGAACAAAAATGTTCTAATTAACAATAAGCAGGCATATGGGAAATTAACATACAACTCATACTATTTTACCAGGTTTACGGTGTCTCACGATAGAGACTATGTTGACAAATTATTAATCTACACACTATATCAATACTTTCTCTTTGGCAGAGGCATTCTTATCAAGTGAAGCAGATCTGCACATCCGATTAACACAGGCATTTCATTCATCAAATTCATTAACAATCTATTAAATCAGGATTAGCCTACCCTAATTTCCTTTTCAGGCATTCTGTACATGTCGAAATGGAAGTTTCAAGAATCCACATCTAGATATTTTATTATTAAACTATGGAAATACGAGCTTGAGAAATATGCATTGATTCTGTAATGTACACAGTATAATTTATAGTACAGTGTATGTGATATTCGTACTCGTCACGTCTGTTTTAAGAAGCCAGTCAATATAATAAGGAAAAACTTACGTTTTGTGCAGGTGTTTGCTTAATGTGTGTTCATGAATGAAATTCAAGGTTTACAGCTTAAAACAGGTTGACTTGCAGATGGTCGATAAACGCAGGTTTATCTTATTCGATATTATTTAAGGTAATCCATCCATAATTGTGTTCATGTCCACCAAGTGCTTGTGGGAGGTTTTATAGTAAATGCAAATCTTAAAAGACTTTGAGCAAATTAGCCTATAACTTAAAGTTAATGGATGCTTGCATCTGCAAGTGTTTTTAAGCATTTGTAGGACCGTACATATTATTCAATGATGAATGGGTTACCTTAATAGCTGCTGTTACTGAAATAAATGTAAACATCATTGTTAAATCTAGCTAATTCATATATATATATAATTATTGTGGCCATTCCATTTCTGAAGATATGTTTGCTATTTTTTACCTGTATTTAAATCCTGAATTTTATGACACTAAAGTGGTCAATGCACTGTAATGTTCATACATCTTCTTTATGACTGTTCATATGTTAAGAACAAAATCAACACATTCAATGAGTCAGTTATGCCTTTCTCATCGTCCTTGATGATTGATTCGCGTTTTATTTAAGCAATATCAACTAAAAGTCAAGGCACATTAGATATAAAACATTAACACATAACTTATCATCAGAATAACAAAAAATATAAACGAGCATGCTTCGATTTTGTCCTAGGCGGAAAGAAGTTGATTGATATAAATGTTCATATTTTTTAAACATACAAATTACATGATTGTTATGTACAAAAACGGGTTTAGTATCGTTTAAGTTGAATCAGTTACTAGGTGTTCGCTTGCCAGTTTATCCTAAGCTTTCAAAGCAATAAGAAAAAACAGTCGCCATTAGCTTCAAAGTTTTTTTCAGTCTTCTTAAGTAAGTTTTAAATTCGTCATTGTGTTTTAACATATAAAATACAATTATCTCATTATTTGGATATCCTCTAGAATTTCAATGGTAATATAAGAATGAGGCATTTGAAAGAACGCAAATGCTTAAACCTGATCTGTTGTTGAAAAAAATCCCTTTAATTAAAAATCTTACTCGGTTTTAGTGCCTGGTATCAGAATTTCAAATTGTTTAAGCTGATTAGATCTTTAAACGAACCTACGGACACCAGGGTTATTTTGAGTCTTATGATAAATATCGTAGATTGGCGTTGGGAACGGATTGTTTCCAGGAGCTAATCAATGTTAAATAGTTTCTGTCAAATCACTCAAGTTCTCTTACAAGGTCTCAAGGGATTAATGGATATTCTCTGATTCTTCCAGTTTTATCGGAAACTGAAGATGCTTGAATTGCAAACTATGATGTTTCTCCTGCTAATTGCTGAACTTTGTCATTTTTTTTAGTGATGATAAATCCTCATGACAAGATAACTACATACATTTCAATAGAAATTTCAGTTTTAATATGAAAATTAACAGTGGCTTGTTTGGAGAAAGGACCTACTTTCGCCAATTTGGGAGAGATAGAACACATTTTTAAAAAAAATATGTTGTGATAAATCAGAGAGTTGTAATTAAGTACAATGCATTTATTCTGACATTATATGTATGAATGTTATTCATGGGCCAATCCTATACTACTGTATCTTATTTTTGTGAAATTAAACATTTTGAAGCATTTGAATAGGTCCTCATTTATAAAGAAAATATCATTGGCAATGTATAAACAGATTACAGTTAATCATGTGTTACATAATATGTAAGATAACTACTCATGGGTCTTTACTATCCTACTCTATTTTTTATGATATTAGCCTATTTTAGGAATTGAAATAGGTACTCATTCATAAAGGAATATTATTGGTTATATTTAAACAGATTACGAATATTTGGGTTTAATAGTGTGGTTATTTAATAATTCAAAAGTAGAGGAAAAGATATGAGATGATTACACGCAAGTATGATGTGATGTGAGGTGCTCATTAAATCACGTACTACAAAATCATACAAATTTCACATGTCTTGAGGTGTTCGTTAATGATTAATTGCATATTTTAATATCAAAGGAAATCAGATTATATCGAGGACATAAAACAGTTACTTTTGGTTATTTTCTTTATTAATTAAATTAATATTACATGATAATATGAATGATTCATATCATCGTGCACATAAATTTAATTGTGTCTCGAAAATTAAAATTTTGTAGAAGCGTTGATACCGTTAATGATTTATTATGGTTTCGTGTGCAGTATTTTTAATTCTGTAGTATTCGAAGCCTGGGCTTTCCACGCGAAAAGTTCATTACATCAGTTTATTTATGGAACAAAGATATTGAGTGTTCTATTCTATGAATATTTTTTTTGTGAAATATCTTATTATGGATATGTAATTTTGCATATGTGATGCAAATGAAAGCAAGGAGAATTACACCTAAAATGAATAGATGGCTGCTTAAGATATACACATATTTCTTTGTAGACACATTGACTGCATGTACGAGAATATGACGTAATGAAACATTCGAATGATAGGAATAATTTCATGATGACTTAACGCATACACTCAGAAATGTCAATTGGCTCTTAATAGTCCGTTTTAAATGTATTGCGAAAATGAGAGTCATATTAAATTGCATTGTTGCAATAAAGAGAAATATTGAATACAAATGAATAATAACAACCATTTTTGCATTTTCATCGATTATTTCACGAAAGAGTGGGGGGGGGGGATAATTCAGCTGGAAGTAAATAGGCTTATGAATAAATTGTACTATCTTCACGTGTTTTGTACATTTTTTTTTTAAATTACCAAAATAATATAATAATGTATATTATTCTACTGAAAACAACATAGAATTTACATTTGCCATATTAAAATGATTTAGGTTATATAATGTGTTTAGTTAAGAGTTGCTATGAGTTGCTTTACATTGACATTCAATTAGATTAAATACAGTCATAAGGTTACCGTCCCGCATGATTTAGACAATATTTTGAATTAAACAATTAACCGTCAAACAAAAGATGTGTAAAATTGGTCCTGATGCACCCTTGCCTAGCACTCGGCAAAAAAGGGGTTGCTATGGGAACTCAGAGTACTCAGCTCTGGTTCAACCTAGGAACATATCTACTGTGTATCGGTGCTACACATCGGGCACGTAAACGAAGCAAGGGGCCTATTCGCAAAATCAGCCAGGGTATCGCACCCGGATCCCTTTATACATCCACTGTCTCTTCCGATTCTGTTTCTTCAGCAAATTACAGGACCTCGCTTGTGGGTTATGGTTGACCGCAAGGTCTAAAAGATATGGCTATGATAATCAAAAAATGATTGCTGGCCATTACAATGAAAGAAGATTAAACATAATCTTAAGTAGTAAAAATATCTCTAAATACTTAACAAAAGACTATCAGATTGTGTTTCCTTCAAGATAGTGCTGTGTAATGTGAATTTTGTGATTGTTATTGAAAGTGAGCATATATTCAATATTCAAAAGTTTGTCCTGTGATGTTAAAGTCTTGTAATTGACATTTTCTTGATAATATAAACACTAACATAAAGCTAGACACTATATCAATTCAAGACATTCATTTCACAAATTACTATTTTTATTTTATTTGCAAAACAAATCTTTCTTTCAAAACATTGGATGTCATGCTAACTCATGACATGGATATGAATTATTATTATACTGCGACGTAAAAATTCTCTCTTCTGATTGGTCAATAAGCCGTGTACATAACGTCATGTACACTGGTTATATGTATGCGACGTATCAGTTTTTTGTTTACGCAAAAACTGGACTGAACTTTGCAGTATAATAAATCCGTTATACAGTTTCCTGACAGGGTATATGACTATTTATTCCCGGCTGAGAAAAATCATGTCACCATCGCCTGACTTTCCTCAGCCGGGAATAAATAGTCATGTACCCTGTCAAGAAGCTGTATAATTAATAATGTACATGTAATTTACGTCAATATCATATTCCATGAATATAAATCAATGTAACTTACGTAGATATCATACTATCATATGTCATGAATATAAACCAATGTAACTTACATAGAAATCATGTTATCATATATAATGTATATACATCAATGTAGTGCATGTTGATATCATTCTATCTACTGAAATGTATATAAACCAATGTTATGTATGTACGATATAACATGTTAAAAATAATTATAAATCTGTGTAACTGTATCAAATTCAAGCCAATACATTGCATAAACGTTACAACGTCTGTTAAAGCCAATATTTAATAAATGTGAATCACTTTATTCTTGCCTTTCTCAATGCCTTAGAAAAAGGAAAGTGAATAGAATATAGAACAGATAAACCAGTAATGATAAAAATGTATTTTATTTTAATATTTTATACCAATAGCTGTAAAAAATGTAATGTAACACCTGTGTTCATGTTCTTCTGATTAAAATGGAAAGATATATTCTAGGAACCGTTTCTTCAACTTAAACAGCAGAATGACTAAATACATTTACGTTGATATGACAACTCTGAATATGAACAACAAAACATTTTTCATAACTTAAATAACATAAGTAAAAATAAGAAAATTACACATCAAATGAAATGAGCAAATTTGATAAAAATCATATATATACACGTACATAATACACGTACTGAATATGTATTATTTTTTCCTTGTCCTTCATATCAAAAGACAAGTTTTACCGTCTATAAAGATCCACTGATTTTTAGAGGGTTTCTTAATTTATCAAAAGTGAACATTGCATTTGATAATCATAAAGATCATAAGGTCGACATCGTTTTAAAATAAGAATCATCATCATGACCCTCTAAATTTAACCAGGCTTATTCATGGTACAGCTTTACAACTAATACATCGATTTGTCAAGAATTGGGGTCATGAGCATTACAAGGCTAGACATATAGATGTCAACAGTAATCAGCTAAACATTCTAGTATGTCAAATTTCCAATAGTAAAGGCTAATAGGGCGCTGTCTAGAACATTAAGGCCTCCCAGATAGCAGATGATTTAATAATAATTTCCACGCAAATACACATATAGAAAGAGCCTATTAAACGGGCTGTGTTTTTGTCATGAAAGCCGCTAAATTATACGTAAGCTAAATGCTAATATCAGTTTATAGGCAAAGGGAATCTTTATAGTTTGCAATAAATCACGACTTCTACGTTCCTTATTAACAATGAGCGATGATCGATGTAAAGTATTGCTTGAGGAAAGTTGATATTTAAGATCTATAATTTACTTGCGGCGGTATCGTTGAAAGAGATTATAAAGTCAACATCATCTCCCTGAAGCATTATGAAGCATTTCATGAAAAGGTTATTTTGAGACGGGAACATATAATTATACCCGTTCCTAAAAGTTCCTAAAAGGTCTTCATAATACGGCTGACATTGTAATTTTAGTGAAAGCATGAGATACAGTAAAGCATCAACATCATAGTGTATTATACTACGCGTATAAGCCTCTTGTGGTTCTGTTTCTAGTCCATGTGAAACTGAATCGACTAATTGAATAACTTACTTTGATACTAATGATGCTTGCAGCCAAAATGGTGATAGTTTTACTGTATCTGTTGTTGCTATTGTTGATGATGGTGATGATTATCACCTTTCTGATATTTAGGTTAACGAAGCAATATTTAGAAAGATTTTAGCATAAAAAACAGTTACGGTGCCATATTGGTAATATATATTAGAAAGAGGTCAATCATTTTAATACCTTTCCAGATATCAAATTAAAGTACTTACTTAACTATAATAAAAACTTAATCAGTAAACGGAAATATTTCAATATAGACTCGAGACATCCGAGGACCGAAAGTAACATAAAGTTTTCGTACCTTGGTATCATAGCGATGCCGATGGTGACATTCACAGTTTTTAAAAAGTCTAGGGAGAAAGTCTAATAAATTTCTAATAACTAATAACGACTTATTTTTCCAATGAACTAGAATATAATGGTAGTATAAGACATTAAAATTAAAGAACAATGCTGAAATTAATCATTCTTCCAAAAATATCATCCGTCAGTGTTTCAAAGGATATCGATTCCTTTGTTCTCCAGCAAAACATCGAAGTTCATTTGGGAGTATGCAGATGTTTGAAAGATTACAAAGCCTATGTCCTTGTCGTTTTCAACATTTGCATTTTAGAATATACATGCCAGGAAAGATAAATAATATTTCAACTGTGTATATATATATATATATATATATATATATATATATATATATATATATATATATATTATATATAAAATATATTACTCAAAACAATGTTGTAGGGTAGAATGAATCTACTACGCAAGATGAATATGGTGACAAAAATAGTCCATGTACAGAAATATATGGATATTGTGAACAAGAACGTCTGGAACCAAGTTTGTTTCTTATTTGTATGCTATCAGTAGGAAATATACCGCCCGTATTTGTTTAAATTTTAAAATAAAAAAAAAATCACATAATTTTCGACTCAATGTCGAACAAAGCAATAAACGAATATTGCTTCATGAAACAAACGAAAGATAAAGTCACACATAAACTTTCATTGCCTTCTAGATTAACGTATTTTGGGAGAAAGCCTTTGTTCTCTTCTCCTATGCTAGAACGAACCAGCAATAAAGACGAAGTTGCCAGAAGCATCTGAGATGGGTGATATTTGAAACAGTAGTTTATCAAACTGTGATCCTATTTTGGACTCTCACGTAACTTAGCATACAGGTTGATCTAATTATGTTTTAAGAAGGTCGTTTAGGCATTCCAAATATATATCAAAGGGCCGATAGTCCTGAGAGCTGCAAATGGAAAATACTGCTACAATATCCTAGTTTATAAGTTTGTGCAAGGCAATTCATGGGATTTTGAAATCATAGACACGTAATAATTTATTGGAATAAAATCTTTCAGAACAGATTTGATAACGCTCTGCTAAGATACTGTCATTATTAAGATTTAATTTTCGGTATTAATGTTTAGACCGGGGCAGTTAGATCAACCTTTTTTAACTACTCTGCGCCGTATATATATACAAACAATAACAATATCGCCCTATCCGGAGTTACAAAGGCAAAATATCATACAAATGTTAAAATCAATCTGATAACATTATTTACAGAGCAAAATGTAGTAACATCTCATATGTACATTAGCTATTGGGACGGCGCCCTGTCCAAAAGAGTACAGACACGGATACGAGATTTAAAGTCGTTATTTTTAATTTGTAATGCTCTATATCGTATGAACATCAATGCAATGTCGACCATGCTTATTGTATTCAAGTTGCGTCAATATTTTTATGTAATATTTTAAGATATATGTTGATCTAAAATCTTTCACGGGGCCGTACATATAGCCGTAGATTATAATATTCATCTGCGGAGATGAACCAGAATGAAATATTAATTTATAGTATGTTATGGTTTAAATACAACACTTTCTGAAACAATTACTTATACGGGAAAGATACGAATAACTCACGATATTATATAGAGACAATTTGGCCTATTACATAGAGAGCATGTAAACTGAAATCTGGGTTATCGGGTTCCGGAGATTGAGATTATAGCCACGAGACTGCATTCGACATGAGTATAAGAATACAGCTCAATAATACATAGTCAACTATGTAGTGAGTATAAAAAATCTAGGCTCTACATTTAACAATAAAATAAAATGAAAATAGAACGGCATTCTATATTACACCAGACAAAAAATAGTTCCAGTCCTTGAACATATCTACAAACAAAAATAAGAAACACTTATATGCTTTCTTGTTACGGATCAAATACAAACGTGTTAAGTTTACATTGTACTGTTCAAAAAAATATTATTTTATAATTTAAGTTATAAAAATATGATTACTGAGTTGCTAATTATGTGATAATTTAATTCAGGATAGTCTTCTATGCATATCGTTCTTTCTAACTACCACAAGGCACTGTTTATACAGTATAAATGACCTTTATCAACAGAACCACACACATATTTATTCATTTAACAAACAATACCAGAGCAATCCAATGCTTATTTAAATATTTGTAAATGTCAACTAAATATATTTCAAAAGTAACGGCTTAAAATATACAAATGTGTCTGTGTTGGATCAATTTCATAATTACACATTAAATGATTAATCATGCCATTGAAGTTATTTGAAAGAATGCTGATTAACAATTAAATTATGCCGTTTTCACTAAGTACATTATGTTTTTGTACAATAACATTTGGCTTTGATTGAAATAATCAAGTGTACCCGTGTGTTTTGATGCAAATAATTTAGATGAAAATAAATGATGATGAAATGAAGTACGTAAGTTTGCATGTTTAAATTGATGATAATTCAATGAACCCCTAGGGAGATTTCTTAAATATACTAATGAATAACTCCGCTTGGAATGCTGTTATTTTGCTGAATGCGAATGAGTAAGCAAATCAAAAAAGTCAGATGGATATGTTGATATGCTCAAATAGTGTTTACTTTATGTTAAACTGTTCAACATACTGAAACAAATTCTCAAGGAAGCAGTCAAACTCTTATTCCCATTTAACTACAATGTATTACAGTTATATGCCTTACTTTTTCCCATTTCAGTCTCCTCTTCATACAAGAAACGATATTAACACTCGGTAAAAGTCTAATCGTGACATTAACACTCGGTAAAAGTCTAATCGTGACATTAACAGCCGGTATAAGTCTAATCGTGATATAGAGTGGTATAAGGTGAAATTAACAGCTTTCCATTCGAAAAAAGACTTGACTTGACTATTTGAGTCAACCGTCGCTTTGACAGTATTTCAGTCATATAGCGACGTCCAGGTGGAGGAAAACCCCAAACGCACGGAGGCATACGGGTAAAACCACCGACCTACCGAAAGCCAGCTGGAAGGCAGCTAGAAGGCATGAAAATCCGAATGACCCTGCCAGGATTCGAACCCACGCGATGAGGGGCTGAGTGAGTGTTAAAAGTCAGCTTTACCCTCTCGGCCACGGAGGCCCTATTCGACGAAAGAGAGAAAAAACAACAACTTAAAATCAAATTTGTATAATAATTAGGGTCTCTAAATCATGTCTGTAATTCATTTTCTCATGATAAGAAAACATAATAAGTAGTTTTGATACATTTCATGCCCTGTCTAGATATCTTGTCCATGACGAACACGTCAACTTAAAACAGCTTTTAATCGAGGGGATGTCAAAAAGTGTTGATCTTTCCTATGTTGGAAGGGTAACAAATTTGTGATAAATATCGATTTTTTTTATTTCAGCGTAAATCTTTTTAAAGGTAATGTACTTGTTTTATCTCTTTTTAGAGGGTGAAGGTCTCTGTAAATGTAAAAGCTAACATCTTGGCCCTTGCGCCGGTGCCCAACAATCTGGGTCAGCTCCTCATCCATATTAATATGTTTTGCTTTTTGTTATTGTTGTTTTGTGTGGTGGGGGGATCAGGTAGTATCCATTGGGTACAAGGTCATGGGAATAAGGAGGGTGAGGTAAATTCCATAACACATTTTTGTTCATTCTTTCGAATCGACCATTGAACGGCTCTTGTGACCTGAAGCGGTGTCCTGCAGCAGAATTGATAACGAAGTTTGCTTCTTTGATTATCTTAAATGGACTCTCGCAACCGGCGAAGTAGGTCTGCAAAATGTTCAGTTTTCTGTCAGTTGGCAGAATGTCAACGAGCATATCCCCCCCCCCCTTCCTTTCCCAGAAGAATGTGGTCATGACTTGGCGGATCCTTATGCCTTAAACTTCTAGGTCTTTGGAGCTCTTAGTAATCACGTTCCTTTCTTTATGCTGTCAACATTTTTGGGGTCCATCTTACACAAACCTTTATGATATTCAAACGCTCATACACGATTTGTTTCATCAATCCATGGGAGAAGCCTTTTACTGTTGCTATTAATGTAATAAATATCGGCTGTTCATGAATATTTTTAGAGGATGAGGCTGTTACCGGACGAGCAGGACAGGGATGGTTTTTCAACTTCTCTTTACCAGGGTTGAATTCGCGTAACCAGTGTTTGGTATAGCTGATATCACTCATGATTTCTCTGCCCAATTTCTCCCTTTAGAGTAGACAATAAACTTAATAACCCACCTTGTCATATGTTTTATTCACTTTGTTATTAATCGTGAGGTTAGTAACAAAACGACACTTTCATCAGCAAAAATTCTGTAGGAAATAGACAGATATTCAGTGTACTAGATGAATGTATGTCATAACACCTCAAATATCGGGAAATATAGAAGGCTTTAATCATTCTGACACCCCCTTGTAGACAATATATTAACGATACATTGTTACATCATATGATATTCAGCTTCGTACATTTTGATTTCTAAATAAAAACCTGAAACTTTTTACAGTATTTCAAGAACATGTTAACAGTGTACAATTATTCGGACCAGTATTGTCATGCCTGATTTCAGCCTGTTCAAATTATAGAAACTGTGTACGAGTAAAATAGATATGTTATTATAAATTAAAGCAAAACATAATGGTTAAGTTTAAAGAAAAATGATAATGTGAAATAATTACCAAATGTTGATTCATGATTCATTATACATTTCTAAAATATTTTATTTGCGACTTCAAATATCAATGAATAAATATCTACGCTATCTCAAAAATATATTCATATAATCTGAGGAAAAAGAAAAAAAAAAATTAATAGATACTTCCAGAAAACATAACAACTATTTCTGACGAGATAAGTATTGTAAATGAGACACTTATATTCTTAGAGATCCTTGGAGATTAAAAGTAATTAACGTGTTTCTAAAACCAGATGTACAATAAATTTCTTTCGATTGAGTATTGTAGATGCAATCAGTACTCTACAAACATGATATTTATAAAGTGAGATATGTTTTATCAATATACTAAATGCTGAACGTTGGGGAAAATGAATGCGAAAATTCCAGGAGCACAGCATAAATAAGGTTTGCAATTTAAACAATGCAAATTGATAGCATGCGTCATACTTGCATATAACTTTTAGAAATTTAATCTTCTTTCGAATACTCTAAATATTTCTTTTTTTTATTTCTTAAAGAAGTTCAATATGGAAACGGCTTCAGTTTCGTTTATTTCGCGAAATTCGTTTCTTAGTTTGCGCCTTTGTTATAAAACAAAAGCTGCATTTAAACTCACGAAAGATCTTTAAAGACCAACTTGAAAGCTCATTGTACCATTGTTTCAGAATTGGTATATTAAATCATGGTCGACATTTGGCCTATAATGTGATAGGAGTCACAAAAGTAACGACTACA
>CM037789.1:58239613-58289613 GCA_021229015.1 Solen grandis | reverse complement strand
TACTTTTCTCAGCTACTCGGATTGTTTGAAGCTTTGAGTTCTTCTCGACTCTCCAAACGCAAATAAAGAAGCGAGAAGGAATGCAAGAGCGTGAAATATTGAAATATACATCTTAACGCAGCATTGAATAAATTTTTATAGGGAAAACTGATTGACAGTTGAAAATTCAATGCATGTCGATTGAAATAAATAAATTTTATTCTAAATTCTTAAAAGCTATAGAACATATCGTTTAGGGAGCAATTGTATCGTATTATAAGAATGAGTGACGGTCTCCATTGTTGTGATATGTACAAGTTAACAATTATTAATTTACACTCAGAGGCTACGTATCGCGATCTGGTGTCATACAAATTAGATATATTACCGGTACATAGATCATGCACGTCACCCCCCCCTCCCCCCCCCAAAAAAAAACACAAAAAACAAAAACAAAAACAAAAAAAAACGTGTGTGCAAATTTGGCATAGATAGTTAAGCACTGAATAATACAGGGCGTCAAGAATATACACATAAAGAAAGGGAGAAGGTAGACAATAGCGAAGGAGAGAACAAAATCACCAAGAAAGCAATAATTCCGAAATTCATCATCAGTGGAAGCATTGGATCCTCCACAGCCTGACCTCCCTTCGGATTGGTCTCTAGTCTGCATGTCAAAATACTATTAATAATGAACCATTCCCCCATTGCATGAAGCATGATCACATAGTAAAAACTGTCTGCAAAGATCATAGCCAGCGATTGTTCTACAGGGTCGAGACAAAAATATACAGAGTGTTGCATTCTCTGCAGATCACTGCGCAATCTCCGCGTAGATCTCGGTATATCTCGCCATCTCGCAAAATAAACGATGTTTGAGCAAATTCGTATCAGGATTTGGAAGACATTAACGGAAAAATCTGAAGTTCGAAAATATCAGAAATAAAAACTATCTGCTGTTTCTTGATTTTGAAAAGCTCATGTCGATAATAAAACATGCTCGTTCGATATAAAAAAATGTAACAAGTTCATAAAATGGCGGTGTTTCATTACGTAACGCGTATTTCAATTACGCCAGGTTATGAGCCGATGTGTAATAAATAACGTTGATAAGTTTTATTTCGAGTAGCGGTTATAGCAGGAAGTAAGCACGGTTTAAGATTCGCTCGTTTATTACTTATTCATGTAACCCTTGACTCCGCGGCTGTTCAGGAACTCTCTGTAATGACGATCAGTAATTATCGCCGCGATACATCGCGATACCGAATGTATCATGAGAAAAGTAAAGAAGTAATGAATTAAAGATTCTCCGTAAGTTTTTCCCTGTTTGAGATATAAATTATTTAAAAAATGTTAATAGAAGGATCATTTTAGTAATTGTTTGAAAATGTATATGTTGATGATTTTAATTATCTAAGGAAATTTCCCACATTTATGGCTAAGGAAGGCAGTTCAGGTTTACAGACATAATTATAAAGTTTCGTTGTAACATTAACTCTTTTATTTCAGTATTTTATGTGTTCATATTTAGGCTAACGAAATAAACGCCAATCCTTTTTACTGGAGTTTAATCGTATACCGATGCCAAGTAAAATTTTGAAAAACAATTATATTACAAGGAAGACATTTGTAATTCAAAATCATTTTTCGCCACCTCTGTAAATAATTAGAACACAAATATGTAGTATTGGTGGTGATATTTCTAATGAACAGTTTCTACTTAAAGTAAGCACACACACGGGATACCTGCAGTATTTGTTATTTATCTCTGTCTAAAGTGTTACCTACAGAGAATGGATTTAAATTTATTACAAGACACGATGCCATCTCCACTGTGAACTAGAATGGTTAACATGCGTGACGTACATGGTCTCTGTCTAGAATACATTGATTTCTTGAGCATCGCACCCAGTCATTACTAAATGATTATGCTGAAGGTAAACCACGTGACACAATTCATCACAACCCTTTCCTGTTGTTAAAAAGAAAATAATGTTTCGTGGTTATTTTTTTTCTGTACGGGATTTTTTTTTCTGTCTGTGTACAGTATGGCCGTCTGTCTTCGTTCCACAGACCCAATAGCGTGGCGGCCATGGGAAACGCATTGCATAAAAAGTACTCGGTTTGTTTCTTTTATTTCTGTTAATTTAAAGAAATAAATTAGTGGAAAAACATCTTCCTGGCTTGTATAAGTGATTTATATTTGCATGCACGTGCAAACATTTTCCGCTATGCCATGCTGCGTGCAAGGGGCTGTCGTTCTACCCCTGTGTGGGCTTGCCTTGCAAATTTCAACAAATCATTTTTCCAAATAGTTCTCAGCATGCGGCTATATCTTTCATCTTTCTGCCTTCTCTGATGTTAAGATGTATTTCCTACATCACAGGCTATCATTATTAAGACGTGCAGGCTGCCTGTAAATCTCTTCGCGAGGAAATCACGCTCCGGCCCCCAGGCACGGGGAAACCGACACTGAGTAAACCTACACTGACGTAATTCAATTATAACTACATATCTGCAGCAAGTTCTTATTTAAACAAATAAACACCGACTCGTTGAAGTCAGAAAACCGGGGACTCGCAAGACAAGTAGAAGGCAGGTGAAACTGTGTTATGCGTGCTGCCAAACAGCCCCTGGTTTTGAAGGTGCCGAAAATGTTGCCGTGACTGAAAACATTAAGTAAGCATGAACTGACTGCTTCAATTAATACGGTTTATATAATTAAACATTATCTATAGTGGAATCCTAGAAATGCACCCCTGCATCTGACATATAGTGATGCGATTATTTGGGTTGCTAATTAATTGCCACTATTTCTATCCTAACCATCGTCTTTCCGCAGAGAAAAGGGCGCCAAACATATATCCTATCGTCTGCTGCGATATTTTTCTTTCCAAATTAGTACGGCACGATTTATTTGTGATTATATTTCGATTCGATCAAAAATCCCTTCACTCAATGTCTTTTTTCTGAATGTGTCGGTGTCAAAATGTAATTTATAATGTCGCGTGATCTCGTGTTATTGCTGTAGGTAGAAATTGAAAGCCGGAAGCAAGCAAACCTACATACATACAGATAGACAGACAGACAGACAGACATGTACCAGGGAACACTATATGTGTAAGGGTACGACAACATCGTTCACCAGAGTAATGACGCTGCGTTTCATTCGTGTAAAAATCCCGAAGGATGCGTTTGATATTTATCTACGGGACATTGACTGTGTGAGTGTAATTACATAATGTATTTTCCACAGATCAGGGACGGTAAGTAGCAAATATGCAGCATGATTCCTGTAGGGGATCATTCGATACAAAAGCCAACATGCCGTTCATTTCGGTATATATCAATTATTATTGCTGTCGCCATATCTTCGCCGATAATGAATCTGATTTAATCACGTGACGTGCAAAAAATAGGCAGGGTCTAAATCGTATTAGCGCAGTCGATCTCGTCCCAAACTGGGAATGATAAGAGGTCCCATGAGATTCTTTTCGAAAACACTTGTGTCAATAAATGATTAATAAATCCTCGAGTTGCAGGCGTGATACGGCACATCTTAGGCTGTAATCGATTCTGGAAATAACTGTAGATCAACTTTAGGCAACGGGCTTCGGGAAGGTAGACTGGCGACTCTTTATTGACTGGACCTATATCCATGACGACCGGTTCTCTGATTACACTCATCGCTTTAAATTGCATTTCGTAATATTAAGCTATGTATATTTATATCAAAACTCGTTAATAACAGGACTAACTCATTTGCAAAACCATGTTCACAGAAATACTTTCAATTTGAACACGTTATGGGGTAAATTATGTCAGAATAATGTGATGTACATTGTAATAGTGACGTTCATATTTCATGTTTTATTAGGTTTATTTCATGATCTTTTAGTGTAATATTTCGTCCAATTGCTACTTTAAAGTGTTTTTAAGTTCTGTAACTGTAAAACATTAAACCAATTTATACGTGTATACCCTGTAAATGAACTTTACAATTTGCATTTAAAAAGCAATAATTTAAATTCAACGTTTACCTCGGGTTATTTGTTAATTACATAATTTGTAACATAATCTTACTTATAAAACTTGTCCGTCGAGTTAGTGTTTATATGAACATAGTTTCAACATATATCACTGGTTGTTTTAACATGTTTGTCTAGGAGGAGACACTAAGTCTACCAAAAAAAAGTTTGAAAGTAAAGAAACAACTGGTATTGATAGACAGATGTTGACGACCTAATACACGAGGGTAACAGGTTCTTCTGCCTTACCGCTATGTAACAAGGCACACGCAGTCTTCCATAGTTTCACACGCACACATGATCTCTTTAATTAACACCACGCCTTTCATGATAAATACACGACGGTACAAGTTGATTCCTTAATCCCCTTAATACAAGAGAATGATGATTCATTTGGCATTAAAAAGGATTGAAGAACAACTATTCGGTGAATGTGAAAATCTGCAAAAAGCACGCGAGTCTACGAGAGATTGACTAATAGCTGCTGGCCACTTAATGCTTTTAATTATTATTCTCAAATCGCACCGCTAAAATTGCAAGTCCGTCTGCTTACGTGTGAAGTCGCCTGCAATGCTGTAATTGGCAGACGAACCCCATCAGCAACTTTACAAAATGTTCAATCAATATAGCGCCAAATTGCATCAACTCTCAACTGAACTCAACGCAAATGCAGTTACAACTGTAAAATAGAAAAGAATAATTTCACCCAGCGTGTAATTCAAATCAGATTTAGTTACAAATTTGCAAGTTTCTAAAGGACGAATACCCTATATTATAAATATGCAAATCGACACTTCTCTGATAACGTAATCCCGGTGATGCTTCGGTATCTGTTTATGGGTTTTGAATTGTTGATACAAACTGAGTTCCGGCGAGTTTATCTTTGTTAGGGACCATTCTTAGTGTATGTACATTCATATTATGTGTTAAAATACCAAAGGTAGCGTTATGTAAGCTATACTCATTAGATTCGATTCAAGTGAGGTCGGCCGCCTCATCATTTGATACACTTTGATCCGATGGATTGAAAGTAAAAATAGACTATGTCTACAACATGCATCCCGACAGTGAAACAGCGATTTTATCTATGATTGTATTCAAGAGCTTTCCCACATCTTTTGAACCGTATTTTTATCTTAATATAAAACTACCCATCTACAAGATCGTTTTGCCCCTTTTATCTTTTCATCTCAAGTTTTGAAACTGTAGACGCAGTGTGAATTACAATTCGTAAACGCCGCAGCAGAGACGCAAGAATGAGAAAGCGAAATAAAAGTTTATCCCCAACGACTTCAATTGCTTAGGATAGATAGAATTATTGCCGGCAGAGCGGCTATCGCAGGTGTAGTTGATTTAACAATGGCAATAAAAGTTCACTTGTATTCACACCATTAGCGTTGATTGCGAAGAGCCTGATCTGAGACGCGCGCGGAATGCGGCCCCAATGCATTTCGTACCCGTCAGCATCAACATCAGCAGCGGTCTGACAGCTAGGGAATTGGCCATTTGATCAAGTTTCCCAATGTTCATCCGATTTAATTGCCATTTAATTAACTTTTTTTGTGTGTTCACAAGAAATGGGGAGGGACTGTTCATAATTAAAATACTTAGATCAAAAAGCTATGCAATCTAAATTCATAAAACTGAATGGTTTTGAGTCTGGGAAATCTTATCCAATGACATCAGTCGTACGTTATTTTCAAAGGCAAACCTAAAAACTGATCATTACAAATCTCCATGATTCTACACTAACAACAACAAACCATGACACTACATGTACCATAGAACGACTCTTTTGTAACTCTAAAGTGATGTCGAAAACGACAACGCCATTTCCAAGTTGAAGGTCAAGACTTGAGCACGGAAACCTCTCATAGCGGCGCCGATGTAGACATTAATTCTTATCAATGCCTTACTCATTGTGCATTTCATTCCGCTCCATGCGGTGAAGGGACAATAAACTGCAACACACCCTTTCTGATAGGTCGGGGTAACCGTTTATAGCCGTTCATCAGGCTCTGTTAATCGGACTAGCAGTTCGAGGAGGGAAGACAGGGTGAGATCGTTCACATCAGTGGCATGTGCTGCAGGGATTTTCTCAGTTGATGGTGTTGGCTGTTCAAATATTTAAATTTAATCAGTAAAGCCTTTTTTCACCAATAATCCATCAAGATCACAAAGGTAATTTGGACCTACCGCGATTTTATTACCCTTTGGAGTTTGTTTACATCTTGTTTATTAGTGCTTTAGAAAGATTCTTTCTGTATTTATTGGTTGTTGCAAACTCTCAGCTAGTACATATCACTAAGCACATTATTTCATCAATTTTCTCATAAAATGTGCAATGTTGTTGATGGTTCCTTGCCAGACATTAGTTTTTATAGTAAAATTGATAAAAGTCTTGCATAATCCTTCTGCAAATTAGCCTAAAGGTTTCAAACCATAACAAATCTCACCACCTCACTTAAGAGAACAGGGAACCAGGCAGGAGGGGGTGGGACCAGCCGGAAGCCTCGCTCCGCGGGGAACCAGCGTGATGCTACGATAAGTTTTTAATATATCTTCAGGTATTTCGAGATCTTAGTTTCAAACAACATAAAAATACAAGCCGCTGGGATCTATCAGCAAGGTATCTAAACAAGGAAATGGTTAGCTGTGGATATTTGTAGAACTGGGTATAATATTGCAAGATAAAATGAAGGAAGCCAATGTAAGCTTTTTAATAGTATCATGGCTGTTGCCTTGAAGGTATTCATGTAGAAAACATTTGTAAAAGAAATCTATGATTTGAAAAGTAAGCATATTAACATATTTTGGCTTAATACATCTTTTTTACTCCTCGTTTATTTTATTCATATCAGTCTAGTATTACATTAAAGAATGTTTCAATTTTTCGAAATGTCATCTCTTTGTTGCATCTTAATATTAAAGACGGCCAAGACAAATGACCCTTGAATACTTGAACTCCCGGAATGCTCTCATTCTTTTTGGCCCGATTCTCAAATAATCTCATTAACAGCCGGTGATATTCTTCAAGTGAGCAAATTAGTAATGTAAATAAGGGTTCCGTGTAGAAGAGAGCAACACCAGGACGATTATCTTGACCTCTCAGTCCCATGATTGAATTATTGGAACTACTTTTTATGGCGTAACTGGATCCGGTCGGCGGCAGATGTTCTAATGATAACGCTTGATTGGCTGAAATTAAATTGTTTAGATTGCGGCGACATCAGTGACCACGGGATCACTTCGAGATGACCACGTCGCCATAACTCGTGGACCGGTTGATTAAAATGTGACATTTTATCCTTACGGATCGGTGTTGTTATCTAAGGTACAGAATGTTTTAATGGGGAAGAAGGTCATTAGCTTTGTTTAAACCCAAACAAATTAATAGCTTGATTCGAAATAGTAATATGACACCGGTTTTAGGGAGATATCATTATTCAATTCGATAGTTTATTGGTTGAACCTTATTCATGTTTTATCATCACGGGCATGAATGTACATCGTCGCCATATGTTGTTAAATTATATATTCCTTTGTGTAGACTATTCCGAAATTCCATGGGATGTTTTTCGTGTTAGCACACCAAATATGGGTATAATAATGAAATAAATGCATTATCTGTTTGTAATAGGTGAGACGCATTTGGAATTGTATTCTTCGTAGTTGTGGATTTTTTGGTTAGAAAGATGTCAATCGGGAACATTATTTCTCCAACCACGTTGCCATGGTAACATTTAGAGACAATTAACACTCCGTTGTCTGTTTTCGTTACCACACTTCACTCTAACAGAATGGAAGTGCTGAACTGCTTCATCAGCGAGTCTCGTGTTCTGGGAGTCCTCCGCTATATCCAGAGGCTCGTGTAGAAGCTGAGACGAGGGTGAGATGAAGAGAATAAAAATCTCATGTAGCGATTAAATGTTCCGCCATTTTCACTCGTTGATCTTTATGAAAGTGGAGATCAGAGAGATAAATGGATTGCCGATTAAATACTGCTGAACCTGGATTACATCCTGTCCCAAAACAAAACTTAGACTTCCTCTTTGACTGAAAACATAGTTGTTAATATATCTATGTCCATAAATTTCTAACATCAAAATTAAGCCCTCCGTTACGACCACCTGCATGTACTAATAATAATGTGTTAAAACTGGAGCATGTCTTTTGATCCCGAAGTATTATCATAGGCACAAATTAACTTTAGTTGCCTGATGCTATCACTGGATTCCACTGTTTGGATATCCGCTTTGAAACAAAAAGGAGTGAATATATATATATATATATATATATATATATATATATATATATATATATATATATATATAATTTGAATGATAAACGGTCGACCCTGCCTTTAGTGACCAGGACGGACGAAAGGTATCTTAAGAAAATTTTTCCAAAATTGGTTTTACATATACACAATGTAATAACTAAATTACACAGCTTTGTAAAATGACGCGTAGTGCATACTTAGTCACATTTCAATTTTATAAATTATAATATTAATTTCAATGTAATACTTATCTTTAAAATAGAATAGTCTGTATTTAATAATAACTATATCAATATAATGTCTGTATTAAAGGGAACCACGTCAATTAAAATGAATGAATGTTAGTGACATTTGCATTGGCGGTAAACGACGCGCAAATTTTTCAAATACTGATTATTCTTTCATACCACCGGTGTCAGGGTTGATTTAGTGACACGTCAATCAAGGGGACTTAAAATACAATTTGACAGTGTTGCCATGTCAGTCAAATGCACACCTTGTGAACAAACGTTCGATCACCTGTCGAAAACCAGTCTGAAGTGTTAGCTGCATGTCGTAATCGGGATCGATAGGCGAGACCGTTCATCTTATATCGAGATTAATGAGAGGGTGGTTTGTTTTGTGGAGGTCGATTTGTCAGGTCAAGTTGACTCGGGAATATAACACCACGAGTTAATATCACACTTATTTACCTTTATCTGTTTTTGTACGACTTCAAATTCATCAGATCTGGGGCTTTTTGCTAATAAGATATTCTATAAATAGGAAATCAGTGAAAGGGGGATAAGATATCGAGTTGTGAAAAAAAAAAAAAAAAACCGCACAAGTATATAGTTGGATGGATAGCTAGTTTTAGCATCATATTGTTATTTCAATATGGGATGAACGGAAACAAAGATGCCATCCCTTTCTTTCCATTGATTTTCAAGATCATAATTTATTAAAACAACAGAGAAGAGAGAATAAAATCTGTACAAATTTCACCAAATATTTCCCATTCGCTGCAGTTTATTGATCAGTTGTTGGCTGCAGGTATGGAAGTTTCTGCATTGATTTTTGTCACCATCTTACGACACACTGTCTTCGACCCCATCTTGAAGTAGTATACAGCGGTGCTGGTGACACACTCGTGGATGACACGGGTCGCCAACAAACATGCATTTCTCATTTTAAAATGTGCAGCAGCTACTCGTTAAAGCAATTAGCAAAATTGTATCAAAAAGTTTAGCATCGAAAAGAATCGTTCCTTTGTTGGTGACATGTGAGAATGTGTAGAGCTCTGCGTCTCTAAGGACAGCGTCTGGATCAGACAAAAGCTTTATGACCTTCCGGGGGAGGAATACACGTGTAACAGAAATGGTAGTGCATTTGGCCGTCGGAGGCAGGCCGATATATATTATGTAGTTTGTTGTCAGCCAAGTCCCAGGTCGACTTTAGTATTTGACGTCTGCTTCATTATCCTTCTCACTTAATCTTACATAATTTCTGCATGTGTCGTGAATTTCAAATTTAACAGCGGATGTGACAGACGTCGTGGTGGTTATCAATTGATAGGTTATCTTTCAAATAATATAAGCGTGCGTTTCTCACACAGCAAAATGAAATTCACTAATAAACGAATCGATCGGGCTTACGGTGCTAAATTTTAGCCGTCGTCTGTCATTACCCTTCCGGTCTAATCACCAGTGTAAGCTTCACGGTAACACAGATCAAGTCAGACCTGTATACTTACTGTCGCTTCAATGTCACGGAAACGCTCATTCAATCTTGTGAAGTAATGCTTTCGAAAGCCATCAATTTGTTGAAAAGGCTTTCTGTAATTTTTCATTTCCACCCAAAAATTATTGAGATGTTATTTTCGAGATGTGTGAATGTTCACTCTACACTTAAATATTATTGACAGTTTACATTTAACGTGTGTTTAAATCATTTCACTCTCTGTTTAAGTAATTGTTTCAGTGTTCAGAGAGGTTTCAATGATGAATTGACAAGATTTGAATCTAGGCCGAAAAATAAACAAATCTCGACTTGACAGTTCAAATATTGAACTTTTCGCGTTTCCTACGACCGAAGCAAAGACGGATTTATTCAAGTTTGATTAATATCCGCTTGGTTAAGGCGATCAGTTGACAAAACTTTACACGTTTTAAGAGTGTTTTAATGTTTTGAATAAGCGATCTTTGATGAGTTGAAAGCTCTGTTTGAGTTTGAAAAGGGGCGATTTGAGCGCTCTCTAAAGCTTATTTCCCACCTCTTACACGATTGATGGAATTTAATTACCAACAAACAGACGCCCCAGTGTATAGACAAACTATTTTAATCCCTCCGTACACTAGTAAAACTTTAGTTTTGTATCTTACGCCATTGATTTTGAATCTCTGATGCTTCATGAATTTAGAAATACAATGAATATCAAGATATTTGAAATTGAGGTGTATACCCCTCATATTCCATGTTTTTATTTACCTTAAGTGCCGTGAAAAAAGTTCTTCAAATTTGGGTTCTGGGTCTGGCATTGAAGTGGGGAGTCATTGATCATTTCATGTCACACGCGATTTGCGGTAAATTACAGTACAAATGGGTTGAGATAACTCGGTAGTCAACCGGTTGATATCCCTAGATATACACCGTCAGTGTAACGGGGGACTCCAAAACGCAAGGGGAGACAGGTGGGCTATTTTGTTACCAATTAAAAACAGAAGCTGACAGAGTTTGTTTGTATAGAGCGGTCCGGGAAGTAGGCTGCTGACTTAACTAGGGGCGTGTCGAAAGAATGGCTGAAAAATATCCTTGACAAGTTGGATACAGTATGTTTACAGTGACACACTCCTACCACCCGACTCTTCTGTCTGTCGACCAAATATCGACACTAATTGCAACATTCACAGTTATATTCTCTATGCACGCGCATGTGCAGGTCACTTTTCGGTTGGAAGTTGGTTATCTACTCAAAAATCCCTTGTTAACTGTCCCCTATCCCTTTTGTCTATAACGATTTGTGACTATAAATTCTAATGCACACTTTTCAACCGAGATAAGTCGAAGTTTGTAGAAGTTTATCAAATACACCGACAGCATGATGTTTTATATTTGATGGTTATGAATGAAATAAGTTTTCTTCCGGTTAGATTTCAGAGATTCAGTTCATTTGTTTAAGGTATTCGGATTTTCGGTTCATTTACCTTTTGGGTATATTTATTTAACTAATTGACATGTTAGAGATGTCAACGAACCTTTTGAAGGGAATCTTATTCTGGGTCAATATACTTTACACATTTAGATTTTCAATATATTTACTAACTATGCCATCACCCGATAATAATAATAATAATAATAATAACGGTAATATCAATAATTTTCATAACACTGTTATCGATATCGTCAACACCGCATCGTTTTCATCCAAAACTGGAAATGTGATTTCTCTATAAAATCCCCATATTTGTTATCCAAAATTATTTATAGCGTGACTATTCTCTTCTCCTCTCCTTTTGACCATTTCATCCTTCATTATGGTTATTTTGTGATCCTTCCAAAATCATTCATCATCCAGAACAGAAACCGTCTTTAATAGCAAATTGGAGTTTAGTCAGACTGATTTACTGAGCCAGTACAATGTATAAAAAGTTCCAATGTATCCGTGAAAGCATTATCAAGGAATCAATCAAATTGAAATTTTGTTGAAAGCTTTCAGCAAATAATTTCATTTTTCAGCTATCAAGAAACGAGTGCAATAAATCATCAATTTATCATTTTGTATTGTAATTCATCACAGAAAGATTTCATTGAAATATTGAAACAGCGCAGCAATGTACTGGTGGAGGCATGGTCACACACTTTCAAGCGTTTAGTGACATGGAACAATCGAGTGCGTGTCTTTCTGAAGCGTTCCGCTACTTGGGGAAATTTGCATTTTCGTCAAATTTAATTACTTCAACAGAAAGATTACACAAATTGTCCGCACAATATCGATCACTTATTCAAAAGCGCCAATAAAACGCATCATTGAAAGAGACGTAAGACGATTACAAATTTCTTGATCACGTGATTGCTCCGAGCTGCAGACGACATTCTACCAAGCCATTGTTTGGTTCTCTATAAGACAAAGAGAATTGGGTTAGGATACGGTAGTCACATACTGATTGTATTGATAGATGTCCATATCATTTCCAGAAAATGACCTGGATCCTGAACAACTAGATACAGTATTCAGTACTGTCTCTTCTCCACATCAAAATTAAACTTAATTGCCCTTAAAATTCATAACCAGTAGTTATTTTTCCGCTGCCCACATCTGTTGTATCCTCTTCATATAATAATTTTGAGACATAATTATATTTAATTTTGGAATTTAAATATTGTATTCCTCAAGGCGTCGAACGTGTCTTTGTTTCAACTTGTTTCTTTGGATATGTTATCCAAATTATGAAAATCGTATTATAAAAGTGTTAATACTTCTTTTAGTATCCCTATATTTTCTTATTGGAATTTTGTATTCAACATCTGAGATCGGTGTAATATAATTTACTACTTATTGTCTTGCTAATAATTCGAAACTTATAATAGGAAAAATCAATTGTTGCCTTTCCTGAAAATGCCACCTTTGTATGTAACATATGACGGTACGGAAGAATTAAACAAGGGAGTTCTAATGAATAAACTAATTAAATAACGTGAACAGCGAGAAGCGATGTACTTCCCTGATGGGGAACAATCTTCCTATTTCTGGACTCTTTTCAAGCAAACACTCGTCGCTGGTAAATATATGAACTCTTTTCTTTCCGTTTAGAAAACAATGCGGTCATCTGGAGAAGATGTAATCCTCGTTTAAATTAGCCTGTCTCGGTGATAGATATCACAGATCAAACAACGTAATGTCATTGACCTTTTGATTGTCCAAGAAATCATTTCCATATGCCGTCCAGTTTGCCTTTGTTAGCCTAGCTCTCTTTTATAATATATGCACCATTTTTTTGTTTGTTATGTCACAAAGCTTTTAAGTTTTGTAGAGGCACATCTCATTCATTTCCCTTGATACATTAGATTTTGACTTTTGAATTAAGTCGACAAAGGCTTCTCCATTTTATGGAATTTCATGATACAGTCGGTATAGAACGACATTGACAACGTCCATGAAGCATTAGCTGAATAACAGGTGCAAAGTCTGCACTGTATCGTGTCATTGAAACCCGTTCCGAAAGCAGAACATAGCACTGCAACTGATATGCAGACAAAGAGTTAAAATGTAAGAATGATACGTGCATTTTCCTATTGTCAACCATCGGTCGTTTAAATTTAAAAAAAAAGTTGTTTAAATAATAAATTGGATGTTTAATTTTATGAGATAAAATTGAACTATGATATTTAATTGTTGATCGTGGACATTGGACAAAGAGGGTAAAATATTCCGGTCTATAAAACTACTGTCCGCTTATCCTAGTACCTATTAATCAACGACTAGACAACGCTCGTTAATTATAGTAATGTACGGTTGATACGATGAAACGATCGATAATTAATGTATTGCAAGCTCTGAGCAGGAACGGGAAAAAAAGTAAGTGAAAAGAGAGTGAGAGCTCCAGTACGAAACAAATTAAACTCTACTACCATGGTGAACGTATAAATAGTACTTCATCTGAATGCAACCCTAAGGGATCTTGCCTGGTGAAAGACCACGGACATGGGAACTCATTTCGCAGAACAATTGTTAAAGGGTGTTCAATTACGTTAGCACGGATCTTTATAACATCAGCGAAATCAACACGGCTAGATTCTGCTTGTATTGCAGTTTCCACAAGATATGCAGGGTCTGCTTGGCGTTAGTTAAACTTAGTTAGGCATACATCAAAACCTCATATGAAGACCACCTCATATGTAAGACTACTTTTTTTGTATCATATACCCATACTTTCAGTGTTATCTACCTCTTTTATCAGACCACTTCAAAAGTATGACCATCTGATGACGCTCTTTAAGGTAGTCTTTTGGAAAGGCCACGGGGCGTACTGTAATACTTTTTATGATTTATTCATGACGTAAACTTACAGTTCCTTGCTCAGATACTGGCGATATTTGCAGACAAGAAATAAGAAATTTATGCCGGTATCACACTCTTCAATATCAATCAACTGCAGTCAAAGTTGATTACGACAATTATTCCCATTTACGGCTGCAGGTGCGCTCGTCATCGATGTTTCCGGTACATGCAGCAGACAAATTGATGCAGGAGAGGGCAAATGGTCTATCAAGGCTGACAGAGCTGTTTTCATTATCCACGTTGCAACACTTTTAGATTGATAGTATTTGTCTTAGGACTAACAAAACAAATAGAAAACGTCTTTAAGATTCTGATTGCCTAGGGAGGCCCATTGTTGACATAATGTGAGAATTCTTTCGTCTCTGAGGATGTAAAGGCTGCAGCCAGCGGGTGTATTTCTAACGAACTGATAAATTTGCTCTTCACTTACTTTCTAGCATGTTGATCTGCAACAAAAATATTTAGCTGCCCTGTCCCAACATGACAGACGTTTTCTTAATGATCACGTGGCTTCATTAGTTCCTTGAAATTCCATCCTCAGTAGGTGTCCCCATGAACACCTCGGCACGTGACATTCGCACCGTTTAAACGTCCACCGCCATATTTAATTTACATGTCTAAAGTTTATCAACGAAAGTACTGTTATGTAATGCAAACCAAAATGTTTAAATATCTTGCCGTGCTTTATCTCCGAGTCGACAGATTCGGTGTCCATTGAAATATGCGGGATCCACAATGTCAATAGATAGGGATAGGCACGTGAATGACAGGAAGCGACATCAAACAGGCACCTTGTGAAATCAAACGGATTGAGTATGAAAATACAGATATCATTAGTGAATTAAATCGAAATGCAAATTTACGCTGCAGATTAACAGATAATCGTGTTCTGTGGAGAAATATTCAGGTCCATTGAGTAATATTGCCACTAGATTTGTATAATCTATCCACCAGGCAAATCTGTAATCTAACGATGGGAATGTATCAGGGTGGATTACCTTGGTATACGATATTGGGTTTTGATGATGAAAACGTGTTGGCCTTTAAAATTAAGTTTGAATGAAAGTGGCACTAACCAGGTATAGCCGTACCATACAATAGTGTATGCAACATGCGTCAATGAGCATTTATTATCGGTTAAAAGCGTTTGTTGATTGTGTTGTTTTCATCAATGTCTGACTGACTTACTAGACACTGAATCCTATATTATTAATGCACCAGGTACATGTTAGAGCGCCGTGGCCCAGTGGTAATGTACATACCAGCGGATCCGTAGGTTGTGAGTATAAATCCCACTGAAGCAGATTTTTATGGAATTCCGAAGCACGAAGTACTAGTCCAACTCAGAAACCACCGACAGGAATTAGTATACTTTGTATAAACTTATTTGCCAAGCGACGTAAGATAAAAATGTCAGATATGAATGTCAACAAAAAGTCGGGTTATGCGTTTGAAATTCTGTACAATTCAGCAATATTGACACAACTGCCTCCTCATTAAATTTAAATGTAATGATAATGAACATAGAAAATAATATGAATGTAATTTGCTCGTGTTGGGCCCCGTAAGACGAATGAGAATTAAACTGTATATCACTGAAGCAGGATTGGTTTTTGAATACTTGATTACTTTTCCATTCAGGTTGCACAATTTAAAATAAGAACCAGACTTTTAGCGGCCAGAAAGACATTGTGCAGGATTCAGACTAGTCGCTGACGAGCACTAAATGAATTATATTCCGTTTCTGATTTATTTTGTTCGCAGACGTATTTAGTGTATAAGTTTTAAGTTAAAGAATTAGAGGTTTTTAGATAAGACCATACACTAATAACATGACAAAATCAATTATTCATCGTCACTGGAACCGCGTAGACGGGTCTTAATTTCCGGACTGTTTTAGATGAAAGCTATTGGAATTTGATGAAGAAATGATATATTTTGTGGGAATAAAATTTATTTTGATCAGATTTCTTTGGAACAAAAGTAATGAGTTCAACGAATCAATTTAATTTTCTCTGTATTTTGTTTGAATTTCAGAATAAGAACTCAGCAATATATATTTCTTTCCTTCATCGGTTTTGGATTTGATTCTTTTCTTGATAAATGGGCCCAAAAATGATTTTGCTGATTAAGCCAATAAATTTAATATAAGCTGAAAATAAAACCTTGAGATATTTTGCTTTTAGCGTCTTAGATTTACTTTAGAGTTATGTGGTACGAAATCCGTTTTCAAGTATATGACATCTTCTAAATTCTGCAAGTTCTCGGCATCATTTTTGTTCGGTGTCACCATTTGCTCTGTACGACCCGATATATACCGTGAGCCTATTTCTGTAGGTTTATCTGTCTTTCCTCGTGGTCCCATCATTTGATTCCATCACAGATAGCCGGAGATCCCATATCTTCTTGTTTCAATTACACCGAACGTACCCATTCGTGTTTTATTTGGCAGGGTAAAGCTACTTTTTCAGCTTGGATGGTTTTCCATTTTACTTGTAATCGTAAAGCAACGCGATGTGAAACAATCATTATTAAAGTATAATACCATCTATTTAAGCATCGTTCCTTGTTACATTTATTTTTGGATGTTTTATTTTTCTACCTTTCAAAAAGGAAATACGATTTATTCGAATTGGAAAGAATGAATAATCAAAATCAAATCTGACTCATTTGACAAGAAAAGAAATAAACCATCAACAACTTTTATAACTACTAATATCATTGTTTTATCATATGGTTTAATATGACTACAGCTACTACTTCTACCATTATTTCTACTACTTCTACTGCTACTACTACTATTGCTGATGAAGAAGAAGATGATGATGATTATTAGGCTAGTTTTAATTCATTAATATTGACGCTTAATCAAATAAAATCCTATGCAGGGATATCTCACTTTAAAGAAATAAAAGAATGCGTGTTTCCATATTGATCATCAGTGAATATATTTGCATGTTTTAATTATACTAATATGTTAAATTAGACCCGTTTCCTGTCGCGTATTTACATAGGCATATTTAATTATGCTTTATTTCTTTGGCTCATGCTTTCCCTACATTCAGAAAGAATGTCAAAATTAAATGATTTGTCACTACGCTAACCGCTCTCGTTACTTGATGCTTCTCAAGGTATAAGACCGTAAACAGTAACCCTTTAGTGTTTCCGCCCCACGGGATCTGATGTATGGGAACTACTATAGCGGCTGTCACCAGCCCCTTCATTACCCAGTCAACAAGTTGTTCCTTTAAACAAATTTGACACTATAGCTATTTAATTATTCAAAGGAAAGATATTTCAGCGGCACTGACATAAATATTTCCCCGACAAATTGTCCGCGTGTGAAACCGAAGCAATCATGTGCATTTGGATACCTTTGCATTTAAAGGAATGCAGCCCACCTATGGGTTAAAAAGTTGAGAAAATGACCGTTTTTTTTATTGAGAGTCAAACTTTGGTCACTTCGGACAAAAAATGATCTGCGCTTGAGGAGAACCACGCACAAAAAGTCAGACGAGTTTTCTGATTTGAAAGCGAAAAGGCTGTAATTTGCTGTGACTTGATCACGCGAGATGAATGAACTTCCGTCAAGGAAACCCTGAAGGTGTTGACATATTCGACACTGACAAGAGTCTGGACAAAAAGCCGAGATCAGGGACATTTGGTATTGTTGTCACTTGAGTGCGGCTTTTAATTAAAACTTGACAAGATTCAAACACAGGGTCCTTAAACAAATGCATTTTTTTGCCATGAAAAAAAAAATATAGAAAAAAAATCGTAAAAATATGGCTTTAATGCATCTTCGCTCTTTTCCCAATTTAATCAGACCGTCGAAATTCGATTCAGCGTCTGTCAGATATAATAATGCCCGGATTACGAGCCCTTTCCCAGACCCAAAGTTTCACTGGGAATTAATTGTTCTAAAACCTGTTAAAACAAAGAAATGAAGGGGGAAATAAAGGCAAGCAAAGGAATGAATGAAACCTGATAAAATTGACAAAAGGAAATGATTCCAAAAACAGCTCAGAAGATAATGATGGAAATAATTGAGAATTAAAGATGCAGACGAGATATTTTAGAACAGGAGATGAGGTAAATAACGCATTGCCAAATGTAATTAGTGGTGACGGTCGATGGAAATAGAAAGATTTGTGCTCTCACAAATCATGGGGAGTGTAAGACAGACAGACAGACAGACAGGCAGGCAGATATGGAGCTAGGGATAGAGAGGGGTGGATTTAAGAAGGATATGGTACATGGAGCTTGTAATTGTATGTAGTTCAACCTATCACTCAGTTTTTTGACACCAAAATTGCCCAGTGTCAGCAATAATACAATCTATGTGGCAATTAACAAACCGTTCGACCTGAAAATGCAGACGCTTTACGTTGTTTTACCGTACAGGCTACCGTGCACTTCAAAATGGAAGAAATAATAGGGAAAGCACGGTAGTATTAATTGTATTAAACGTTGATGGCAGGAGAAGGAAATAATCTGCCAATCTCCATGCCACCGATCCGACCGATGTAACAGCACGCCGGGAATCTGGAGTCTGCCAGACGCTTGGTTTCTATGTTGGGAAACGCCAGGAATTTCTTAGAGAAAGAAAGTCAGATAAAACGTGGCTTTCTTTTTCTCTGACCAGGCTAGACGGCCATAAACTGTAGCTGTCTTCATAAAAAAACCTCAAAGCAGTTTAGGACCACAAATTTATTATATGAAAGTCGTTTGCTATGGTAACAAAATATAAAACGTTTGACGGTTTCACGAGAAAACAAAGTACAAGCTTTGTTTATCTTGATTTCAGACACTTGCGACTTCTATGTTAATTTTTTGATACTTATTGATATTGATGATTATTAAAATATTGTATTTCATCAAAATAAATATCTTTTCGTGATGTTCTGTAATATAGAATTTCTTGGTTAGAATATCTACACATAAGATCGCTTCTATAGGAAAATTCCAAACATTTTATGAGAAAAAAGACAGACAGATATAAAGAAGAGAGAAAAAGCGATATGAATTTATTTAAAGTTATATATACAGACAGTAGTCAAACAGAAAGAGAGGGAGTCTGTGTTTGTTTCTCTGAGAGAGAGAGAGAGAGGGGGAGGGGGGATAGAGAGATCGGCGCCAGGTATGTACGGCGGCATGTTACCGTGAAGCTGCCGACTTCACATGCCGTTACTGACAGCTACACGTCAGTACCAGCTTCCGAGAGAGGATAACCCTTCACACACGTCCGTCTTCATTAGCGCCAGATTGAAAAATACATTCTCTTGGAATCTCGCAACTTCAAGACTTCTTAGAGTCCGTTACGGCTTGTTACACTGATGGGCATTTAGAATGTATAGGTTACCATGTAGATACGCGGTTTCGTACAATACACTAACTCGATCATTAATTAACTTCTTAATTTTTAATAAGTTTGACGTTTTATTTATTTTGCTAAATTCTTTTCGTATTACCAAATAGTACAATAGACATTATACAGTAACATATCAGGCTTTTATATTATCCATCCTTTTCCATTAAGTGTTCTTTTTTAATAATGGGTAGTGGATATCGATAACATTAACTCTTAATTTTCTGTTACAAAGTAAGTCCCTAAATATACATTTTGCGATTCAAATGCCTACATAAAAACAGACGACATAAATAAAGGTTCGCGGATAGATAGTATTAACATTCCAGATCAAATACCCCACCACACAGATGCTCCTGGTCCCTGATTCTCATATAGCTGGATTGTCTTTTGATGTTGTGTGATTTGCAACTTTTATTGACAATTTCATTTTATTGTGAATTAATCTCTATACACCTCCTTGATTCCTACATAGCTTGTTTTATGTGGCTTTTATACCTTTTTATTCACTACGCCGGTATTAAACCAAGGTGACGTAAACCTGGACTGGTATGTTAACATCTACACCTTACACCAACACCTTAAATCCACTTTTATGTAAAGATAATGTTACTTAAAGACTGCAAATCAGTGTATGTTCGTTTGTTGTGGTACCGTATAAAGGATGATGAAATATTTCCATCGATAGGAGATACAGAATAAAAGAACCACCAATAACAACAAAAGTAACACCATTAACAACAACAGTACTACCAGTAACAGCAACAGCACCACCTGTAAGAACAACAGCAAACACATGTTTAATCACGAAAGTAACAATCCTTAAATACAAACAATAATATGTAATTTATATTGGATGCACATGTTTTAACTGCTTTGTTATATATAATGTTGTAGCATAAACTAAAATTTAAACTTGGACCATATCCCTGTTAACGATGCCGAACAAATAACACCAGATATAAATCTTGTCTATGCGACACATTGTTGCTGTGGGTTTTATTAGTAAGGTACTGAGACTGCCAACAGCCTGCGTAAAAATTAGGGTTGTTTTGGCGTAGTGTTGTTGTTGTAACGCATTATATTAATTCCCTGTTGGAATAATTCCGGGAAATTATTCTAGTTTTTGTCACGTGGTATGACATCAAGAAACATCATCTGTTTTTATCTTACTGCAACTCCATGGAGACATATCAAACTCAATCGTGACTACTGTGGTTAATGTCGATCCCTTCATTATGTATCATGTTGTTGATCAGGGCCATTCATGTAAGGTGTTTGTGTCTGAAACCGAATTATTAAAAAAGTAAATTAAATAATATAATCAAACTGAATGTACATGCTACATATTAGCTAGACCGTTTTTAGCACCTGTGACTTTTTTCATTTATGCAAAATGTAACACTGCATGAGTGACACGGGGATCAAGAGCTTCTCATGAAATTAATGCAGACTTTAATGTGTAAATGAATAAGTGTACAAAAATCTCAATTTACAAATATATTGAAAGTAATGATGATTTGTACAACTCTTTGATGTGACGTAACCACTGAACCGTTCTATAACACACATTTTCCACTTGATGTCATATGAATCATCATTGAAATTGTCAAACCCTTTCAATCGACTAAAGGAAATAAGTTTCTGGTGATTTTCAATGACCCATTCGGGGACACCTCGGGATTAGAGAAATCTAGCTCTGTCCAACCTCGACACCCCTGGGATTAGATATCCTTTTGATACGGCACTGGGCTTGCTTAACCGCGAAATATCCTCCACAAAGAAAAACCTCCGATATATGTTGGGGCTTTTCGTTTTCTTTTGACTGGAAGACATATAGAAAATGTCGGAAGCAATAGGAGTAATGAGATTAAAAGTGATCAAGACTCATTTACAGCACCAAGTTAATCCCCTGCTTACCAGGCAAGTCACGCGAAGAGTACGAGGTTGTACGAGATTATGCGACTATTTCCCTACCTATCTTTAATGGATAAGATTTATTGAAAAGAAATCAACGAATGAGTGAGAAAAAAAGTTAATGTATTTAAGTGATAAAGTACCGGAGTCTATTCATTAAGTCAGTAAATATCCTATTATCGAGAATAGGTTTGGTTACTAACGTAAACAACCATCACGCACATTTGTAATTTTAAAATCTGTTTTTGATTATTGTATAATTATACATCTAAAAATATCAGGAAGAAAACAAGTCTTGTTTTTATTATTTTGTGGACATTTTCAAACATCAGAATAAATCTGACTTGAAATGAATCTGAATTGCTTTTTGAAAGACATAATGTTCATGTAGTTACAAACATTCTTATGGACGACAGTTACGTGCTGTCAACATAATCTGTTCCCTCTTGTTATGAAAACGTCCATTTCCCACAACTCTCCGCTGTTATTCTCATTTATAATAAATTCTTCATTTCTGTCACAAAGTAATATTGATAAATCCCTTTCGATCAATATCCTTGGCTTATAGTTATTAAATGTATCGGAAACGAATGTGATTTACCATTAAAATAGCAATGGGAAAAAGCCATTCGCGCGAAAGGTCGTGCTTTGACCTTTTCATAGTCGTACATAAGTCGCATCATTTGCTGAAATTTCTCACAATTTTACATATTGAGAGGTAATTCACTCTTCCGTTCGGCTCTGTCGCTGCAAACTGCACTATAAAAGATATATATATATATATATATATATATAGGACAGGAATGTAAAAGAGATTTAACTGTTTTCGATACATTAAAAACGCATATGAGCAAGTTCATTAACATAAAAAGACACTTATCTGTACCAGGATTTAAGAAGTCTCCTATTGGCAGCTTATTTCGAATTAAAGCATTTTTGAATATATTAGTCTTTTAATACATTTAATTTGCCTGTAGGATAAAGACTTTTAACACATGGAAGAAAACGTAAATGATGCCGGATATATTTAATGGTTTCATCACGGCATGGAGCTCAAATATTGAGTAAAGAAGTAAATGCAGGGGTTATGTGAATTACTATTATCATTAGTAATATACTTTTATTAGCACCATCAAACGAACATTTGTAGATAGTTTTATATATCCCTTATATATTTACTTCAATACTTTTTATACTATATCTGCTCAAGTAGACATCGTCTCCAAATGACTGAAAATATGTCGCCAGGACGTTTAAACCCAATTAGCAAACAAATTACTTTTTATATAGAGATAGGTTTTGTTTATACTTATGCAAATGACGTTAAACATTGAATAGCAGGACAATAAAATGATATTTGTATTTTTTACACTTCGTTTGTTTGAATGTGAAGAAAAATACATCGTATATTTGACAGTTATATTAATGAAATGATAAATTCAAACCGTAATAGTTAAATATTTTAACCGACGTTAACTGGCGATGTAAAGTGAACGTATTGTGAAGTCTCATATCGATCATTGTAGAATTGATATTGGGATAAAGACCCGGGCAACCATATAAAGAATATGTCATATGTCAATCACATGATATGCATTTATTGGAAGAAGCCAGCATTATCGGTAGAAACAATTGAACATCCGCTCGGATCGTCCATGTCACCCTACTATTGAATGCCGTCACATAGCGCTGTGAACGTTAATTGAATAGTAATGGACATATCACGTTACCTGACTCAGCCCCATGTTGTATCCATCATTGAATCGATAAGCCAATGGGATATGCTTTCCTAATTTCATGGATCAACGGCGTAGACAATACGACTTGCAACTGAAACCGTCGCCGCAAGTCTGCATATGCAAACTCTCAATTTGAACTCAGTGTCACCCAAAACATGTTCAATTTCCATACAGGATTTCCTAAAATTAATGCTAATCTCATCAATATTGAGTTGGCTCCATTATAGATGAATTGGAAAAAAGTGCAACCAGGGTAAAACAAAATCTATGACAAAAACATCATGTTTTGCTATCATGTCTGTTTCCGTATTCATAAATAATCATAATTGAGAAAAATATAAAAAATATGCAAGGATATCTCCACTGATCCTATAGGGAAGTGTTAAAATTTAATAAAGTCTTACCTTTGTGTGTGAAATGACGTTTAATTTTTGTGTATGTTTATTTGCTTTTTTTATTGACATGTGAAAGTAAATATGAGCGTTTATTGAAAATGACAAATGAACATTCTTGAGCATGTATACACATGCTATCCTAGATGGGTTTATTTGATATTTTATTTAAACTGTAACGTTTAATACACATGTCACGTAATGTCAGAATAGAGCATCGACAGTAGCTTACACTATCCTTTTAACATTGTTTGTCTCCCATGCACTGTGTCAACACATTCCCGTTCTGAAATACTGAAATATCAATAACAGAAGCAATTCTGCCTTTCCACTTTCATAACACAACATAAAGCAGACACCTCATGCATGTATTAAAATAGTATAATATACAGCATTTCACAGTTGTAGATCTTGCCTGGCAGGGTAATTACAGAATCGTATATAGCTTATCTGAGTACATTGTTATAAATTGTTTTTTATTCTTTGCTAACGTTAACGTTATCTAAGACGCAGTAGGTTGCATTCCACTCAGGCAGCGACCCTCGCAACGTAACACTCGATCATAGAGTCGTAACGATGAGTGAAGTGCATCGTTATTTTTTTATTCCGCTACAAACTAGATGCCCAATGCGCTTGCGTGCTTGTTGACGATGTATGAATTCATTACAGCTGGTAGTTGACTAATGAGCTCCAGTCTGGGATGTATTTGAATAGAAGATGTTAGAGGCATATAAACAACATGTTGAAATGAAGTCAAATCATCAACGTTTCACATTAAATCAGTGAAAAAAATGCTTCAACGGAATCACGTTTCAAGAATTACTCTCCAAGATTCATGCCTGTGAAGACTTTAATACATTCTTTTTTAAACTAAAATGTTCTTTACATAAGAATTTTACTTTGACTTTGATTTAAATTATTCAAGATATCTGAACACAGATGTTTAGAATTGCTTTAGGTAACCAGAGAAAACATGCAATTATCAAAGAAATGTTGCTGTAATTTCTATAAATGGGGAGTCTCTGTGAACAAGTCAAAGGGAAAACATCTGAGTTATGTATCACAAAGGCGATCGAAAAACGGTCATGGATTCTGATATATAGACTTAGCAGTACGAAGGAACTTATCTCTGAGAAAGTTGCCGTATTGATTGCTTCCCGATTGTATAATTACCGGGAAACGGGTGTAAAGTTTAATTTCACTGCTTTCATTAATTGATTGATATTTTCAACGCTAAGTATTTACGAGTAATTTCATTCCATTCATGTTAGTAGAAATGACTGCGTTATACATCTTATCGAAAAATACTTATTTTTGTTTTAGATTTGGCAATTACCGGAATCAAATATTTCAGACAAGTGGGAGTTTGCGAAGCTTTTGTATTTGTTTATTTATTTATGTGTAGATACCATAGTAATGCACCGAACCCTCGAAATCGGATTGATTGAACTTAATTCGAATATTTATATTATCAACATTTTCTTGAAGTGTCACGTACAGCCTGTAAGAGAGTCTAAAGCTTTTCCTTGCTGTGCTATTTTATTTTTTTTTAAATATATTATTACACAATGCCTTACATAGGTATTATCTTTGTTAGTATGATTTAGGAGCTTGCGGGGGTTACTGCGGCGTTTTTCTGATTTGAAATTTGTTTGCTTATAATGTAATATTCTTTACCACTCGTGGCTTTATGTCTCCTTCAGAAAGAAAGTATTCTAAGGGTTTTCAATGTAAGAATGTCCCGTACAATTACAACGCGCAGTAAGACTCCACTTTGACTGTTTCTACCACTTATGAATTGAGAGAGATAACTTTATTCATGCTGGAATATCCATTATGATATTTTTATTAAAATACATCGCTGTCTGTCTGGCACGAAATTGTATGAATGCTAGGATATATTTTGGTCCATTAAATTATAGTTTCTGTATGTCTGGAAACAAATTAGAGGCGGAAAACTAAGACTGGAAAGCCGTTCAGAGGAGTCGCTCTGACTTCTGTCACTCCTGTTCTTCCCTAGCATCTGTCCAAGATAATCCAATTATTCAAATGAAGACACCATAACTTCACAATGAGCTACAGCACAGCTTGCTGTTGACTTATTACCTGACCGTCATGAAAACCACAATCCTCGTCAACAACTACTTCAAAGATGGTCAATTAAATACCCATTCATTACACTAAACGGATGATTTTACGAGTCGCTTAACCCATCTTTAGCCAGCTTCTTTATAGAAAACATATCCTTTCATCAACAGGAACACATAGGGTCACAAAAATTAAAACCCCAGTTGGACATTCACAGTGATAAAAGTTTCTTTCTTTGATTTTCTTTTGTCCAGACAAACTTGATTGGTAAAAACACCTTTAGTACGCTTTGTTGTTTTGATTGAAAAGCGTCGATAATGATGCGGATGAAAGTGACAAGATAAAGAGAAGACGTCCATACAATCTGCTTCTTTCCAACGCTGGTTTAAGCATGGACCTTTAAGATGGAAATAAGACGTACGTTTTTGTATGCTTTTCTGCAATTTCATCAAATACAGCTGCACGAACAGCACCGAGCTTCGCTGGTTTGTTTGTTATTGTTTCAAATTTGTCAGATCGGCATTAATCCCTCTAGTGGTTTCTGTGCTAATTTAGCATGAAGCTTAGAACCGTTTGAGATTCAAAAGCCTAGTGCTGCCTCACATACAACGGCTCTCGACCCGCATAGCACTCACTGAAACAAGATGTATTTACACAGGCATCTGGGTAATAACAATTTACAATATGATAGCAACCCAATTGCTGAAGAAGCACTTTCAGATGTTTTGCGCGTTAAATGTGACAACCACACAGATCGGCACTGTTAATCAGATGAAATAGAGCGTTATGTTGCGAATAGTTTTAATATTATAGAACATTCTATAACCGATGATTAAACCACTTGTTTAAGTATATTTTTGAGCAGTGATATTGATCAGTATAACTTACGAAAGCTTCGAGTTGATAACGTGATAATGAGAGATTAAACAGGACTGGTCAGTATCACGTAAAATTCAAAATCAGCGCCAGTCAATGTAACACATCCTTTATAGTGTTTATAGATGATGTAGAGGATTAAATCCTAACATATGATGTTAACGAAAATTTTGATGCCTTGAGATTCAAACAACGACGTGGTATTACTTTATCTTTAAACAGGAATGAAAACCATTTCTCGCCAAATTGAATACTTGTCTATTCGTGGATGTATCAAAGGCTCCCGCAGACCTGGAACACCAACCTTGCGGGATGCTAGGCGGCCTGGCATGTCTGATGCCCTGGCTGCAGGAGAGATACATTCACTTATCCATCTCGGTCGCTCTGTTGGTAGAGTAATGAATCATGAAATTAACGCATCAAGACCATCTCTGTAAAGTGTCTTGGCACGAAGAATGCTATCCCGTGAAATTGGGGTAGCCTGCAATGTTTAATGCAGACACCAAACTGTAAAGTGGTAATGGATTCGGTAGGATTTGTTCTCTTTTTCCTCTGATTATCAACTGTTGAAATAAGAATAATGTTCCGAGTAAATGAACTGGCTTTTGATTGGGTTTCACAACTATTTACTGTTACTATTTACTGACACTACATACATACATATATACAAACGCTAATGATGCTAATTACGACTGATACAGACATTGCTCACAGATCTTATACTTTCTGGGCTGCTTTTTATCCACAACCCTGATTAAACCGATGCAAATATGTCCACATTGCATGAGCTGAAAAAGCGCAAATATTGACTCAATGTTGAATTATTCACTAGTACCCGAGGCTTGATTTGATCATTTCTCGCTTTCATTAAAATTTAATTTAAAACACAATGAGCCAAGCACCATTCTCTGGAGGATGTTAACGATGAAACAAAAGGACATTTATACACTAGTTTCTATCTAATGAAACCTTCCCCCATCTCATCCCAGCTAGTTCAATTAAGTAGACAATCTTGCTTAAGTATCTTGTCGAGGCTGCCTCAAAGATATGAGGCAATTGTTACCGCGCTAAATCCTACAAAAAGAGAATTAAGATTGTTTGAAGAATTGTTGCATTAAATTGCGCGCAGAATTTCCGTTGCAGTTCAAGAGATTTGATGTGAATTATAGGAAATGGATTACTAAAGAGTGAAATTTATCCCTCTCTGCACTTTTGATGAATATTTTGTTCGAACTTGACAGAATAAATACGTGGAGCTCTATAATGCGTTAAATGAATAAAGACAATCATAGCAGTGTGGCGGTAATAATGTGAACATGTTATTATTCTGATTGGAATGACCTTAGTGATTTTAAATGTTGATAGATGATTTTGTAATCATGAGAACATGGCAAAGAATGACCTTTGTATACCCTTATATTTGACAGAAACACAGTCAATCAGTTAAAACATCCAAATCACTTTTACCAAGACTTATTTTTAAGCATATTACTCCCAAGGGAAACACTTTTTGTTCAAATAAACAACGTTTATGTTCGTCAATATGCAATAGTAAGGGCTTCCCTCACGCCATATTGGGCTAAATAATCTCAAGGTGTGAGACCAATATCTTCTTCTCGTGCATTATTGATGCATCTCGTCTGCTGCAAACGAATTCATCCAGACGACTCCCCTCTGCAGCCGATCCAGCGCTGCCTGATTTATAGCTAAGGAAATGACGTCATTAAATCTCCTCCTCTCCTAGACACCCGGTTGTCTTGAACTGAGACTGACTTGTTTCAGATGTGACTTTTAGTACAATCATGTTTCATTAAAGTTGTCACCCTATTCAAGATAAGCTGGACCGCTATGTCTGCTGTGGTTTCTAGTTATCATTTAGATATTTCAATCGATCTATTATGTTATTCTGTAAAAACTTCAGGTCACTTAGTGTAGAGACGACTTAAAAGAGAGAGCCACTTTTCGAAAGAGTTTCTTGAAAAAGAAGTCTCCCTTGGTACCAACAGTCCGAATGCACAGATTTCTCAAAGTATTGCCCGTCAGTTCCTATTAACAGAATTTAGAGGTTTCTTTGAAACAATAAATACAGTTTGTGTTTTTGTCTATTTTCAGAGCAATGTCAGGGTCAGCTTGGAATGGAGGACGGACGTATACCAAATTCCGCTCTTTCCGCCAGCTCGACACATAGCACCAAGGTGGTTGGGCCGATCCACGCCAGGTGAGTGGTCCAAAATTATATACACCTTAGATTTACTTTTTTAACTGAACAATACTCTACTGTTCACAACGTTTACATTTGGCATATACATAAAGCTGATTTTTAAAGTGAAAATACTTACCTTCTAGAAAAGGTTTAAAATAAACCTGTAAGATTTTATCATCATTTTTTGCTTGATGTAAATTGTAAGCTTTTGGGTAACTCTTGTTCCTGGCTATGTTTTTGTTGGTATTTTATTATTGATAGATATTTGAAAGACTGGTATTTTATAAAAGTCATTTATTTATTTTTTTTTTTTTGGGGGGGGGGGGGGTAGTTGTTTTGCTTAACTCGATTTTTCTAACTGCCCAATATAGATATATCAATAAATAGCTCAAAGTCTATAAGTAGTTCAAAGTCTGTGTCTATTTCGATAGCTAAAGTAAAGCTTCCAGAGCAGAAGTCTCGACACATAATTACTTATCTATGAGGTAGACACTAAAATTACCTTTAAAAGGGGAATGTTCTGAGCCTCTATGTCTGAATTCGTTTCTTTTAGTTTCTTTGATTTGAGTTTACCTAGGTGTTGCACAGTTTTTAAACGCCAACCTCTCGATCCCGAAACATACCGGAACATGACTTACCTTTTTTTTTATTGCACCTTTGACTGACACACGTTTCCGACGTTAAACGTTCAATTTATTCAATTATTTCGTTATCTTGTTTATGAAGTTCTATACCCAGGTCGCGATATGAACATATTTGTACACTGAATTGCTCTAGAACGATAAAATTTGACGTCTTAATCTTACAGTAAGTTAGGGGATAATTCCATACGAATAAATGGTGAATTACGTTCTATTAGTGAAACGTTCTAAGAATTTATATCCCACTAGGTGTACAAAGTACAGCATTGCAAATTTAATATCTCCTTGTAGAACTAATTTCCTCTAAATTACACACGTTATACTGATCTATGTAGCAGAAGGTAGCAGTAATTTACTGAAATAATTTCTTTTTAAATACATAGGCAGATCGATAGAAGCTGTTCTTGAAGCGTAACTGGCTCTTCTTGATTTTAAACACATATATAACTTATTTCTTGTTATTTAATATGCATATGGTATTGTAGAATTTGGCACATTTGTATTTTATCAAACAGTATCTGAAGCATACCTAGAAGCAAACAGTTTTAAGGGCAAATAGTCATCTTGGTTTGGCATTTAATGACGAAAACTGAAATTATTTCTTCCATACTTGTCAAACGTTGCTATAACGACGAGGGCTTTACAGTGACAGACCACCTGTGCGCTGTAACAAGAAATCATCCCTTTACAACTGTTAATCAATAGATTCATTCTGATCAGAAGTACGCTTTGTCTTCATATGCTTCTAGACGGGAAAGAAAAGAACGAACGATGCGACCAAACATCAAAGGAAATTGCGATGCATGATGCCAGAACTGGATTTCCAGAAGGATCAAACGATTGAAAACTTGATACTTAGTGTGCGATTGCGTTTTCTGATCGATAATTACGTTCGGGTTAATCATAGGTGAGCCAGTTGGTTCCAGAATGGCCACGAGCATGTGTTGTGTTGTTAAAACGGCGATGATAGACAGCGCATGCCAGAGGCCGCCGTAGACCGGGCCCAATCAATATTATACTGAAATCTGCCGCATTCCTGAACATGCAACCTACTTTCCCAAATCACTGTGTTCGGTTTTATGTATTAGTGCGTTAAGTGTTCTTTTGCTTGGTAGAATGATAAAAAGAAATGTTCCATTTTGTGGTACATCAGGCCATATATTGTGTTTTAAAAACAGAATGGCATTAACTATTGGAATCCAGATGATGAAATGATTTACTCTAGGATCCACTCGTCAACAAGGTCCAGCAGAACGATTCAAGCGATGAGATCAATGCAATAAGTCAATGAGAACACCGTGGTCAGTTGGTTCCATACATTACTTTGGATAAGAAGGTTGTGGGTTCGAACCTCTTGTGTGTGTGGTGGGGGGGGGGCGCCTTAGTTCTTATATCTGAAAAAGTACAAACTGTGAGGTACAGATTCTCGTTTCCATTTAGTCACAAGACATGTTTACAGATCCTGGAAAGTATGGTGCTGTTAAAAATACATTTATCAGTCTATAGCAAATTAACGAAAACTTTGTTTTGGCCACGTTGTGCTTCAGGATGAATTTTATTCTAAATAAATACTTGATGCTGAACTTTAATCAAGATGCGTTTGACGCCGCATGCCATGTCTGTAAAAGTAATGAAACACTCAAGGAAAAACTCAATAAAAATTCTGAAGAAGTTTCAGTCTTATCTGAGCCTCTGACGACGGCGTGTCGCTATCTACATAGATGTATGCATGCTCTCTTAGCAGACCACGATAACACAGATACTCGGTTATATGATATATAGTTTTTTTTTATTTAATGGAAGCCATATTAGTTATTACTAGGGAATCAATAGGTAAATGAATTTATCTTGCACGCAACACGTAATATTTCAATTTTCACTGTCCGTGTTCAAACCTTTCAAGATAAGAAACAGATCTGATAGAATTCAAATCACCTTGAAATATTAGAAATGCATTTTTTTTCTTGTTGAGTCTAAACGCATGGACCGAAAAGTACAGAGGAAAATCATTTGTTGTTTAATATTTGGGAACCAACAAAAATATATTTGTTACAACTCTTCAGAGTAGAAGGGATTAAATATTGTTCTAAATAACTATTAACGCACCCACATCGTGCTTTTTTATTTGAACAAATTCGAAGTAATATGATTAAAGTAATTATCGTACGGTAACGTTAGGCATTATTAATTACGATAAATATTAACGATGTAATCTGGGACGAATAATGGTGTTTAATGCGACAAACAGCAGTCCCATGGTAGTTGTACATCGGCCAGAATTTACAGATTCTATTTAACGGTTGCACATAATACAATTAATGCATTACTAATTTAGCGCCAACTGGAATATCCTTGGGAATTGTTAAATGATTCTTGATGGATGTAAGATTTTTGTCCGGTTGCAGAGGACGATCATTCGTCATCGTAATTAATTCAGAGAAACAGTATATTTATGCAGGTATGTTTATGACAGTGGAGTAAAACAATCCGGTGTCTGCGTCAATGTAATTGTATTTATATAATATTCATAATTATTTCATTTGCATAACAATATCTGTTAAGATGTGATAATTTGATATTGGTGTTACGGTTTAAAACGATGTCAGCAATGCAGTTAGGAGTGAATGCTTTATACAATAAGATGCATTATACTGTCTTATTGCATGTAATCAATAACATTATACTAAAATCATTTACAGATAATAACTCCAGATTGCCTGTGCTTCAGTGAGGATTGTCAATTACTGAATTTAATTGAGTTGCTAAAGAATCTATTAGACTTTGCCCCTAATGAATTATACGAAATAGGGTTTTCCTTTGTAAAGTTATACCTAAAATTTATTTGGATATTAATACACGAAAGTATGGACACCCTTTACATGTTTCCTTCTTGTAATATTGACAAGTTCTCCAGCAACCGATTCTACCAATTTTATTTTTGATTTTATATTGATTCAGTAGGTGCATTTTAGGTGACTTAATTTTTTTGTAAGTCTTATTTTTAGGTATAGCAATATCATATTAGCATTAATCTTGTTTGTCCCAAATAAGCCTTAACCTCGCTATGCTTGTTAGACGCTCAAGGAGTTCATCACGATTAAATTCGTATATGGAATGACAATTCCTTTGGATCCACATGGTCATTTAAATAGTATTTTTGGTTTAGTTAATTCTCTTTTTTTTTTTACAAAATATGTTATGTTTTTGTACTGAACAGTTGACTTTATTCCATGGTTCCAATTTCTTCATATTAATAAACGCTGGGTATAGAATTATAGCTTTTTCATGTAAATCCCGCCGATAGTCTCTCATTGCCTTGAGCGCTTTGATTATTATGTGGTTCACATTTCGCCTTTATGTTGTGTTCTGTTATTTTTAGTGTTATACCTGTTAAGAAATATAGATTTTAAGATCTCAGACGTTTTGGGATCCCATTCTTGGCTTCCAGCCTTATTTACTGCTTGTAGAAGACAAGAAGTTAAGTAAGAACTATATTTGGTGTGCTGTTGTCATGGTGAACATCCCTTTAGGATGATGTCCTGGCGTAATCACGGGTAAGTAAATAGGAAAGGACCTCTGTTGACGTAAATCCTGTCAATATGTACAAAACTGTTCAGCACTGAGATGAAAAAACGTCTTGACGGACTGATTGGACCTTTATAACTTCTCTTCCGTAATCCTCTTACGTCGATGTTGTTGACATGGTAATGTTCGGTGCCGTACTTTCGCGGGCTGGTCGTCACGTAATTAAAGAGTGCTTGTGGAATTGAGAAGACAATTGTAATCAGTGCCAATACATTTACTGCGTCTTGAAGTTTAACGTACTGCTAATTGTGTTTATTCTCCGTTGTTTAATTATCTTGAATGGTTATGAATATACTTGAGAGACAGTAGTAACGAAGGAAGCCGATTGAAGTGAGGATGTCTTTTTTTATCAGATTAACTTTACCTGTTAAACTCGCCCTGATTGGATAAGCATCAATTAGTGTATCAATGGACGCAAGCTTTTTGGTTATGGACACGTACATTCCAATCACTTGTTCTTCCAAAAAAGATTTGTGTAATTTGTGTTCTCTTGTATTTTCTATGAATTTATCATTCATTGTAGCTGTGCCTACGACAGAGATCAAAGCGCTGAAGGCACTGACGTTGTGTGTGTCTCAAATGAAAGAGTGTTTGAAGAGCTGCAAGTCGATTATCAAAATTTAAATTCACTTTGATAAACAAAAGAAATGCGGCATTCCTGTTCTCTCAGCACTATCAGAGCTTTGATTTGTAATCATGCAGTACCTTATCTGCAACACCTATTTATAGATTGAAGTAATTATGCAAATTTTCTGTACAGGTCAGAGGCTCAGAACTCATTTCGGATAATAAGATATACAGGTTTTGGTCATTTTTAATGTGAGAAATAACCCTTGGAGATATCTGAGGTCGATAGATTGATGTGATTATTAGTATTTAACAATGATTTGTTTTGAACTTCACATGGGTTATTGTAACAGCCTAAAATGACGAAACGCTGCACATTTACTATCAAATTTATTTGCGAACCACCTTTGCATCGAAACAAACTATATTCGTGCGCTTGGTAAAGTGATCACGTGACAAAAACAGTTACATATTTCGATTGTTAATAATAAGTTCTATAATGTTTTCATGTCACAGGCGACTTGTGTAGCCTGTAAGTATTTGTTTTTGAAACAGCATTGATTTTTCAGCATTTTTGCTTAATTCCAGCATATTTATGTTGTAGAGATATATACAATTGTTCAATCATATTTATACTGTTGAGAGATTATCCGGTTTTAAATCTAGGATAACCTGGGTTGAAAACGTAGTACTGTAGTTGGTGTGACTGACGTCACACACAACTAACTAGAGGCACATCTGTTCTAAAAGTAATATTCTGAGATTGTTTAAGCTTAAATTTTTAGATTAGTTGTGCTTGTATTTACGTATAAGTGTAAAGTACATTCTGTTTCCGTTTTGTGGTCGAAACAAATAAGCAAGACGTGAATCACAGGAACTGACCCGTCATTCAGGGAGAATAATTAGATATCTGAATTGCAACGTGGTTTATCTCGCCATACCACACATGCACCCGGTGAATGCACTGCAATTTATTTTAGGCATGCGTTTGTTTAATTTTAAACATAGCCAGGAGTGTCTCTTAATCTGAAATTATCTTGCAAAGCGATGTTTGGGATGGGTTTATATAACAACAACAACAACAACAGGAACATTACCACATTGTATCACTGACAGTGGTATAACATACTTGTCCGCAGCTAATCCAAATTCGAATGTACTTATGTTACACATGTATGAAGCCTGCACGTATGTCTATGTTTAAATTATTCAGAGGCTTCTTCTCCCGGATTGTGTCATTGTCTATCATTTTCAACATTAAGCACATCTCTCTGATACATTTCCTACCCCTGGTTTGTGTCAGCAGTCCATTCATTTCCTCTATTTCAAACAATTTCTACTGCATGAATCCATTTTTCACCGTTTTGACATTACCTCAAGGCATCCCTTTTCATTTAACATAAATCCCGTCTCTGTTACTTAAAACTGTTCATTCAAATTTCCAGCAATGAACATGTCTTTTTCTAGAATGTTTTAACATTGAATACGAATTTACATTATACCATCGTCGGATACCCACGGCGGATCGATCGATATCATCTATCGACCTTGGGATTTGACATCTGCATTACGTCGTTTTAGGGTGTGTCAAATAAAGCTTTTTCATTGGTTCCATCATGTTTTTAACCAAGTAGGTCACTTACTACAGCTGTTCACAGCAATGTTTTTTTTATAGTGTACATGACATTCGAGCCTCTACGTTGAAGAGTATTTCATTTACAAGGTCAATATCAATGTATGCTGTAAAACGACCTTCTGAATGCCTTTCATGATGTCATGAAGTGAAACGGAATAAGTCGGTGTTTCCGACGATGGCATTTTACGAGCATTTCTAAGACATTTGTACTGTGTTCCTTACATCATTTTCAACTATATCGATCGTATCCCTGCTTAACTGACATTCAATTTCTTTGCAAGACATATAAACTATAGCATTCAAATCAAACAGATTAAGTAAAAAGAAAGTGTTTGAGTAAATTACAATGATAAAAAAACTACTTTGACAAGACTATTAAGATGTAAATGATTTGTCCAATAATTTATGTTTTTGTACAATATTTTCCAAACGGAGGACAATTTCTCACAGTGGAAAGCTATTTGTTATATCACACGTCTTCGTGATAGACGGTGCAGATATTTTATACTTTTCCATTGTGCCAGTAGATAATTTTACACAAGACATTTTATAGTCGAAGGATACAGTGCGTGAGTAATTTCCTAGAAAGTTATTTTCGGTAATTACTTGACGGAAAGAATAACAAAAAACCGTCATACAATAATATAGCTGTTGTCATATATCGGTTCCTGGCATTGTTTATGGTGCCGGGAGTATTTGGCTCCCGTTATTTATGTGGATTTGGGAGAGAGGGGCTGAACTCCGGCTCCGTGATAGATTGATAAAGAAATCACAGGATGATATAATCATTGCGGTTTGAATGCGATAACTGTCTTGCTAAAATATTTATGGCGAAACTCCCTCTGTTAGAAAAAATAAAATCGTGGTTTTCAAATAAATACTTTATGTTTGTGGATGGTTTCAGTCGTACTTGGTAGAGAGATACATCTGACAGCGTTCTTCATGTGAATACGTTTTACGTCAAAACCAAAGACACGAATTCCCCCACCTCTCTCTCTCTCTCTCTCTCTCTCTCTCTCTCTCTCTATCTCTCTCTCTCGCTCTGCATTCTTGGCTCAAGTGAAAACTTAATTTTTTTCTCAAAGTATAGCAATCGTCAACATTCCCAATCCCGAATTTCATACGCCTTATAGTTTATTAAAAGCGGATAACCCGTCTCAAGTAGACGTAGTCTCCAAATGACTAAAATACTGTCGGCGGGACGTTAAACACAATAAACAAATTAACATATAGTGGATAAACCTCTCTTCATTCATATGAACCACGTATTTCCTGCTATCGAGTTAGGAATTTTGTGGTTAATAAGTACAAGAAAATCATTTTGTATAGGGTTCCTAGATAGAACGTATCAAAGTCTATTTCGTGAAGATATTTAACAACTATCGGCAAGCGAGAAGGGTATTTTTAAAGATGATCAGCGAGGTATTGTATCAAATCACTGCCGAGGTCTTGTATCAAATCACTGCCGAGGTCTTCTATCAAATCACTGTCGAGGTCTTCTATCAAATCACTGTCGAGGTCTTGTATCAAATCACTGCCGAGGTCTTCTATCAAATCACTGTCGAGGTCTTCTATCAAATCACTGCCGAGGTCTTCTATCAAATCACTGTCGAGGTCTTCTATCATCACGTCGAGGTCTTGTATCAAATCACTGCCGAGGTCTTGTATCAAATCACTGTCGAGGTCTTCTATCAAATCACTGTCGAGGTCTTCTATCAAATCACTGCCGAGGTCTTCTATCAAATCACTGCCGAGGTCTTCTATTAAATCACTGCCTTCATGTTTATATTTTTGAGCCGTCGTTCTTTAATTCCATGTCATTGTATTCTCCAGGGCTATGTTTTATATTGATCCAAGGCGGCAACACTCCGAGGAAAAAAAAGTGAAAAATGGCAGTCTTGGTGGCGATCGATGGGAATCACAGTGATAATTACAAACTTTGATTCAATTTCTTCGCTAGATTATGATAGAGGGAGCACGGACGTGGTCTCGACACTCGCTCATTGTCAATATTGCAAATGCTTCTGGTGAGATTGGAAAACCGTCAATCAAACCCTATATCAAGATGATTGCAAATGAAAGACTCCTTTGGGCCTTTATGAAATGAGCATCCATCAAATATAAGACATATATTTGGAAATTGACAACTAACGTATGCCGAGATGTGGAGGCATGAGTGTATTGGGTTGACTGTCTCTCTTTTGGATCTCAATTATAAAATCTAGCCCTGTGTCGTGTATTTTTATTAATTGGTTTATTTATAGTTCCCCTTTGGAATCAAATGCTTTCATGGTAGCAGAAACACGTACGCCAATTCTGACATTATGATCCGGAAATGAGGCACGCCATTCAGTTATGTGTTTTTATAAAGCAGAGAAATTTTAAACATGCCACGGGCACATCAGTCTTCCAGTGAATGTTTATTGTCATAATGGGAAATGCTACATATACATGTGCTCGAAAGTATGACATTTATTATCTATCACAAATAGTTGATGGTCAGTTAATCAGTCATTATATGAGGTTTTTTTTTATAAGTTTGTATGTAGAAACAGTTGACTCTATGCAAAACTATATACCTAGCCGAGACGTATCTGTAATGTGTCTTAAACTTTATGGTTATGGCGGTCCTTTTGCCTTTTACTTTTACCTCTTTTTTCAAATTAATCCGCGGGATGCAGCAGGAAAAAAAAACAACAACAAAAAACAGACATCGCAAATTATCCATTTAAAAGGAGATTCCAGCACTTTGTCTTTCATTTCCGAAACTGATTTTTGTCTGAATAAATCTTTATTAATTAGTTATGACATGCACATCTTGAATACATTTTAATCTACCCATCACACCTACTTAATACTGGCAACTCATTTTTGAATTCGAGGATGCTTCAAAATGGTGGCGTCAGAAATGTGAATTATTCTTTTTTAGGTTTATTGAGAAGAGAATTTATTTAATTTACTTTGATTGGGAACCAAGTTCGCACAACTTATACTAATCCCTCTTGACAGTTTCTTGGTTGAACCAGTACTTGGCGTCTGTAAAACGAAACAATGGTCTTAGCAATGAAGCTGAAATTTGAGTGAACAAAAACAATGTGTCATTTCAGGATCCGCCATGATGAGAACGGGGGCGCATGGTGCCCAGCTGGTTTGATTGATAAAGATTCCTACGAGTACCTTGAGATTGACCTCCAGAGGCTTATGGTCATCACCAAGGTGGAGGTCCAGGGTCGCTTTGGTAACGGGAAGGTGAGTAAATTGAAAGCGTTGACAGGAAAACACGAGCTGCCTATCGAACTTGTTCTAAAACTTGTTATGGAAAAAGTCGCTTTTTGGATCGTTCAATAGCTAACCTCGATGGTGCAGAACGTGATTCTAAACAAACGCCATTTGTTCGAGTTCAATCCAGCATCATTATTCTGTTTGTAACAATAATCTTCCTTATGAGAAAATGTTCGTTGTGTTTCCATCTGTTCACCAGGCTCTCTATCGACAGGAAGAACAATATAACTTCTCAACGTTACGGAGTCATTTTTTTCTAATCTAGTGATACTGTCAACTCACAGTGTCAAAACACAAGTGAATTCATTTTAAGTTTTGTCTGTAAAATGTCAGTCAACTTTTCCTTGCATATGAACATACACATATTTAAGGGGTTGACTGTATCCCAGGAGGATGCGAAAATCGCAGATTGTCGAATAAATGTGGAATTTTGCGAAAGATCAACTGATAAGATAACCCTAACATTGATCCAGTAACCACCAGGGTGTTTCAATAACAATAATATCAGACATGTAAAGACTCAGGATTAAAATTTATTCAATTATTAAGAAACAAATTTAGTCCTAAATCAGTTTAATGCCATTATTGACAGCAGATACTGTGCTTTATGACACTGCAAGAGTAACAATGCGTCTGCCAGATATTCATTTAATAATGTTCGTCCCAAAGCACCAGCTGTAATAATCAGTATCCTACTTTATGAGAACTCCCGTACGAAGTGATTAAAAAGATACAAAAACAGACAAAAGTGCTGCGAGAACCCCGAGGTATCCCTTGTAGCATTCTGTTTAATTTCCATTAGAGTTTTGTCACATATGACGTGACGATAACGATTTGTATCACTCAAAATCGCAAAAGAAATTAGACATAACCAGTTTCGCTGGAAGCGATAATGCTACACCCCAAAATCATTGAAATAAGATTGTTCCAGGAGAAATGAATGAATCTCTGATTACAATCGAGGTTATTCGACACTTCTTTTCTAGAACACACAAAACATTTTACTGCTTCAGAGAATGTGTTGTTTTGCAAGAATTACGTCGTTTCACTAGTTGAGAAATATCTGTGTGCAATTATACAATTGCTCGATCTAAAATGTGTTTGTTTCTTTTTTAATCAATTAAGTTTCCTTTTGGGGGGACTTTGGGTACCACAAGAAAACTACGTTTTAATATTAAAGTATTGTTAAGATGTTTTTAAGGTCTTTTATAAATATGTCTTATTTTATAAATACATATGATTTAATGGATTTAAAACAATGGTTAGCGCATTCATGTAATATGAAAGAATTTTCCATTTAACTAAATGCTTTTCGTTTTCTATCATTTATACTTTCTTTTTAACTTTGATTTGATCATGCAAACTGTTAGTATGCCAAACCAAAAATTTCAGGCAAAGTTATTACAATTTTATTGCTGCCATTGATTCACAGAAACAACTCCAGGGTCATCGTTTTGTTCCATTGAAAAATATCCAAGGGAAAACGCGCAATAATTTGGCTTCAAGCTATTTCCTAAGACCTTAAAGTAGGCCATGAATTAGAAGGTGCTCGTTAGCGGTATTTGATGTATCGATTTTCCGCCAGGGGTCGCTGTCATTTGCAATATTCTCGCATCACGCGAGACTTGTTTATAATATCTGCGAAGCCATGCACAATTTTAGTTCGAGGGAAATGTTCGTTATACGCGAATTCATAGGGTTTCGACAGTCATGCCAAATTAGCTGCGCTGCATTCCTGATTCAGTTGATATATGTATCAGTAAAACATTATCTCTGTATATTATCATTCAGACTGGTGTATAATATGGTTGAGTCTTACACGTGAGTTATCATTTCAACATTAAATGAAACTTATTTCACTTGCGATAACTCATTAATCACTAAGATATTTTTCATGTTTAATATTAACATTAAAGATATACTGAATAATCTTTAAATTTTCCTCTTCAATAGGATTTCAAATTTTAAACGCTCTAGTATGTATACCGAACAAAGTTAGCAAAGTTATGAAAATCATACCATAACAACTTATTATTGAAGTCAAGTGCTTTCATGGTATTTTGATGTCAATTAAAAAAAAACCACACCATTTCTGCACACAACATCCTGGCTTACCATTAATGAAAGGGTACAGGTGTGATCATTTAATTTCGGTATATAATGAGAACGCATTGTTCAATTATTATAATAATTATTAAATGCGCATGCCTGGAAATGAAGTCTCAGCAGTTATCTGTGGGTTGCAAAGTTCATTATACGCCGGGGATGCTTCTAGTGTAACATACGACAAGTACACGCAGACAATCCGGGTACTTTAAGAGCTTGCTGACGTCTAGGTACGACCTTCATCCGGGTTTGGTCTATTTTCTGCAACATTGGCTTATTTGCCAGATCGAAGGAATTTCAAACTCGAATATTTTCACTCCTTTTCGGAATGATTTGATGCATTTGTAATACATATTTTTAAATGTTGTAAAATTAGAAAAAAAAAATCGTCTGGATCTTACGAAAGGTTGATTGACAACAGGTTTAGAAATGTTATTCTATACACAATGTCCTTTTGACCTAATCGGTTAGACTGCGTGCCGCCGACTGCAACATAGAATACAGCGTTAACTCCTTCCGAAGGAGAAGCTTCCCAATGGGTAATTCGGAGAATGCATGAAGGATATGACTTTTAGCATACACCATTGAACAGCGCTAACTTTATCCGTGCTGAATGCTTTACTGGCACCAAAATGAAACTTTGCATTGTTCACCTCTTTTAGAAAGTCGGTTCAGTTTCAGTAAATTGCAGTATTTTCTCATTTTTATTCCTCAGTGATGTTATTAGTGAAATACTTTTCAAAGTACGAGTTTGAATACATTATGTTATTCCCATATTAATCATTTTGGAATAAATAAAAACGGGTGTTCATACTAAACAGAAAGCGGGTGATTGATCTTGAGTTTCCATGTCTTCCCATGGCGTTGTTAAAATGACTGAAGTTTTTTGAAGGTTACAATACGTTATTATTTAAAGACATCTGGGTGCGTCCATAGAGTCGATTGCCCTGAAACCCATCGCAGACTCGTCAAACTGCCAAAACTCTAATGGTGAGTCAGTCCATTCACAAATACAGAGTATGAAGCTAATTACAGTTGTATGAGAAAGCTAAGTGACTTAATGTCCATACATTATTGTTCGTCACTCATGATTTCTTCTTGTCATAATAGCTGATAATTATTAGGCTTGGGGAAGTAAAGCATTGGACCCCTGATGTACACAGGAAAAAATGGACAAAAATCATGGGCAAAAGACTGCAATTAAACGGAAACCACGGACCTCAGTGCCATTGTCTAAAATGTTCTTGGTCTGGAAGAAAAAAAGGGTTAATTGCCTTTTTGCAGAAGGAGATGGCATGTAGAGAAATGAGACTGTGTTTTAAACTGTCCCTGAAAGTCCTCTGTCGTTTGATTTGGGAGCCCGTGCTGGTGTTCAAGTACATAAACTATCTCGTCTTGCGAATCTGTTTCATCTTTAGTTCATCTTTCTCCATAACTGACAATCAGACCGTCCTTCAGTTTGACAGTTATTCCCCCATAAACTCGGCAGATATTTTTATTTCTTAGAAAAAGCAGTGGTCTTTCAAGGAGTATAATATTTCGCTTTGAAGGCAAAATCCCCGTCTGATCTCCCCGTGCACTCTCGGCGATCAACCTCTGAATATTAAACACGCGCGGCATGTCGAAAGAAGGTAATGATTTTAACTATTTAAAGAGTATGTTTATCTGCGGAAATTGATCGTAAGTACGAGGTGATATTTAGATTCTTTAAATGTGTGAAACAGTTTAAGAAGATGAAAGTGATTAAGGATTGCAGAGTTGTACAGCAAAAGTCGCTTTTGAAGTCGTCGCATGGAGCGATGAAAGGATTATTTTGCATTCTTCTATTTTGTTTTCAATTGAAAATCTGGGTGTTGTTTTGAAGCTCAACTAGTTAACACAGATAAAACTAATCTGGGTACGGACTGGTTATCTGATATGGAGAAAATTGAAAATAAACCGAAATTAAACAGGTGCAAAGGACAGTTAAAGTTTGGAAATGTTTAAAATAAGGTCGCAAACTGAACGAACCTTTATCAATTCACTTTATTTATTCAGCCTAACATCTGTTTTATTGGTCTGGGTCATAGATAAAAGGGTCTGTTGGTAATTACTAGAGTATACAAAGACTTTGTTGAGTTCCCTTAACACGACATTACTAACGGTTCCCCATTTGGTTTGTCCACGAAGAACAAAGCTAATCTGTGAATACAACAGGTTTATTTGTCTATCTCGGCAAAGCATAATTATATATGTATGTCCATCACAGTTACATTCAATCCGACATTTTGAAGGATAGAAAATCCCATTCTTTTTTTTTTTTTTTTTTTTTTTTTTTTTTTTTTTAAACTCAGTCGACATTGCAAAAATGAAAAATAAAAAGATATAGTTATGCTAATATGTGTTTTCTTTGAATAATGTTCATTCATTAAACCTAGCAAATGTTTTCTTTTCCTAAAAACACGCATACGTTTATGAGAATTTTTGTTAAATTATGTTCATTCTATAAACCTAGCAAATGTTTTTTTTCTAAAACACGTTTAAGGTTATGAGAGTTTTAAAGAACAAAAACACACTCTATTTTCCCCTTCCAAACGCCAGACAGAAACGATCGACACCAAACAATCTTATCGACCTTTCAGACTTGCAAGAAAATCTTATTTCGCACACAAGGATGTTAAGCAATTTCACACACCTCACAAATTTTAATTAACTTCACAAGACAATACAGTTTTGACCATTACCGCTGGTTCCCGAGCGTTGATGGTGTCAAATTGGTCGGCAGAATGGCAGCCATGATTGGAAGTGCGCTCTTAGATCGATCAGAAGATCTACGGGCAAATGTCAAAGATTTATGTTGGCAGAGGCGAAATTATTTAGTCCAAACACGAGAGAACATGGTGTTTCGCTGCGGTAAAATTGTTTGAATTTGTCAGAGATATATGTTGGTTATGATTGAAGATCCAATATTACCACGAAAGTGTACTTTGCATTTTTATATGGCATGCAACTTTTGTTTAATAAAAAAGTTTTTTTTCCCTGCAAGTTATAGACCATGTCGCCAAACATAAAGCGAAATCGACGTAGGTAATGCGATATTTGTTTTTAACGCCCTATTTTTTCACCGTAATATTCTACAGTTGTACTATACGTTATGGTACATTTGTCTCTCTCTACATTTCAGTACATTGTTATTTATCTTATATATTTTAAAAATCGATATTTCCTTGGGTTTCTTTATTTCTGATATATATTACAATTGTACATTACTAAACATGCATTCATGCAATATATATTATTTTTCAAAGAAACTGACTTTTCTCGGTTTTTATACGCCGCCGGAGGCGGTCGTATATTGGCGTCATCTTCTCCGTCCGTCCGTACGCACATACGCCCGTACGTCCATATCTTGTGAACGCAACTCCTCCTACATTTCTGAATAAATCTTTTCAAAACTTGGTCTATGTCATAACTATAATGAGTAGATGTGCATGAAGTGGCGATTTTCCGGTCCATTGATTTTTACAAGATTTGTGTCCCTTGAAACTTAGTCTCTGTAGCTGATTGATATTGCAGCCTTGTGAACGCAACTCCTCCTACATTTCTGAATGAATCTTTTCAAATCTTGGTCATTGTCATTACTATAATGGGTAGATGTGCATTAAGTGGCGATTTTCCGGTCCATTGTTTTTGACAAGATTTGTGTCCCTTGAAACTTAGTCTCTGTAGCTGAATGATATTGCAGCCTTGTGAACGCAACTCCACCTACATTTCTGAATAAATCTTTTCAAAACTTGGTCAATGTCATAACTATAATGAGTAGAGGTGCATGAAGTGGCGATTTTCCGGTCCATTGATTTTTACAAGATTTGTGTTCCTTGTAACTTAGTTTCTGTAGCTGATTGATATTGCAGCCTTGTGAACGCAACTCCTCCTATATTTCTGAATGAATCTTTTCAAATCTTGGTCAATGTCATTACTTTAATGGGTAGATGTGCATGAAGTGGCGATTTTCCGGTCCATTGATTTTTACAAGATTTGTGTCCCTTGAAACTTAGTCTCTGTAGCTGATTGATATTGCAGCCTTGTGAACGCAACTCCTCCTACATTTCTGAATGAATCTTTTCAAATCTTGGTCAATGTCATTACTATAATGGGTAGATGTGCATAAAGTCGCGATTTTCCGGTCCATTAATTTTTGCAAGATTTTTGTCCCTTGAAACTTATTGATATTTCAGCTTTGTGAATGCAATTTCTTGTATGTTTCTGACTTAATCTTTTCAAAACTTCGGCAATGTCATTACTATACTGGGTAGATATGCACAAAGCAGGGATTTTGATGTTCATCAATATTTGCAATAGTTATGCCATTCTAAACATGATCTCTTGAAAACACAACTCAAGTTTCTAAACAGGTAAAAGTGCATAAAGCAGGGATTTTCTGGTATAGTGATTTTTGCAAGAGTTATGTGGAGAAAGAAAAAAGGATTCATATTGATACTGCTATTTGACCTACTTTCATATTGGAAGCATTTGTAGGGTTCTATCTCTGTTCAGCTAAATTAATTGGTCTTACAGACTTCATTATGAGCTTATGCTTACAGAAATGTTAAAAGCAATAATTAAAAGACCCCTCTTGGTCTTTATATTTTGTGGCGGCGTAAATTTGAAGCATCACTGGCACTCTTGTTACATTTATTTCATCGACTGTTTTACTTTTTACTTTTTTTTGGACCCAATTGCTTTTTCCAGTACTTTATGTGAAAAGAAAATACTTTATATATTTTATATTAACTTCTGTATCCCAGTAATAAAGTAACATCTGTTTCGGGACCATGCAGCATGTCTCTTGATATTGATACATTTTCATCCCGTTTGCTTACTTATAAACACGTTATTTTGATGAACATCAAATTTTTGTCCTTTTCCTGATTTTTACGATATATATTTAGCAAAGTACTCGAAATATGGGCTCACGAATTTTTGTTTGAAGTTTAAGTTAATTGTTCTTTAAACAACCATTTTAATTGTTGTTATGCCAATACCGAGCTTCTTAACGTGGTTTGTACATTCCTCCGTTTTTGTTGATGTTAATAAATGACATGGTGCAATTTATAATCTTTTATCACCTGCACCAGCCGATAGCTTGCATATTAAGTTTTGATTTATAGAAGATATGGACTTGTCTTATGACTCCAAAGATAATTGCGTATCATTGAAAACCCTGGTTTATAATATCGGTAATGACCGAGGTTTTGATATATTGATATACCCTGGTAATGGAAGATTGATCATTACCCCATCTGTACACGGTTTGGTCCTTTCATTTACTGCATCAGAATTTCACGATGTTTGATCCTTATTGTTATTCCATAATAAAACATTGACTTTTATTACCAAAGTCCATATTTTGTCTTTCATTCTACTCATTTCAATGAATAAGGTTTAGAGTTTTTATGGCGCTGAAACATTAACTGTATTGAAAGGCATGTTCGAAGCTCATATTGAAGTATTTGTTTCACCTTTTCCACCTCGTCGTGAGTCATGTCGAACTCACTAGCTATGGCGTGTGGATGATATCAAACAGGCAGAATCACGGTAAAGTAGATCTCACAGATAACACCCAATAAATGTCGTCTGCGAATTATGACATGCAGGGCTGACTCATAGGTGACATATCGCATTTCCATACAAAGCGTATGAAAAAGACAATGTCTGCTGTTTGAATGGCCTAATTTGTCTATTCAAATATTAAGTGGTTGTTTGTTAATACAATATTTTATATAATAATCGTTTTTGTCATGTATTTTTGTGATTAACTATTTCAACATCAGTCTTCTAGAGCAACAAAAATACCTTCATTGTTTTGACGTCCAAAACTTCTAATTAGTGCATTACCTAGTAATTCTAAATACCAAAAAATGTGAATGTCCTGGAATGACATTACAGATGAAATAAACATTCAGTTGTTAGGACGTCAAACTGACAGAAAAATGGGCAATCACACACCCTGTAACCAACTTGCAGTAAATACCAGTGTACTAATTCTAATGATAGAATGGCATAGTCACCAGTTTGAATTTATCTAATAAAGAAATGTGCATCCCACCCCTATATATATACACACACAGTGGACACAAACACACACATTTGGGTATTATATTAATAGAATAAATCGGAGGATATAGAAATACCACTAAAGGTGATTGACACACCCGCATCCCATCTAATCTCCATGTGATGTTAGTGTAGGACGTAAACTGACGTGACAGGATGTGACGTGACATGGTGTGACGTGACGGGATATGACGTGACATGTTGTGACGAGACGGGATGCGCCGTGACCGGATGTGACGTGACCGGATAAGTATTGACAGGATGTGACATGACCGGATGTGACGGGATGTAACGTGACCTGATGTGACGTGACAGGGTGTGACGTGACGGGAGGGGACGTGACGGGATGAGACGAGCGTGACTCCTATATGGCCGCCACATCCGTGAAGCAGGAATATTCTAAGCCTGTCTAGTCGTATATTTTAGGTAGAACTAATGTTCATAATTTCAGTGTATGTTACAGTAGTGATAACTCTGTCATTTCAGATGTAGAAAAGAATGTATAGAAGTAAACCGATATGAAATTAAAGTAAAGCAGCTAAGTAATGCTGCATTTATGTATATGTTAGCACGTTTGCTTATTGTCATGAAGTGTCTTTTGTTTTGCAGGGTGTGGAATATGCCGACACGTTCTTGTTGGAGTATCAAAGGCAACCAGGTGGTGAATGGATTCGATTCCGAGACAAGTTCGAGAAGGAAGTAAGTTCAAACTATATACAGTCTGATACTTGTAGGCCAGCTTTAGTTTTTAGTTTACAATTTTATGCGATTTTGAAACCCTATTGATGATTCCAGGGTTGGATCAGTACTTCGGATTCGAAGTCGATGAAACAGTACCATCTTATCGCGGTGCCTGGCCTGTAGTCCACTATAGTACCATCTAATTACGGTGCCTGGCCTGTAGTCCACTATAGTACCATCTAATTACGGTGCCTGGCCTGTAGTCCACTATAGTACCATCTAATTACGGTGCCTGGCCTGAGTCCTATGTTACGTCATCATAGTACCATCTAATTACGGTGCCTGGCATGTGTCCACTATAGTACCATCTAATTACGGTGCCTGGCCTGTAGTCCACTATAGTACCATCTTAAATTTCGGTGCCTGGCCTGTGTCCACTAAGTACCATCTAATTACCGGTATACTTGCCCTGGCCTCTGTTGTCCACTATAGTACCATCTAATTACGGTGCCTGGCCTGTAGTCCACTATTTTTTGTCTTCAACCCCATTACCATTGAAGTATCTTTCTTCAGTCATATGCGTGCGTGCTAGAATGGTATTAAACCCCGTGCCTGTTCACTTATCCATAATGTAACACGTGCATGTCATGTTTTTGGACACCAAGATTATGTATTTGCGTATCATGAAGTGCTTAAACATGACTCTTTTTTTATAGCATACATGGAAAATTACATTTTTATGCTTGATAGAGACATCATTTTTTTCTACAGCTCATTCCAAGGCAACTTCATCATCATTTCCGGTAAAACTGCTTGCTCCGGAATTTAATAACGAATGAGTCACTTAATGCTTGATATTTGATTGTTTATATTTCAATATTCCAGGACTATTTTTTATTCCAGATCGCAAAATAACGAGGGCCTTTCTTTAATTAAACAAATTAATCATACAGTCATGAGTGCACCATCGTTGAGGGTAATTAATCAAAATATCAAGTATGATCAGATATTTGTTGCCATGACAACGACGTGTGTCCTATTAATTTATTGCATGTTGTAAGGTGACTTTCATAATAATGGGTTGTATTGGCTTGAAATCGTGAAATTAGAATTCAAAAAAACACATCGTTGAGGAGAATAATTATTTAAATTCGCAATCATTTCAACTTAATAGGAAGGTAACATTGCAGCTTACACATAAAATTATTTGTCATGGACTTTTCAGAGAAAGGATTTGTGTCTAATTGGTTTTTCATGTTAGCAAGCCAGCTGGCTGGCACTAGATCGGTAGACCTACCTGGGAGCACTCTGGTCCCTCGTCCACATGTAATTACCTGTCCTGCTGAAAATACAAGCCCCTCCTTTCTCATTCTTTCGCGAGGTGAACTACTCACAGATAGTAATCAGAAACAAAACATGTGCTAAACCCGGTCAACCGCTGCCTACATATCCCAGTGTAGTTATTGGATAGCTTGTAGGTTTAAATACAGCTGTAAACACTAGAGAGGTCGTTAATTGGACAACAACAATAGATTATGTAAATATACATTGTGGTCAGATTCATCTATGTTCGTTTTGTAGGACTAAAAAGATTCTTTTTGTTTTTGTTTTTCGTATACTTTGGTTATTCAGTCTGTGTGATTTACAAAATATTGTATCTGTTTTAATTTAGGAATTACTTGCAGAGGATTCGTTTCCGGTACTAGCTCATCTATGAACATACTATATTTATAATTAACAACTGTTAAAATTTAAGGACACACACACAGAGAAGAAAAACAACGGCGTTAAACATTTATTTATTCATTTTTCATTTATCATGTGAATTTCTTCCTTAGCATAAATCCACTGCTAGCCTATACTACTGATTCTTCGTATTCAGATTCATTGTTTATTTCGAAATGAATTCCGATCACAACATATTCTTAACCTTCATGATCCAAAGAAGCCTGTAACGTCTCATTTGTATAATGTTGGCAGTTCAACAGCGAACGATTTTACACCTGTCAGCTCAAAACAAGGAGCTAATGCCTAGAAAAATTATTGTTCCCATCGTGGTGAGAAGTGGCGAGATTAGCCGAGAAGTGGTGGTCTAGATCAGATAGAGGCCTCTCGCCCAAGATTTACACCAACCTACCGACAGTTAGATCAGTGGACCTTTCAAAGCCTTGTCTCCATCATCTCTGTGTGTCTATCATAACTCCTAGCTCATAAGATAACCCACTGCAGCGGATCCGCTTTCTGACGGACTATCGCCCTGCACGTGCTGTTTTATTTTAATGTCGTGCAATATCATATTTATCGCGCAAATTCATACACGGAATTGTCAGAAACTCGTCATGACTTCACTGACACCATGGTGCGATTTTGACGTTACGGACTGCTTCCCAGCCTTTTCATCTAATATCGTTATTCGTTCCCATGGTTACAATTCCACTTGCTTAGGCAATCATATTTAGCTTTTGAAATATTTTATTACTAGTATGCATGTTGTGAT
>CM037789.1:58189513-58239513 GCA_021229015.1 Solen grandis | reverse complement strand
TGAAGTAAAATACAAAAAGACCATACTATTTTATTTTTATGGTAAGCGTCTGGATGTGCCTAGGTTTTGGTGCTTGTGTGTGAAAAAAAATAACTTTTTTTTCTATGTACTATGTCCCACTTGAGGAAACTTAGTCTGACTATAACACAAAGACATTCTTACATGCATTATCAAATTGATTAATACCTGTTATCACTATTTTTAAGTCTCCCAGTTTATAAGTTATACTGGAGAATAGTAAATGCATCATTTTGAATGCATTCTTTTGTCATTTATATTGGTACCTCAGTTGTATATGTAATATTGTTTTTTTATTGTTTTTTTTTTATGTGTAACAGTTTGTTTGTATCAATAGGTAGATAGGTTACACTAAACATAAAAAAACAAAAAAACAAGAGGGCCAAGATGGCCCTAAAGATGCTCACCTGAGAAAAACTGCCTTCATTATCTGTACAAGTTACTAAATTATGGCATTGTTGTACTGAATACATAATTCATGAGATCATTTAAAATTCCACAAACGAAACAGTGCCTGTGGTTAAAATTTGAGGTCAGATCTGACTGAAAAATTATGACTTCAAACACACAAATCTAAACATTAAAGGGGCATAACTCCTGACCTAATAGGCCGATATAAGCCATAATCAAACTTGGCCAAGATTATGGTAATAAACATTGTCATAAAGTTTGACAATGATTGCTTAAGAAATAAAGATGCTAGAGTGCAAACAAACTGAAAATTTGTATTTTTTATTTAAAGGGGCATAACTCCTGACCTGATCGGCCAATATCAGGCATAATCAAACATGGATGTGAGATTATGATATTAAACATTGTCATAAAGTTTATTGATGATCAATTCAGAAATGAAGATGCTAGAGTGCAAACAAAGTGAAATTTGGCTTTTTTTAATATTAAAAGGGGCATAACTCCTAACCTAATAGGCCAATATCAGCCATAATCGAACTTGGCCGAGATATTATGGTAATAAACATTGTCATAAAGTTTAACGCTGATTGCTTAAGAAATGAAGATGCAAGAGTGCAAACTAATTGTGGAGGACGGACGGACATTCATCGATCCTAATAGCTCATCCTGAGCACATGTGCTCAGGTGAGCTAAAAAAAAACAGTATGGCCTAATATTATGTCGCAAACAAGTACCATAAATGCTCATGTATAGTAAGCACCCCAAGTTTGAGGTTCAAAACCTTGGAAAAAATCTATTACCCATCTACAATGTGCATTAAATTTTTTTTTTTATCATTCTTCACTTCGAGGAGGCCACCATTTTGTTTAGCCATTTTCCGGATGTTTTTTGAACTACAGGTACATGTAACAAAAGTTCTACTTTATGTAAGTCAGACATGTGATGATCATTATTCACACATCTAATATCCACATTCAATTTGCATTGTTACATTGATGTTCATTATGGCAAAGTCTTCAAATGTTGATACCTCGATGTTTGATTACGCAGTCTCTTTCAGTTGGTATCTTTTGAGGTGCATTGTTATCATGAACCAAACAGTTCTGTCCAAAATGAAAGTAACTAGCTGAATGTACTAATTTTGTATAATCAGCAATCATGGTTGCTCTCAGTAATGAAGATGCAAATAACACATTCAGCTATATGTTGTTAATTGATTATTATGTAAAGTACAGTACTGTTCAGTTCTGGGTGAATCACATCGCTATAAACCAAAATATGAATTCGAGAACAATGATTTCATAAGCATTTATTTCACAATAATATAATAGATATCACAAACAGACAAGAATTTTCAAGCAAGTATTTACAATAAAGCTTTAATACCGATTTAAAGTATGAATATACCCATAGACTTCGCCGATACAGCTTCTTAGTGTGTGGGGTAAAGTTTGGGAAAACTATGAAAAAAAAACTGAATTCTTGTGTATTGTGCACATCCCTTCTCCGAAATTGAAATAGAAGTCATGAAAATGCGCACTATATGAACATTATGGTACCTCCCACATATGCAGATGATACACTGGTGCCAGAGTGAACAATGCATTTATAGTTAAACATATTGTTTGGGAAGTTCACAAAATCATACTTTCTTTTCAACATCATGAAAACAGCATGAAATTTTAATACAGGATTTTCAAACTAACATATCCACTACAATCTGATCCCATTAAATCAAAGTGCTGGCAAACCCTCTGACATGTTCCATTAACCAACAGAGCCGAAACACCCCCCATGAGAGTAACTGACAAACTTTCCCATATCAATCTGAAAGGAGGAGAGCAGAGATACAAAGAGAAAGTGACAGGAAAAGAGGCTGCACACTACAGCCAATAAAACAACCGTTGTTGAAAATAACAACAGCTGTCTCGTTTTATCAGACGGTAATTGTTTGGCTGTCTTCACAACAAAAATAATCCATATGATTAGTGTGAGAAAGTATTAATTCATGGACAATATTTTTTACGGGTGTCGAAAAAGTGTGATGGCCAATCAGATTAGTCTCTGAATCAAAGACTATTTCATTGTTACACACTTACCATGTCAATACAGCTTGTACGTGGTCCACTGAATATGACAGGACCACTCTGAAATTAACATGACGCCAAAGCGCCCCAAAACGAATAAGCATATCGGGTTAACCAGTGAAAAGCAGTTCAAACCTCTGACAAACAAATGCATGTGAATCTTGCTTTCAGTAGTTACTTTAACTCTTTCCCTCATATAGACTCATTTTGACGCACTCAATAGGTACCACATAAAGCCTAATCTGCAGAAAACCACAGTTAAACCTTACCAAATTTAATTACAAAATCCTCATTTCCAGACCACTGAGGAGCAGCGAACAGCATAAAACCTGATCAGCCTGCGAGCTACTCGCAGGCTGATCTGGTTTTATGCTGTTCACATAGGTCTTTTCATGGTGTCCTCTATGAGGGAAAGGGTTAAGTCAACAACCTCTGACAAACATTTGGGGCGGGGATATACCTGTTTTGGTGTCAGGTTAAGTGAGGGTGATTCATCAAAATACTTCAAACAAGAGATGTGCTAATCCTTCTCATCTAGGATGTGCATGTTTAAACCATGTTAGGCCAATCTTAAGCCTGGTTAGGCTGAAAAGAGACCATCAGGCTGAAATGAGCTCAGGGCTTATAAGCTTAAAGCAGCTCATCAGGCTGAAAAGATCTCTTCAAACTGAAACGATCTCATAAGGCTGAAAGCACAGGCGGCTAATAAGGCTTAAATTATGATTAAGAAAAGGAAACTATTTCAACGAGAAATAGTGACATGTATTTTTTCAAATTTGGTATAAGAATAACTCATATAAATTTTATGGAAAATTGCAGATATAACTGTTATTTTCAGTTTGCAAAATAAATGGGCTTAACAGAATAAAATTTATAACCATATGCATAACATCCAAATGTATGTGTTTATTATGTTGTTTATGTCAAACTTTATAGTGTGTGTGCATAAAAACATCACTGATATGGAAAAGGGTCAATGATGAAACTCTGTATGCGAAAAAAAAAATATTCACAGAATCATATTGTAAGAGTGCCAATTTTTAGATTAACACAATCATTAAATGACCCTCTGAATGAGATTCTCTGTAGAAATAACAAACCTCACTACAACAGATCTTCAATACCAGCCATGTTCCGCTATTGTAAACATAAACAAAAGCCTGACTGATTTATACATTCCAGTCCATGGGTTCATGTTTAGGGTGTCTCTAAATGGAAATCTCATTGTTTGTAACCTTCGAACCTGTTTTCATTGAGAGAGAGGTAAACCCAGAGTGATTTCTAGTGATTGCTTAATCTTTAGATTAATAGCGAGGGTTGAATGCCAAACTAGGCTAAGTGCTTATATATCTATATGCACTTAGCCTAGTTTCGCTCTCATCCCTCGGTTTATTAGGGTTGTGGTATATATATATATTTCTTTGGGGGGGAATTGGAAGTACATTGTTGATTTTTCCTACTTTTGTACCCAGCAATATAATCAGAATAACCTATTTTGAATACAATTTTTGGCAACAAGTATTAATGGGGATCAGAGCATTAAGACTTAAATAATGAATATTCATATATTTCTGACTTAATAAACATAACACAGGGCTTTTTTTCCAAAATTTGGGAAGGGGCCTTATAATTAGCCTTCTATTTTGGGAAATTGAAACGCGATTTCGGGGCGTTTTGGGGAAAAAGGTAGACTCAATTCACATGTATACACAGTAATATTCTAACAGTCTTATGAATCTTAAAAAATCAAAACGAACTGATATAACAACTAGACATAAAACAGAGCTGTCTTTGGTTCAAATCGCTGCACTATTTAAAATGGTACTAATGTCCATAAACAATCTTCCTCCTTGGAGACAACACCAAGACTAGCACTAGCTGCAAAAATGTTTTGGCATTCACCAGATAGAGCCAAATCTCTTAAGTTGGAGGCAGATATTTTAACAAGTGGCTTCAATATATTTTTGTGTTTATATATGCTTTAGTTGAAATGTCAAATGCACATTCATTTGGTACATTATATTTAAAAATAAATAGAAAAAAAATTTTTTAAAAAATTTTACAATATTTCAATTGAAAATTAGATTAATGAAATTAACTCTAAATTTTATATAGAAAATAGTTAAAATTTTTTTTAAAAATATGTTTAAATATTACATGTATAAAAGACTAATAATAAATCAAAATTGAAATTTAAAAAAAAATAAAAAAAATTGAGTATGTTATGTTTGGGGGACGTTTCATTTTGGCTACATTTTTGACTTTTTCCTTAGCAATAAGGAATTGGTTATTTATACATCAAGGTAAATAACTGATGTGTTTATGTATTGAAAACATACTTGGTGAACCGAACAACTGATCTGAATGTTTTAAAAAGATAAACAAGCAATAAAAATGCTAATGTATCTTCGCAAACAGCCGCCATTGACTGAGATGATTGCGCAACTTCATAACAGCTCTCTAAATGAAGGTAAAACAATAGTCGGAAGGTGTGACAAATGATAGTCGTCCAATAAAATCCGAGTATTCCACATTGAGCCTTAGAATGCTTGTTGATTGGGTCATCATTTACTTTAAGTAGTACGCAGTGTAGAGTGACGTATAATTTTGTGCATTACGGAAACAACTGCATTACTGGGATTTTTTTCTCTGTATTAATGAATATTCGCTTATAGGTTTAAGGAGAAAAACAGTTGGAACATATTGGGAATTTTATCATTAGATTTTGGGAATTCTTTTGGCCAAAACTGGGAAAAATATAGCCTTTTTACGATTGGGAAGTCACCGAAGATCGGCCTCTAATATAGAAGGAAAAAAAGCCAATAGGACAATTGATATTTCTTGACTGTATAATCTATTAGCTACAATATTGTATGAGCAGACAATGAGGAAACAGAGACAGGGGAGACTGAGGTCTGACAGTTCCTTCAATCTGAGTTACAATATTGTCTAAGCAAACAGGGGAGACTGAGGTCTGACAGTTCCTTCAATCTGAGCTACAATATTGTCTAAGCAAACAAAGGAGACTGAGGTCTGACAGTTCCTGAATCTGAGCTACAATATTGTCTAAGCAAACAGGGGAGACTGAGATCTGACAGTTCCTTCAATCTGAGCTACAATATTGTCTAAGCAAACAAAGGAGATTGAGGTCTGACAGTTCCTTCAATCTGAGTTACAATATTGTCTAAGCAAACAGGGGAGACTGAGATCTGACAGTTCCTAGAATCTGAGCTACAATATTGCCTAAGCAAACAGGGGAGACTGAGATCTGACAGTTCCTAGAATCTGAGCTACAATACTGCCTAAGCAAACAGGGGAGACTGAGATCTGACAGTTCCTAGAATCTGAGCTACAATATTGTCTAAGCAAACAAAGGAGACTGAGGTCTGACAGTTTCTAGAATCTGAGCTACAATATTGTCTAAGCAAACAAAGGAGACTGAGGTCTGACAGTTCCTAAAATCTGAGCTACAATATTGTCTAAGCAAACAAAGGAGACCGAGGTCTGACAGTTCATTGAATCTGAACTACAATATTGTCTAAGCAAACAAAGGAGACTGAGATCTGATAACTCCTGGAATTTGGGTCTACTCTGTTTTTCAAAGGCAGTCAAAACATGTCTATATGAGGTCCATATATTTCCTGAATTTTTTTGTTGTATATTAATTGCTGGAGTAAGGGCTTAGCCGTGTCATCCTAAAAAGTGGTCTAAACAATGAAGATGATGATGATGATGAGCGAACATTTTTTATGAAAATCAATCGACAACAAACAAATGATGATTTTACACTATCAATTTACTAAACAAAGATGTAAGGATTCTGTATCTCTATCAATTTAGTCTCCCATATTTTCCTTTCAAATTTCTGCATAACATGGAACTCTATACTTTGATGTTGGATTTTTGTTGGATCTGCCCCAGGCTTCAAATGGTCCAACAAGCTTTTCCCCTTTTCCCACAAGGTACACATTGTAGTAATTACAGTTTGAAATGGAATCACCTGGGAAATGCTCCACAATCCAAACCACGACAATTGATTCTGAGATGTTAATTAACTCTACTTTTAATATTTTAACAGTAATCAAAAATTAGTCCTTAATTGCAACATAATAAGGTTACTACAATTTCCCTAAAAAAATGGAAAATCCCCCATTTATCATCAATGGCTGCGAAATGAGTAAGCTGGGAAAAGAGGGAACAATGCTGTCTCACTGATCATGTGATCAATATCTAGATAGTTGGAGTATATTAAGGTTTCTAACAAGTTGCATGTTTGATACAAAAACAATCCAATTATCAGCATGATGAGGGTTATCAAGGGAATAACCAGTTTGTTTATTGGGTTTAACAGTATTTCATTCATTTGGAGACGATGTCTACTTGAGACAGATATATTGCTGCCACACTGTCGTATCACATCGTAGACATGTGGCATAAAACCACACCCAGTCACATTAACCTGACACCGGGTCAATCAGTCCTGGAACTACCCTTATATTATGCTGTGCACCAAGTAAAAAAATAACTATAAAACCTGTACCATTATTTATGACTTTGTCGTGGCCGAGGATCAAACTAATAACCTCCAAATACTGAGACAGACAATCTAACCATATGACCAGCAAGAGGAAATGCTCAAGTAAATGGAATCAAACACAATCCAGCAAGAGGAAATGCTCAAGTAAATGGAATCAAACACAATCCAGCAAGAGGAAATGCTCAAGTAAATGGAATCAAACACAATCCAGCAAGAGGAAATGCTCAAGTAAATGGAATCAAACACAATCCAGCAAAAGGAAATGCTCAAGTAAATGGAATCAAACACAATCCAGCAAGAGGAAATGCTCAAGTAAATGGAATCAAACACAATCCAGCAAGAGGAAATGCTCAAGTAAATGGAATCAAACACAATCCAGCAAGAGGAAATGCTCAAGTAAATGGAATCAAACACAATCCAGCAAGAGGAAATGCTCAAGTAAATGGAATCAAACACAATCCAGCAAGAGGAAATGCTCAAGTAAATGGAATCAAACACAATCCAGCAAGAGGAAATGCTCAAGTAAATGGAATCAAACACAATCCAGCAAGAGGAAATGCTCAAGTAAATGGAATCAAACACAATCCAGCAAGAGGAAATGCTCAAGTAAATGGAATCAAACACAATCCAGCAAGAGGAAATGCTCAAGTAAATGGAATCAAACACAATCCAGCAAGAGGAAATGCTCAAGTAAATGGAATCAAACACAATCCAGCAAGAGGAAATGCTCAAGTAAATGGAATCAAACACAATCAGCCTACTAGGAATAAACTGGTTCATATAAGGTTTTCTCAGGGTATCTTGGAGAGCAATGAAAACCCCTATCACACGAAAAACTTGCCATGTCCCAGTGGTAATGTACTCAACTACGGATCCGAAGGTTGCTGGTTCGAATCCATTTGAGGCAATTTTTATTCATGAAATCAGCTGTAATAAACATCAAGGTAACAATGCAATTGCATGTAGAGGTGTGAATATTAATCATTGCATTATATCTAACTTACAGAAGCAGTAGAACGTTTGTCACCTGCAGTGCAAAATACATAAACACCTGTGGAGAAAAACAAGATGGCAGCCTCCACAATTTACAAAGAAGGGATGCACATTAAAACTTTTTTTTCAAATTTTTAACCACAGGAGCGCTATATGCGGGTGATAATGGTTATGCGATCCATAGCGAGATCAAACACAAAAAATAAGCCAGCTGTACAAAAAATATACTGATTGAAATTCAGTCATAACTTGTTAAAATATATGATACATATATCATTTGTTAATTCCAACTTGTAAAATGTTCCAGTTGACAATTGTCTTAATGAAAAGGGCCAAATAATTCCTATAGACTCAAAGGAAGTTAAAGTTTTTGTTATTTAAAGAGCAGAAAAAAAAAACTTGTCAAAGTCCCAAGAACCAGAGGAGAGGTTCACCTCATAAAAATCCTCTGAATTATAATAATGTGGCCATTAAGTTTATATATCTCCTGCAGGTCGTCACAAAGGGACCATCAAGTTCACTTCTGTTCACAATCCTAAACTAATTATAAAATCCCATGTGTGAGACCAACATCCCAAGAAAAATAGGTAAACTATAGATACAAGCATTACTAGAAGATGGTACTGTATTTGGTTATCAAACACTATTATCTGCACCCGAGTTCTAGAGATTTATTCTAATATTGTCCATTGAATGCAAGAAGGGCTTATCAGTTTCCTTTATATTTATGTTGATGAGCTCTTTTGGCTTTCAATGGAAGACATACTGGCTACTTTAATCATGGGAAAAACTGAGCAACTTGCTTGATGAATTATACAAAAGGCTATCAATATTTACAAACTTAATTTAGAAGATATAAAGAAATAATAAACTAAATGAATGAAGGAAGCAGTACATTATCAACTGTATCAATGACACACATATATATATATGCTTCTAAAATTGCAGCATTTACTTTAAAAGACGCCAAACAAATTCACATTAAAAGAACACAAAATTCCCTTATAAAATTACAAGTCGCAAAAAATAAAATATCTCACAGGCACATTCTTATTACAATGTATAATGTAATTTTATAAATGTGACCTACCGCATATGTAAGATTTTCCAAAGAAATTTTCCGCCAGCGGTTCGGGCATCCTTATTCTGGAAGCTGCCGTTAAACCATTCCTCATCACAAGGAAATTGATAACCACAAGAAGCCTTTGACAAGTACAATCATGATTATTGTTGTTGAAAATTTTATTAGTATTGATCTGAAATATGTCCCGAAAGTAAAGTCCTCCCGCTAATGAAACTTTAGTACAACTGCATTAAAGAAATCTCAGAATGCAGCAAAAATATTGCAAAATCTGCAGGAATCATTAAAAATCTATTAACTGTGGGCCCATATTTCAGATATATGAAAACATTGTTTTCAACAATTACACATAATTTGACTGATGTAAAATCACAAATATGGCAAAATTAGTAAAAAATAAATTATCGTTGGCAGTGATTAATGACCCCGCATTAAATCTTTGTTAAACATATCGTAACAGTCATTTGATCTAGATTGATTACCGGTTATCCAAGCACCTAATGGCTAGATCAAATTTAATAATTTATGACTAGTCTATCAACTTGTGACTGGTTTATCCAAGGGCACCTAACTCTGCAATGCTCTTGATCCAATAATTTATTACTGGTTTATCCAAGGGCATCTTCCTCAGCATTGGCCTAGACCTAATGATTTAAGACTGGTTTATCCAAGGGCACTTAACTCTGCAATGTTCTAGATCTAATAATTTATGACTGGTTAATCCAAGGGCACTTTACTCTTCAATGCTCTAGATCAAATAATTTATGTCTTGTTTATCCAAGGGAACCTAATCTTCAATGCTCTATGATTCAAATAATTTATGTCTGTGATTTATTCCAAGGGAACATAACTCTGCAATACTCTAGATCTAATGATTTATGAATAGTTTATCCATGAGCACATAACTCTACAATGCTCTAGATATAATGATTTATGAAAGGTTTATCCAAGGGAACTTAAATCTGCAATGCTCTAAGTATAATAGTTTGTGTGATTGTTTCATCCAAGGGCATATAACCCTTTAAAATTTCTGTGAACAAAGAAAAATGAAGTTACTTACTTACTAGACTTTTAGGACAAAAGAGTTCCTCTATTAACAAGCATTGATATAATGATAAAATACTATATGAATTGTAGTACTTAAAACAATACTGAATAATTTAAGTGTCCAAGACAAGCCCAACATTTTTAGAGAGAGGAGAGGAGGTTAAATTGTGTGGGTACTCAGGGACTAACTACGGCAACTTGTAGCATGGTGGCACAGCACGGAATGACATCACTAATGGGCACACAAGTCATGATAAACTATACCAATATGGCATTCATACACTGATCTTATTAATTAACCCACTTTTCTCTGCTCAATATGCCTCCTGGCAAACAGCATCAGGAGTGGTTGAGAAAATTACTTTGAGGATAATTTAATCATTTTTTTCCCCTTCATTATTTTTTTTTTATACATCATAACTGCCCATATTTTTCTCTGATAAATGTCATGAGAATACTGTTTTTAGCATTGAAAGTATTTCCATCCGTTACAGAGGTAGCTGATGGACCTATATTTGTCTTAATTTACCCTTATTATACTAAATTTCTTTATTGGACTTGTCCTTTCTTCATTTTGGACTGTACAATTAGTTGTTCATGGGGATGCTTGTGGCACCCACTATATAATTGCATTTTGACAAAAAACAATGTTGCCTGTAAGGATATTGTTTTTGGTCAAAATGCAATAATGTAGTGCTGTTGTATCTCTTCATGATTTTTGATAAAGCCCTATGCGTGAAAATGCATAAAAGAGTTATTTATCTGTGTGTTTCACATTGCTTCCTATATGGAGCTTTTACACTGATAATGTTAGATCATATATCACAAAGTCAAGTACCTGGCTCTAAGATGAAACACAAAGTAAAGCAAAATTTAATACGAATACAATTCATCGTAATTACAAGTTGCATTGTATACTGAACTATATTTATTCCATATAAGATCAATGATTGACCAAATTTCTGAAGCCTCCACTCTGAACACATCTAATATTATGACTTCACAAAGCTTACCAGAGTAATAGCCATACTTCTGACATACTTGCTTTCAATTAAAGACAATAACTGGAGAATATTGCAGGGCATCCCTGGCAATTACATCATTTTAGCATCATATGCCCGCCCATACAATGCACAACTGTTATATCAGGCATGAGATATTAAGTGCATCTTTTAGTATTCAGTGTCTATACATTCAATTCCGTTTCCTTGTAATTTCATCCATTGCTCCAAAAAAATGCATCTGGTGCAGTCTAATGATAATACAATGCACTCCTAGGATAAAGCTGAGCACTCCTAGGATAGTGCTGAGCACTCCTAGGATAGAGCTGAGCGCTTCTAGAATAATGCTGAGCACTTCTAGGATAGTGCTGAGCACTCCTAGGATAGAGCTGAGCACTTCTAGATAATGCTGAGCACTCCTAGGATAGAGCTGAGCGCTTCTAGAATAATGCTGAGCACTTCTAGGATAGTGCTGAGCACTCCTAGGATAATGCTGAGCACTTCTAGGATATGCTGAGCACTCCTAGGATAGTGCTGAGCACTCCTAGGATAGTGCTGAGCACTTCTAGGATAGTGCTGAGCACTCCTAGGATAATGCTGAGCACTTCTAGGATAATGCTGAGCACTTCTAGGATAGTGCTGAGCACTTCTAGGATAATGCTGAGCACTCCTAAGATAGTGCTGAGCACTTCTAGGATAGTGCTAGCACTTTAGGATAGGTGACTGAGCACTTCTAGGATAATGGTGTTGTTTTGTATGGGGTTACGTCACTGCGATAGTATTTCAATCATATAGCGACATCCAGCTAATTACAGGTGGAGGAAGACCCCGAGTACACAGAGGTACCCGGGTAGAACCACCGACCTACCACAAGCCAGCTGGAAGGCTTCCTCATTTAGGATAATGCTGAGCACTTCTAGGATAGTGCTGAGCACTTCTAGGATAATGCTCTGTACATGACATGATTAATCATGATAAGCATGATACATATAAAGCCCCATTTCTATGACAAGAGTGTTCTTTGGATCACATGTGTCACCTATTGAAGCTTGACAGAAAAAGTGTGACGGACAGATGGATGGACAGACAGACAATGGAAAAATGATCCCAATGTGTCACCTCTGCTTACAGCAGGTGACACAATAACCCAAATGAAACTGAAAATATGACAGTGTCTTACTCTAATTAAGGCTATCACGGAAGTAGTGTCTATGTATATAGGAATCATGATTTACAATGTAACTAATACTTAAATTAGGAAAAAAAAAGTTTCATTTCTGCCTCCCGACTGACGATCTTTTTTCATGGCCGACCCTAAAGTTTTTTTATTTCTGCCTATAAAAAAACTTTTCTTTATTTTTTTTTTTCTTTTCGCATCATTCAGAGGGAAAAAATACAACAACAAAAAATACTCATCCTACTGACCCTTTTTTTTTTCTGGCTGGAGACCAGAAACAGAACTTTTTTTTTGGCCTGAATTAGGAGAAGTAAAAATATTAAAGCTTGATAATCATTCTGGGAGAGATCCTAAATCTTCAGAAGATAACTTGATCAGAAATAAGTGATGGGATCAAGAACCGAATCAATCCTGATCAACTTGAAATAAATTTGTCACATACAGAATATTGTTTGTGCATACTTTTAGTAAACCCTTTACTTTGTATAGACTCATTTTGATACATCAGCAAACAGAGCAAACACAGCTAAGGCGTTCTGATCAGGGTCTCCTCTGTTTGTTCATACAATATCATAGCTCAGATTCTTAACACAGTCTGCATGGCAAAGAAATGTCCATTGATTATACCATTTTAAGTTCAGTCAATTAATATTCATTAGTCATAAATTTGAACATGAATATTCATGAGATTAAAGGTTTATAGGTATGATAAGATCATTTCTGTGCTGCCATATACACAGAGGGAAATAGTTCAATAAACAATGTTTAGATAAACAAAAGCTATTTGTTTGTCATATATAATTTCAGCTGATACAAAACGATACCCTCATAAGTGCTGTGGTATACGTTTTTCTGTCAAGGCTCCTGATTACTAAGTGACGGTTATGGAGAATTTGCATATCTTGCGTAGAGGTGGCGTCATAACAGGCCATCTAATCACAAAATTGGCCTAACTAGGACAAACAAGGAGGCTGATGGCCAAATAAGGACATTTTCAAGACAGCTTGATGCCAAAGTTCACGTAGGATTCATTTCTTCAATAACTTTCCAAGGATTTATTCCATTATTACCAAATTTCTCCTGTTATTCAATATGGTCCCTATAAATGGTGAAATAAAGGCCATCATTAAAAATAGGTTTGTTTGCTGTGCTCCTACGCCAAACTTCTAGGTGGGTAGGTAGGTAGGGATTCTGTATGTGTGTAGGGGCGGGCACTATTTCTTTTTACTCTGACAATGGCTGAGCTCACTGGCCTTCAAGATGAAAGGATGAAAACAACTTATGAAGAAAATGAGAGAAATTGACAAAAAATTGTAATCTGCAAACTGCAGAAAAAAACTGAGGTGGCCGGAGCACGGCAAACAAACATAACTATCTTTAATGATCGCCTAACAATGACCTACAATATACATTTAAGTACAAAGAGATAATTCTTACAATATACTGGGAATGATGTAACTATTTTTAAAGTAATCCATCCATCATTCAATTGTGATCATGGTCCATCAAGTGATCATGGTAATTTTATAGTAAATGCAAACTTCTAAGAAGATTTAGAACAAAAGAGGTCAATGGAGGCTTGCATCTGCACTGAAGTCTGCATAAGCATTTTGAAGGACCATAATTATATCAGGGTTCGAATTTAAGCTCACATACTTGCTAATTGCAAGTGGAAATTTATAAATGTGGGTTACAATTTCAGGTACATTGTACTTGCTTTTTTTGCAAGTGGAAATAGAGTAGCTAATGTTGAGTTAAAGAACTTTGATCCAAAGCCTGCAGTTACAAGATGGTGGATATCTGGAGAGAGACAGAAAGACCCACCACTCTGCCATATGGGGCCCGAAACTAAAATTACATGCACAGTCTGTTTTCACTGTATGCTATGGTTCATAGTTTTGCACTGTGTCATTAAAACTGACATTTGACTCTATACAAGCACAGAATTTAAAAATTGCAAGTTGAATTTTTATAATTTAGCAAGTAAACAAAAATACTACTTGCTAAAACAAGAGGGCCAAGATGGCCCTTGGTCGCTCACCTGAGAAAGATGTTTGCTTAAGAAATAAAGAAACTTGAGTGTAAAAGTGAAATCTGGCTTTTTTTTATGGTGAAATGGGCATAACTCCTAAATTTACAAGTCAAAATCAGTTATAATTGAACCCGATTGTGAGATTATGGGCATAAACATTGTCTCAAAGTTTAAAAATGATTGTTATAAAAATGAAGTTGGTAGAGAATAAACAAAGTGAAATCTTGCATTTTTTGTATTAAAAGGGGCATAACTCCTGACCTAAATGACCCATCTCAGCCACAATTGAACTCAATTGAGACATTATGGTCATTAACAATGTCATGAAGTTTGAAGATGATTGCTAAAAAAAGGAAGATGCTAGAGTGTAAACAACGTGAAATATGGCCTTTTTTATATTAAAAGGGGCATAACTCCTGACCTAATTGACGGATCTCAGCCATAATCGAACTTGGCCGAGATTTTATGGTCATAAGCATTGTCATAAAGTTTGAAGATGAATGCTCAAGAGATGAAGATGCTAGAGTGTAAACAAAGTGATTTCTGGCATTTTTTTAATATTAAAAGGGGCATAACTTCTGAACTAATTGACAGATCTCAGCATTAATCGAACTCGATCGAGACATTATGGTCATAAACATTGTAATAAAGTTTGAAGATGATTGCTCAAAAGATGAAGATGCTAGAGTGTAAACAACGTGAAATCTGGCATTTTTTTATATTAAAAGGGGCTTAACTCCTGACCTAATCAACTGATCTAAGTCATAATCAAACTCAATCGAGACATTATGGTCATAAGCATTGCCATAAAGTTTGAAGATGATTGCTCAAAAGATGAAGATGCTAGAGTGTAAACAAAGTGAAATATGGCATTTTTTTAATATTAAAAGGGGCTTAACTCCTGACCTAATTGATGAATCTCAGCCATAATCGAACTCAATCGAGACCTTATGGTCATAAGCATTGCCATAAAGTTTGAAGAGGATTGCTCAAAAGATGAAGATGCTAGAGTGTAAACAACTTGAAATATGGCATTTTTTGAATATTAAAAGGGGCATAACTCCTGACCTAAAGTTATGATATCAGCCATAATCGGACTTGGCCGTGATTTTATGTTAATAAACATTGATATAAAGTTTGAAGATAATTGCTCATAAAATGAAGATGCTAGAGTGCAAACAATGTGAAATCTGGCTTTTTTGAATTTTAAAAGGGGCATAACTCCTGACCTAATGTTCCGATATCAGCCATAATCGAACTTGGCCGAGATTTTATGGTTATAAACATTGTTTTAAAGTTTGAAGATAATTGCTCATAAAAATGAAGATGCTAGAGTGCAAACGAACAAATTGTGGACGACGGACGGACGGACGACGGACATTCATCGATCCTAAAAGCTCATCCTGAGCACACGTGCTCAGGTGAGCTAAAAAGCAAGTGCAAAATATGGCTAAATTCAAACCCTGTATATTTCAATGATGGGTGGATTACCTTAATGACAGATACCAAACAAGGGAGTCTAAGTCATTCCCGGACCTGAATTTTACCACTTCAGTGAATGTCACAGTAGGTAACCTTTAGCACGGTACTTTACACCAATGTCACATGTATTTATGGAATTTTCCAGAACAAGCAGGTGCCCCCTGCAAGCCTGCATTACATGTAGTTTGAAAAACAACAAAGCCATCCACTATACAAAGCCGTTAAGCTCATTAAATTGAGAATCCCTCTTTCAACTTGCACATTTTCAGAACCTAATTGCAAGCCCCATTCGACTAGCTCTGATAAAATGAAAGAGAAACTACACCACAGACGCATGACACGACTGACTTATGACTGTAAGTCATGTATGAAATGAATCGGCCAGTTTGGTTTTAACGGAAAACCTGACCGGCTTCAGGGGGGAAAGATGAGTATAAAGTCCCAACGTTGATTGAAAACATGCGAGGGTGGCGTGCGGCAATTCCATAACGACACAAAACAATTTCTGATTGCATTACCTAATTGTGGTTAGCTCATGTATGATACAGCCTAGGGCTGGGAGCTAGGTTATTGAGCCCTCTGAAATAGTCAGGCTTCATACTGAATGAGACTTGAGTTCTTCAAACATCCTGTTATGGAAGTCTAGCCGTACACATAGTTAAATATGTAGATTTATGACCATATCTATGACATTTCCATTGTAATGAAAAATAGCATGAATATTCTTGATAAAGGGATAGGAAACAGCCTTGATTTATATTATCTTTGTGGTTCAATTATTGCTATCAAAATTCGTTTTTATTTACTTGATAAAGCTATTTAATAAGTAATAAAATGGAGATGTGATTTAAATGTTATCAGAATAATCCAGCACAGGAAACCAATTTAGCATTAATTACATTAAAATTGATTAACTTACTGGATTATTGTGATGATACACTGTCAGAATATCAAAATTTAAATGTAAACTGCAAAGCTAAATTATAACAACTCTAAAATGAATTCATTGAGTACAAATATAACTAAATGAATTCTAATTGGTATACTTAACACCATAACAAATTTCATTTTTTTTTCTTCTTTTTTTAAGTGTTATAATGCAGTCTAATTTCATACTGTTGAGATATGATTAAAATGTTGATCAGTTTTGAGACAAGAGTTATAAATATGATCCTTAAAAAAAATTAAGTAATGATTAGAATGCAGGACTGTTATATAATCACTGCAGGCAGCAAAATATATATTATTGTAATGAAACACACTTTCATACACAGACAGTGAAACAGATATTATCATACTGCAGATATTTATAACATTTGGGCCAAAACTGATTTCAATACACATCTATAAGAGAAGTATTTTAATAAAACAATTATATATGTCTCAAAGATGTGATTCAGTCTGAATAGATCTACTTTATGAATATTTTGCAAATTCAGCTAGTTGTCATCTCAAACAATTGTGCGTAACCTTTTCCCATAAGTATAGGTATTTTCTATCAATGAAATAATTCAAACATTCACAGTTAAATGACCCTTTTATTCTATATCCACATTTTTTTACTCGGGGCTAAAATATAATTATATGATAATATAAACTGCTATCATTTATCTTTCATTACACTGATTTTTGTAAGAAAGCGCTTAAACTCACTGACTTCATTAAGTGACATTAATTATTTTCCACCAATTATGGTTCTAAAATGTTCAAATTGTTGTCCAATAATGTAAACTATGGGACAGTCACATGGTAAAAATGCAATCCGTTGATTGGTTGAGAATATTTAATATAGAATAAAACACTATACCTCAGAGGTCCAGGAGAAATGCTTTTCACTTATAATGGAACACACTATATCTGGTTGACACTGTATAAAATATTCAATTTCTAATAACTTCTGAGACGGTCCAGCTTTCGTTGATTTTGAAAAAATTAAATGACATATTAAATTTTAATGAATACATAAATATTTTGGAAATCAAAATTCTCAAGCATGATGGATGTAACTGCTTTAGTCTGATACTTCGCATTTGATTGCATTACTACATTCAGGCATTCATAGCTGGAACATTGTTCTTCTTGCCGTATATTTTCTAATTGGCAGGTACTTGCTACATCTTCTGAAAGAAGCAGGTTAATTTCAAACAGTTGAGGGTGTCTTAGTTGCAAGTGTCATGATAGTACAGAAAATAAGCAGATTTCAGGTAGCAGGTCTTTACTGACAACATATTTGGGAGGCTGCAAAAACTTAAATTTCAAGTAGCAAACTGGTAAATTTGCTACCCTGATCATAGTTAAAAAAATGTAGAGCCAAGTTGTTGAGTTTAACCTAACTCCAACAGAGAGTTCAATTTTAACTGGGACAACATTAATGTATCCATAAACCTGCAGCAGTGAAAGTTTGATCATCTGAGTTACTGTGTAAAAAGACTACATGTAATGGAACCTCCAGCTTTTAATATATCAAGACTTCTTCAACAAGTTCAGGAATCCCTGGGGGTCCCTTGGCAACCATTAGTGTCACATATTTTTATGTCATGCATTTCATAACATCACAGAATTTTGAAAAACAAACTTAAAATACCTATCAGTATTGAATACAGCTGATCTGATTATTTTTAATTAAAGCATTTTGTTTTACAGACATAGAAGGAGTGAAAAAGGTCAAGTAACCTTTAGGCCTCTCGGAATACTTTAAGGATGTTTTACTTTAGTAAACTGCCAACAAAATACATTTAACAGGATTTAAACAAGAGCTTTTTTGAGTGCTGGATAGTATAATGTTAGCTGTTGCTATTTGTAAAAGTGAATAATATCTGATGGTTTTGAAGAAATGGAGCTGAGCGAAAACATTTAACCAACACTGATGAGAGTGAGACTCAGACATAACATTTTTTTTCTTTGCAAAGTGGAGCTAACAAGATGTGGAGCTTATATTGTTAAATGAGCTTGGACTGAATTTTTTATCTGTCAGATCCTGTTTATGGGATATCTAGGTGGTTACCCAGTTAAAGTAACTTTTGGATTCTCTGGTCATACAAATATTTTTGACATAAAGTATAGATCTAAATGAAACGTATCAAAAACAAAGAAGCATGTCCAATGGGATGCATTTTTTTTTAACCCTTTCCCTCATAGAGGATACCATGAAAAGACCTATGCGAACAGCATAAAACCAGATCAGCCTGCGAGTAACTCGCAGGCTGATCAGGTTTTATGCTGTTCGCTGCTCCTCAGTGGTCTGGTAATGAGGATTTTACAATTAAATTTGGTAAGGTTTAACTGTGGTTTTCTGCAGATCAGGCTTTATGTGGTACCTATTGAGTGCGTCAAAATGAGTCTATATGAGGGAAAGGGGTAAATATCTGAACATGCATGCATGATGTTAATGACCTATTTTAAATTCCATCAACAACAATCAGTACTTAGTGTAAATACTAAGATAGAAATCCACTCAACCCTTTTTAATAAAGTTGTATAAAATATTCAGATGAAATTCGCCCCTAAATAAATTAAATTCTTACTTACAGCTAAGTATTGTTGGACTGGAATTCAGGGTTAATTTTTTTTTTTTTTTTTTTTTTTTTTTGTAGCAGGGATACAGAGCAACCATATCTCAGTTTTTTAAACATGATTTCATTACATCCTGTGCAATTAACCAAAACAGTTCACTTCAAATATCCATTATTGTCAATGCATCATTTTACTCTGATATGTTTTATTACATAGTGTTTCATTATGCCCTTACACATCCAATCTTATATTGCTTCAATATGATGATTTTATCAATGATGAATTACCAGTATCTATCATTTATTATAACAGGAATCCTCTGCCCTTAAATTTCATCTGCAAACAAACGGAGAGATTTCTCAGCACAGTGAACACATCAGTGCCTTGATTTTTCATACTTGATAAGACTTAAGTTTAACTTTGATTTCACCTGGCACTTGATAAAAATGGTCTAAACTTTTGAATGAGGCAAGAGCACCACATGTGGATGCTGTAACTAGTCTGCTATATTTTTGTTTTTTCTAAAAGGGGTAGATAAATTTGATCAAAATGGACTTAAGAGTTATGGTCCTTGATGAAAATGTAGCCCTTTTGATAGTGAACAAGTATTTGAAGTGTTTGATGACAGACATTTTAACAGTTTAGAAATTATAATATATGGCCAAGGTTAATGTTTTCACTGTATTTTTCTTAAAAGGGAGATATATTTGGTCAAAATGAACCTAAGAGTTATGGCCCTTAATGAGACTGTATCCCTTGTTAAAGGGAATAGGTATATGAAAATGACCACATCAGAGTGGTGACAATGCCTGGACTTTTTTCTTTGAAACCAGACAAGCTAAAAAATAATGAAAACAGGAAAAATAAAACAAAACTGACATTACATATACAGTAAAACCCCACTACCACCATTGGTTCAAGCGAAAACTGATCTTAATAGCAAGGGGGACTTAATAGTGAGGTGGTCTTTATAGTGAGGTGGTCTAAATAGTGTATTTTACCAATATAGTCATAATAGTACTTAAGGTAAGATACCTGTAATGGTTCCGTTAGATTTTGGACCACTTAACCTCTACCAAGATAACCAAGGTACTCTATTGAAACATTAGGAAACCTTGGTTATGAAACCTTGGTTATCTCCGTGAAAGGCCATGAGGTCCAAAATGTAGCGGAACCATTACAGGTACCTTACCTTAAAATTATTTGGTTCAAATAATGAGTGGTCTTAATAGCGAGATGGTCTTAATTGTGAGATGGTCTTAATTCCTAGGTGGTCTAAAAACAAGGCTGCACTGTTTCAATATCTCAGAATCTATAAATATATGATTAAGTTTCACACGTCGCAGTCCAGTGGCAATATACCAAACCGAAGATCAGAAGGTTGAACCATTCAAATATTGTTGCCAGGAGCAACCTGGTACAACCCAGGAACCGTCAACAGGTATTAGTAGAAGTCGAAAGAACTTGTTCCCAAATGACATAAAATAAATAAGTTAAAACTTATTTTCACACTCTAGCAATCAAGTGCACATGTCCTGGCAAGACGGACTCAACACACACTGTGTTGGGATGTCTGTTTAATATTTAAAGAATTCCTCATGGCAAGCACACCAGGACACCGAAACTTGAACAAGTTAAATGGTTTACAAGGCCAATGCCAGACTGTTAAACCTGAGGGAAAGGAAAAAAATTCAAGACCAGCTGAGAAAACCAATATAAAGTCTAGATTAGGGACACTGTTCAAAATTCAGACATCCCAACTGTATGTCACATTAGAAGTCACCCAAACTTTGAGGTCAATCAGAAGCTCAGATAGTTAAAATTCATCAACGATTTATTTCAACAGAATGCCTTTCTATTTCACAGTGCACAAAATGGATAGATCTATTTGACAAATTAAGTGTTTCACAAATGTAGGGTGGCTATCAGTCAAGACAAAAGAAACTTAGACAAAGGGAGCCTGGATAGCATATTAATAACACACTTAGCTGCTCACCAATGCGTCCGGGATTCGATCCTGGATGGCGTGGTTGCCTGTCCAGGCAGGTGTGTTTTCTCTGGGTGCTCCGGTTTCCTCCCACAAAAATGACCATATACGCTGTCATCCAAGCCATCAAGAATGAGTTATTTAAGTTGTATAAACTTGTATCATAATCCATATAAAATGATTAAGTTTAAAAACCTGGATATGTCTCAATAGACAAATCCTATACATAGACTTTTCAACACTAGAATGATCTTATCCAAGGGGACATAACTCTGCAGAATCTGGACCTGTCCACACTAACAAAATGTCACACACATCTACACTTAATGGTTACTTCAGTTCATTTGGCTTTACCAATCTTATCCATTGTCTTTTTTTACAAAAATCTATTATTTTTATACTGGTGCTGAAAGCCAGTCTTATGTACCAATAAACGAAAGCAGGCATTGTTGATTTGCATTATAAATTACCACAACCATTTTCACTGCACTGTATCACTTTGAGATCAGTAGTATATCAATTCAATATAATTGTAAGGTCATGAAATCCTAGGTAGCCATTCAGGTCTCTCAGTACCTTGAGTGTTCTGATTTGTTTCATAATGATCCCAAGTGGCATCAAATGATCTCTGCCTCTATGAGTTCAATGCTACTTAAAGGCATTTGAGCGGGTTTTTTCTAACGGACAGATTTTTCTTAAAAAAATGCATTTAAGTACTTTAGACTTTAACTAAAAGATATGTGAATTGAAAATAGGGAGTCACCATGTTTGTTTTAGAGATTGAGCTTATGATAGAACACCACTATTTGCTAAAATTTGTTGAAAAAACATGACATTAAAAAATAAGAATGATTTAGTTTCTAAATACTGTAACAGCATGTTTAAATGATGAAATATTTTTATCACCATTTGTAACTTATACTGTATTCTATGAGTTACAGATAAAAATTCTGTCAAATATACATTGAAAATATAAAACGAGCATAAAATCTCATTTGTGCCCGCACCAAAATATATACAAAAACTATCCAAAAACTGTGAATTTTTATTTATTTTTCTAATAATTTTATTTTTTGATAAACATACCTCACCGATTTTTTTTAAAGCATAAAAACACTAAAATGTGACTTTTTGTACCTTCAAAATTTGGCAAATATACTTTTGATGATATTCTTAACACATGAATCTTAAAATTTGGACTTTCTTCTATCATTCTTCTTAAAATAAATGAGAAATTCAAACAAAAAAATTACCAAAATCAAAATCAGCCGTAACAAGCTGAAACATCCTTAAAAGATGGAATTAGAATTAATAGCTAATTTTCATGTACATCCTGCCTATAGTCTTTCTGCAAAATGTGTGCTTGTTTGAACTGAACTTTCTGAGTGTTTGATGATGATATTAATAATTGTTGTCAAATGGAAGGGGGTTGTAATATATTAAGAGACATGTCTTACGTCAATTCAGTGACACTCAAGCCCACTTTGTAGTAAAACGTATGTTTCTTACATAAAAATCAACTTAGCATAGACTATAGAATTTTTTTTCCCATAGGAACTTATATGGTTCTTGAAAGTTTGTTTAACAGTTTCAATTTTAAGAGAGAATGGATGACAACCACCTTAATAAAACTTTTTTGGAAATTTTAAATTTTCTAAAGCCACATGGACAGTTTTTCAGTATTAAAGGGACATTATAATATCATTCTGGATACCACACCCAGACATTAGTCCAACAAGTCCACTAGCGGCCCAATATCAGCTGATTACCAAACTTTCTAAGGTGACACATCATTAACATCTTTAACCCTTTACCTCATATAGACTCATTTTGACGCACTCAATAGGTACCACAAAAAACCTGATCTGCAGAAAACCACAGTTAAATCTTACCAAATTTAATTATAAAGTCCTCATTTCCAGACCACTGAGGAGCAGCGAACAGCATAAAACCTGATCAGCCTGCGAGTTACTAGCAGGCTGATCTGGTTTTATGTTGTTCGCATAGGTCTTTTCATGGTTTCCTCTATGAGGGAAAGGGTTAATAAGGTATCTGGCAGCCAAGGATCAAACCCATGGCCTCCCTGTTTATGAGACAGAAGCTGTCATTGATTACGAAAGGCCTAGACTTAATGGGCTATAATGACAGTGGGTATTTCAATAGGTAATTAAGAAAAGAAAAGGGATGAGTATCCTTCATGGGAAGGAATCTAGTACCATTCAACATATAATACCAGCATGACCAGGGATTGAACCAAGGTTCGTATTGAGACAAGTCAGTGTCTTAATCCCTATATCCAGTCATGGTCTTCAGACTTGCCGAACATACGCAAAATTACATACTGATTACACATGTATGCATGTATATATGATATGAGGATATTTTGAGAACGCTAGTGAAAATCTTTAATTATTTGAGCACTTTAATCATGACTTGTAGCAAACTTGACATAAATTGGCATATAAACTTACACAACATACAAATTAATACAAGAAAAACTCTACTTGTCTCTGACTCCACAAATGTCTGCATAAAAAAGGCTCATGAGCTGGTCTCTTGTTTACTCTATACATGCGATATCACAATAACATTGCGTGAGAGGACAGGCAAACATTGCCCGAGGAACCATTCCCAGGCTTTGCTGCAGATACAGAAGTCCACCGCTGTTTCTCATACACTTAACTGTGAGTGCATGCTGGTCTATGCCATAGTATTCATAGTTATACAATTATGGTTGCTATAATATCGTCCACGATATACAGAGAGCTTACGGTAAGGATAACTTGTATATCCAAGTCAAGTATTTTTATGAAATAATTCCGAGGAAAATTGAAATTAGGAGAAAACAGAGTGAAACCAAGACTACAGGCTTTATAGAACACCAGCATCAACTCAAATGTCATTACAACCCTGTATCTGTTATTTCTTCAATGTAATTACATGTTTAACAAGTTTATTAACAACACTAACTTTTCAAAAACAATTCACAATTCAAGGAAAAAAATCATTGCAAAGGAAGGTTGCAAAATACATTAGGGTTGTCAAAGGAAGGTTGCCAAAGGAAGGTTGCTGTATACATGAGGTTGTCAAAGGAAGGTTGCTGTATACATGAGGTTGTCAAAGGAAGGTTGCTGTATACATGAGGTTGTCAATGGAAGGTTGCTGTATACATGAGGTTGTCAAAGTAAGGTTGCTGTATACATGAGGTTGTCAAAGGAAGGTTGCCAAAGGAAGGTTGCTATATACATGAGGTTGTCAAATGAAGGTTGCTGTACACATGAGGTTGTCAAAGGAAGGTTGCTGTATACATGAGGTTGTCAAAGGAAGGTTGCCAAAGGAAGGTTGCTATATACATGAGGTTGTCAAATGAAGGTTGCTGTACACATGAGGTTGTCAAAAGAAGGTTGCTGTATACATGAGGTCGTCAATGGAAGATAACCAAAGGATGGTTGCTGTATACATGAGGTTGTCAAAGGAAGGTTGCTGTATACATGAGGTTGTCAAAGGAAGGTTGCTGTATACATACGGTTGCAGTGTTCCCATTCACGCACAAATGTACGTGAATCACGTACAGAACGCTGAAAAAACGTACAATATATCAGAATACTAGTCTTCTCTACGTGACCGGAACGTACGCAAAATGCCTACAGTTTTACTTTCCTTTCCTTCATTTTTTATATTTACACGAACTTGAATACCTACACGTACGTCATAGACTTGTGTTTTATGGCATGAAAATTGATAAATGATGCTTCGGAAATTCCTCGCTCTAAAAATAGCACAATTATGGGAAGTAACTCTTGAGGGTACGTACGATAAGGTTCGAGTGTTCCGAATTTGTTTACGAATGTGTGTCTGCATAAAATGTCGGGGAAAACAGTCTACACTGACCGGCCTGTGGAAAGTAACTTCCCCAGCACCTGCAGCCGATTCCGATAATGTTCAGCAACAAGATGACAGTCCAAGCGATGTAAATACCATTAAAAAGAGGCCAGAAATAAAAACATTCCAAAAACATTGGTTGACATTATTTCCGTGGCTTCGTTTCGACGATGATAATAAAACTATGCATTGCTACGACGTAGAAAAGAAGGAATACAGACATTGTATTCAGTAACAAAGCATTTTTTATGTTGGTACCCCCAATTTTCACACGGAACCCCCAGAACTGAAAATTGTAGCTCACAGGGGGTTCCATGAACCCCTTGATTAGAAAAGGCGTGGGAACACTGGGTTGTCAATGGAGGGTTGATGTATACATGAGGTTGTAAAAGTAAGGATGTTGTATACATGAGGTTGCTGTATACATGAAGTTGTCAATTGAAGGTTGCTGTATACATGAGCTTGCTGTATACATGGCGTTGTCATAGGAATGTTGCTGTATACATGAGGTTGCTGTATACATGAGGTTGTCAATTGAATGTTGCTGTATACATGAGGTTGTCAATTGAATGTTGCTGTATACATGAGGTTGCTGTATACATGAGGTTGTCAATTGAATGTTGCTGTATACATGAGGTTGCTGTATACATGGAGTTGTCATAGGAATGTTGCTGTATACATGAGCTTGCTGTATACATGAGGTTGTCAAAGGAAGGTTGCTATATACCAGTACATATGGTGGGCAAACCTTTGTTAAGAGGTTTTGTTCTAGACAAGTATTGATGGTAATTATGTGTCTACACAATAATGGATAACTCATTAATGGTATAGGAAATGCCCTTACGGAATGTATACATACATAACAAAGCTGTATGTCAATAAAATGTACGTAAGGCTGCAGTGGGAAAGGAAAACTACGATAATTAAGGGGTTGTTTTAATATAAAGAGATGAAAAAAATGAAAAATAAAGCACAGTCTGTTTGACATATGACAAAACAAAGAAGAGTTGAAAAAACAACAACAAGGAATAATTAAAATCACATTTGCATTTTCGAGGCAAACTTGTCATTTCTAATAAAAAAATATTTTTTTACTGTGCAAAATGTTCAAAAGGGCATCAAATTGATTATGTCAACTGTCAAACTGGTGTGAACATCTAAATAAATGTCATTTTTTTTTTTGTCACCTCATTTTGTCGGAAACTTATGCCATACTCCTGACATGCACAGGTAATAAAATGCTCTGAAGTGAATTTACAGGTAACTTAATTAAATGTATGACGAAAACTGCATTTACAAAGGTACAAGGAAATTTTAAGGACAAAGCCGAGGTTAGTTATTTCGCTAAATACACACAAAAATTTGTAAAGAACTCACTCAGTTTATTAGACAATGCCTTTCAAAGAAATTAAACAGGAAAGATATAACAAAAGCCGGGGATTATTATTTTTTTTCTACAGAAGACAAGTGTATAATCGAACCTGCAAGGGAAGCGCAAATGAAGGAAGAGTACATTATTCAAGATGGTGGTGTACAAGGAAATTAACAGCTTACCTTTATACGTGGAAATCCGTGTGGTGCTCTGGGAATGCTTAATGGGTCCAAAATCCTGAAAGCTGCCCATCTTGCTTCGGGGCATCGAAAACTCAACACCCTCCCCACCACGAATGTTTGCCATGCTTGTTGCCCTTGACAACGGTCCATTCTGTGAATCCTGGCTCCGCAATTCCTTCGATTCGTCTTCCGATGAATGCCGACTGTCACGATCTCTGCGTTTTGATCTGCGCGCGAGGTTTGGCGAGAAATTGTGACTCTGGCTGCGCCTCATCTGCTCCTCCTCATTGTTACTTGCCGGACGACTTAGGTTGTGATGCGACTGATACTTCCGGTTGTATTTCCCGGACCGGTCATTCCGGGGGTCAGCACTGTGACTCTGCCCAGACTCTTCAACATCGTCCCTTTGCTGTTTATATCTCTGGGATCCTTCAGATCGGTCCATCTCTTCTGACTCGTCTCTCGAGAGATGGACTTCTGCTGACGTGACGACAACATTTGGGCTACTGTGGTTCGAGTTCTGATCCGATCCATTCATGTGCCGGGCATCGTTCATCCGTCCATTATCCTTTCTTTCCCTTCCCCTTTTTGATTCACTACTTCCACTGCGATTATACCTCTCTCCGTCTTGCCGGTCATCGTAACCCGGTTCATCGCCTGAATATTCATCACTATACTCTCTGTTGTTAACATTCCTCGAAGACTTTCCTTTGTGGCCCCTTTTGCTCAAACTCTCCCTGGAGGAACTCATTGCCTTATTTAAATTGGACTGATGATAATTTTCCTTATCATTCCTCTGGCTCTTTGGTGAGGACGCATTTTCCCTCCTCCCATTTTGGTTATAGGACTCGTCGCATTCCGAGTCATCTCTGGGAGACTGCATATCACTCCCATGATCGGAAAACTCATCCCTGTAATTGGATTCCATTGTTGCGGCAATGTAATTACTTTTCTGTAACTTGCTTTTACTGTGATCTGTTAGTCGTGATGATTTAGAGATGTAATCAGAGTTTATCAATGGACCGCCACGTGTGATGTATTCCTCCAACTCATTCAGTGCCGATTTTTCAATATAGCTGAAGCTTGCCCTGCGGTCGGCGGAACTCGAACCACAAGAGTTCTCATCAGAACTCAACCGTTGTTGAAGCTGGTCCTCTGAATCCGATCCCTCACTCACATTTTGATCCGAGTCAGTCAAAAGCTTAAATGTCCTAGAAGAAAACACCTGCTTCAACTCTTCAAGGTAGGGTAATCCTTGTGGACTGCTAGCACTCAGTGCTTGCTTTTTACCAATATTGATATTTCTCTCCCCTTTCACCTTTCCAGTGTTTTTGCTGCACTGTTGCTGCGGTATAACCTGTTTTTTCTCCAACAGATGTCTACTCTCAATTACCTCCTCTTGGTTATTCCTTCTCTCTTTTTTACCTTTCTTTCTATCCTGTTTTTTCAAAACATCCTCTTCTGAAGCAGCATATTTATTCCAATTTTCCGTCTGCTTGTTTTGTTTTATATACTCTTTTCCCTCACTTTTTCTGCCTTGTTCACTATTTTTTATATACTTTTTTCTCTTTCTCTCCTCACTTTGTTGATTTGAACTGCTTCTTACTTCATTATCCCTTTTCTCCCCCTCAATATCATGAGAAGCATTCAAGCTACGAACATCAATAGACACTTGCCTTTTTAAGCCTCTTGGCCTAGAACTCTCTTTTACCAGAATAGGACTGCTACACCGACGTTGTTCTAACACACCCCCATATTGCGATGGGACAGACAGCAAACCCTTCAAATTGTTATTACAATTATCACTACTGACCACTGCAATGCTCGCCCTTCGACCTGATGCACTATCGTTTGACCCTCTCCGTTTTGAATTATACACATTTATATCATCATCCAGAAAGGTTCCGCTAGTTTTCCGGTTTTCGACTAACTCCGGTTGCTCATCATTACAGTCTATATCTGTTGCTGGATGCACAACAATTTCCGGTTTCAAATCTTCACGCATCAAATGATTCTGCCGTTTCAACTTGACTTGCTGACCATCATGACTTTCAACACTCGCTGACCTTGACCTATTTAATTGACTGACCTCTGGGGGTCGAAGGTCAGTCAGAGTTCCGCTAGACTCCACACTTTCAGGTCCTGTGCTCTTTACAGCAGTTGTTGCAAAACCTACACTACGGGCAAACCTTGCCAGCTTTTTAAAATTCCATGGCTTTCCTCCTCCCAGCGACCTAGCTTTCTGACTCTGTGTTGCCGTAGCAACCTGATTTACAGTACATACCCGATGGTACTGGGCATCTGTTAGAACATCACAAACCCCTGTATCAAGGGTATTTGCCATATTACAATGGTAGAGTATGTTTTATTTATTGGAATGGAAAGTCCCCTAGCCTTCATACATTATTACAGAGTGACTGTCACACCAAGGGAAATTCAGAAAATTAACTACATTTCATGAGTAACAGAAAACATACAAAGTGGTATAGAGAAACAAAATAATAAAACGTTATCTCAAATCAATTAGCTAATTAGAAAACCTATCCTAACCCAGCATTTACAACTGTCAGCTTATTGACACACAAACAAATGTTCTCTGCAGGCAGGTGTTTTTTCTCTTTCTTTGTCTGGAGATTCTTTATGTGTTTGACTTAAGTTGAATGACAACTATTGCACATGTCCAATGCTCTCATGTCATTCAATCTGTTTGTGTTAAGGATCACACTTAATTGTGTCCCGCACTAGATTTCTTCAAACAACAGATACAAGAGAAAATAAATTACCAGTTTCTGAACCGTGCACTATGCTCCTTCGGTCATCAAAATCTGTAATTCCTTTCCATTTTTCAAATCTTTTAATATATTGATTACTTATCTGATTCCACATTACATTATCAACTTTCCTTAGTGCAGTTTTTTCACACGAGTACAACATAGTCATTATCATAAGAAAACGTCCAACTCCACACTTTTTTCAAAGATTACATCAAAAACTTTTTTTCCACTGTTACAGAATTTTAACTGACCAATAACAAATGTCCGATAACTTTATTCAAATAAAAAAATCTCATTTCTAGGATCACACTGAAAACTCTGCTTCCACTCCAATAAAGTGAATAGTTCAAATTTCACCAAATGCAGTACCATTACTTGTCTTCAAAATTTAAACCCATAAAACAACACAGAATGCTTAACTGTTTCAAAATGGAGTCCAATTTCAACTAAACCAACCAAAAACCGATTTTTTCCTTTTGGAATTGTGTCTTGTCAAAGAACAATTTCCCAACTTCCATCCTGCACTCAGATAAAAAAACTTCTCACATATACCTATATTGCCTGTAATTACTCAACAAGCCAATCAAGCTGATATGCCTCACTGGGTTCTTTTTTTACTGATTTTCATAGTGATTTTCGGCCGATTGAAGTTTAATTTAATCAAAGCTGTAAAAGTCCCTAGAGATGGGTGGTCTGGCATCAAGAGACAGGGTGTGAACTGTATGCCCTGGGCTTATCAGCCCGCCTACCACTCAGTGATAAATTAGTGATAAATAAAGAAAGTGATAAATAAGGGGAAAATAATGTGATAAATTAATGTGATAAATAATGAAAGTGATAAATAATGGTTAAATAATGTGATAAATTAGTGTGATAAATAATGGCAGTGATAAATAATGGTTAAATAATGTGATAAATTAGTGTGATAAATAAGGCTAATAATTCAGCGATAAGATCACAATTATGAATTTGACAAAAAAAAATCATTATTCAATGTTAATTATTTCAGATGATAAGTATATTCATTGTGACAAAAACCAATTATTCATAATCTTCGTTATCATTATGCCATTATTTATCAATATACCATTTTATATTTCATTTATCAATAACTTCAATGATCCTTAGTATTTTTAATTGAGCCTTCATTTATCAATATTTATCAAAACACCTTTAAATTGTCAATAGCTATGTTTCATGTTAAAATCCTAGGTTGGACCAGTACTATGCAACAGATAAGGCCATAAAAGATTCTTGCCCTAGTTAGAACTCAAACGTGCAACCTTTGAGTCCACAAGTTACAGTACCACTGGACCATGTCACCCTTGATGTTTCTGTACCTCTTACTGAGAATTTTATACCTACAACATCCTTTAAGCAAAAGTACAAGACTGATCCTTGCAGGAAGTATCCGGATAGCAAGTTGATCAAGACTCACTCTGCTGGCAATTCTTATCAGAAATTCAATAAACTCAAATCAAACAGTGTAAACTTTTAATTAAATGATCAAGTAAGTATGGCCAGCAGGCAGGTCTTGGTTTACATTCATCTCAATTAGATTGCAAACTTTATCGCAATCAAGTTAACCGACAATAAGAAAGGAAAAACCCAATTAAGGGATCATCAAAATACACTGATGATATCAAAGTAATTCATTAGTAACAGACACCAAAAACTATCTCTGGAACCCTATCCAGGCACATTCAAGGACATAAACACGTACACATAAAAAACTTTTCAAAAATTTTAACAAATAAACATCTGCATACCTACTTGTAGTTCATTTCAGAATTTTTGGAATTACAGAAGAATTCAAGTTTTCTGGGAGAGCAAAAAAACAACAGCAAAATCATATTTAACAGTCCAGAATTTGGGGAAATTTATTGTACCAGTCTATAACCAAGGGAAACAGGACTCTGAGTGATAAAGAATGGAACTAATAAAACCATAATAAAACCAGTCTATTTACAGAACAAGTCAGTTAATAGAACACCTCTCTCTCTCTCGGTTAAACCTTTCAGAATAGTTACTTTCTTTATTGTAGCAACTGTGTTATGTAATTCTGTATTAACTATCATCAAAAAATGTATATTATTACATGCGTAAATATTATGCCACAATTGAAAATGTTCACAGTGTTCGGTGTTCAATATTTATAACTTAACTATATGCACTCATCTAGATATCTGAAATTTCCCAGAAAATAGGGGTTTTACGCCTCAAAATTTGCTAGATGTCAGGAGCTTCCAGCCTCTTTGGCCCCGGGCCAGGGCTTTGCGTGGACTCACCGGAGACCCTGTTGCCCCTGGAACCCCAGCTTTTAATACTGTACTAACAGGAATATAAGGCCTTGATACATGTCTGATCAAAACATGTAAATTTCATGGCAAAAGCACATTAATAGTTGGTAAATATATTATAAATTCTTCGTTCCAAATTCCAATAAGATTAGGCATTCTTCATAATTAATGTTATAAATATCGCTGAATTTTCCCTGTTCGTGTTCATATTCAGAACATTTAATTCCATCATATTGACTTGTGTGTATCTGTGTATTTATCGACTCCAGATCATAACTCTGTCTAAATCTATATAATTATTCCACACTGATTTCTCACTGCTTTACAAGAATCATTTGTTTACTTAGTAATCTCCTGCACAAATATAAATTTGTTCAGCGATATGTGCACAAAATCATGAGAAAAAAATCTGATGCAATCACCTTAATACTGAAATATAATCAAGATAACCAGCCATGATTCAATAATTTTCATACTGTATTCTAATTTTTTGATGCAAATTCTATCTTTGAGGGCTGATAATTTTGGTACCACAGGAAATTTCTAAAACAAATAGACCATTTCACTCCAAAATGAGATGTAAACCTATGTAAATCAACAAGCACTTCCCCAAAACACCTAATCTACCTGCTGGCCTAAATTTCATACATTGCTCTTTCCAAGTCACTGATTGGTAAAATGCTCTATACAGTATTGTTACTTTGCAAATAAGTAAAAAAAATTCAAGTACGTATGCACTCATACCATACACTAAGATACATATTTATCATGAAGCACTGGCAGATTCAAGAGGGGGTGCACACGGTGCCACCCCCTCTAAAATTCTCCAACTATACATAAATGTAGACACACAACCCCCCAAATACTCACAAGAATGCACTATTTCACAGCTTTAAATAAAAAAAATTCGCGGGGGAGTTCCCCCGGAATCCCAGTCCAACCAGAACTACACCCTTCTCATGGCTCAGGCAAAGCGACAAGCTTGCATTGTCACTGCCTACATTTCTTTTTAATAAAGCGTCCCCACCGCCAATCTGAACTCCTGGATCTGGCACTGTGAAACACATTCCCCATGGGGCATCCCATTATGTGTGGCTTCACAACAAAAACTGTCATAACTTAATTCACCAAACATTGCATATTCCCTTTTATCACTGCCGTTTATCAATTTCAAATTTAACTACCTTGATATTATTTACCAATATAGGAAACAATTTTGGATGAAAGGGAGGTATCGGTAAAGGATATAGTTAATACACATTCAAAAGAGAAACAAAATGTACTCCTGTATACAATGCTGCAAAAAATATTACTGAACACATACCAAACTATACACAAGACAACCATAAAACTGATCCCAGTCCGGATAGCCAAACTGAAGGAATGCCTCTTGATAAACAGATGGTAAATAATCTCAAAAATATAGTGAATACCAATATCAGGCACCCAGACAAACAAATCACCTCTAAAAATGAGTTCACTGCAACAACAACTTTAGTTAAGTTTAAACTTATTTATTTTATGTCAATTGGGAAACTAAGTTTTTGTATTTACAACTTATACTGATACCTAAAAATGGTTCCTGGGTTGCAGCAGTATTTTGCACCTGGGAAGGATATCAAAAATTCTTCATCATCATAAAAAAAATGAAAATGTTACCATTGCACCACAGTGCCCTTAATTAAATAATAATAACATGAAAAAAACTTACCCATTAATTTTACAAGATCATATGTTGACTACATTCAGTGGTCCATGTAGAAACCAAACAGCATAACAGGTGGAAATGAAAGACCTCTTCTTTGTTGTATAGAGCTTGACTGAAATGGAAATAAATCTTGGTAAATATTTTATCCGTAATTATGTAATATAATATTCACAAACATATGGATATCTACATTAAATTAATATGTCTTTATCCAACGCTTACATGTAATGCCTTACGTAATACAAATATGATAAAAGAAGTAGGTATTGAAACAAATTTCTACATGGTGTTAAATGAATACAATGGCACACTTGAGAAGTAACTAAGACATTTAAATGCAAAATAAAATAAACTTTACTTTCAAATATATCTCAAATGTATATGAAATGATATCTCAGCACATATGTAGCTCAACAATCCCTGAATTGGACCTGTATTTATGCATCATGAGTATTAGGTAATTTTGTGGTGACTTGTACAAGTTAATGACTTTAGAAGGTCATTAATATAAATTTCCCATGCATGCATTCTAGCTCAAAACCTGCAGCTCACAAACAAATGTGCATTACCACTGGATTGTTTTAACTTGCGGAGACAATCAGGATAAAACAGGATTTAAAATAATTTCAACAAACATAATTTAAGGACTAATTCAAACTGTTTTAATGTCAGATGAATAATGACTGTTTTTAACAATATATCATTGAACAACTGTAATGAAATTTAATGAATTATTAACATTGCAATGACAGTGATGTTTGACATAGATACAAAAGCTATGAGTTTGAATTCAAGGATTTTCCACTGAAGATGAAATAAAATGAACCATTGAGACAGATTAGTGTAAAGTACAAGTTGAAAGAACATAAACCAAATGATATTTTAAGTTTTGCTGCCTAAGTCCTGGGACTCAATCTCTATGGCTAAAAAAATGAGTCCAATTATAGATAGTATACATGTTACTTTAATTTCAAACACATTTTCCGTATATTTTATGCATTGACTGGATGCATTTAAATTAAAACATTGCATCCACAGCAAAAACATTGCATCTGGGATGCTGGATGCAGAGGTAAAAAAAAAAATCACTGCAAACCCTGATTATATAGGTAAGTATCAGGTGTTCAAGTCAAGATGTTCCACCAAAAATACAAACAATAACATATCATTTCTATAAGTCCATGAGATACAATCTCTGTAAGATCAAATTCAACAAAACAAGAGCAGTTCCCATTTTTTCCTACACTAGCCTGGGGCAAGATTAACAGACGATCTAATGAAACCAAAATAAAAGGATTCCGTGCATGAAAAGGTAAACATCTGCAACTAACATCTTTTGCTTGTCACTGGTTTTACATGCCCTGAAATATTTAAACACATTATTGATGTGCTGTCGGGTAAATAACCATAATTTTGACATTCATGCCATAGATTGTATAATTTTACAACTGAATAAAATTTCATTGCCAGCAGTTGCATTAATCCAAACCACTAAGAATGCAGTTCATATATTCCATTGAGTTTCTCTGATGATCGCCCTTTAAAGACCGTCAGTGCAGAAGTAATTACAGAATTTAAAATCAACCGGCGCAAACCAAATCATCAAATTTCATTCTTACAATTAACTTCATATTTACCTTTATTTCATTGAAAAAACCTGGGTTCAAATGTCGAGTGAAAGTAAAAATCTACCTAAAAATAACCCTAAGTCTAATAATCGATTGTTCATTTACTGTAAATAAAAAGGCTATAAATTAGAGTTCAGTCTAGGTAGAAAGTGTTTATTAATGTTTGGTTTCCAGTGAAAGTTCATCGCTTATACCAATTATAAATAAAACTCTGCCTGTAGAAAAAATAACCAAGACTTGTGTAAACAGCATATTTTTCATGGAAATATTCATATTTGTAATAGAACAGAGATTATTCTCAAAAACCTGCAAATTCTTTTGACTAATCTGACGAACATTTTTATTATTGTTAATGCCATAAGCGATATCATAATTTCCCGGGAAAAATCGGAAAACGGGAGATTTTAGAGATGGCTCGACAAAGAATCAATCTCGTAGTTGCTGCGTGTGAAAACAATGGAATAGGTATTAATGGACAGCTTCCCTGGAGGCTAAGGTTTGTTAAACTCGTGAACATTTTGATATCCAGAGTTGTCATCTCTCTTTTCTAAAATGTTCTTCATTACAATAAATCACAGGACACCAGACAAATGGAAGTTCAAGTAGCCGACTCGGCGAGATTTTTCCAAGCGCAAAGGACTGGTCCAACGGAAGAACCTTTAAGAACGATTATCTCTTTCAATAACCTCTTAATTTGCAGAGTCCAGTCTGGGACATTGTTGTCTTGGACAAGTACTTGAGAATGTCATCAACAATGTTGGTCCAAGTCGAACCTTAACACCTGTTCTCACAAGATAGGTCCAACTTAGATTGAACAAATGTTAAAAATTTAACTTGTTCTGTACTAATGTTTTATAGCGTAAGTTGTTAAACAAATACATGTCTGACATATTGGCAATGTTACAGCACTTAAACCCAATTAATACGGAAAAGACGGTCACTGAAGCAAATGGGGTAGTTTTGCGAAGTGTAATCTACGTTACATTTACTTAAGATAAACAAATGGTCATATTAAAGTTATTTTGAAATAAATATTCTATGCACTTTATACCAAAAGTCACTTTGATAAATAATTTATCACAGTAACATTATATATTTGATGCACAGGTCTTTGTAACAATGTACACCCAGCTTTATTTTGGTAGGTTATGTTGGTTTCCTTTCTTCGTTAACACACGTTTATCAATTATTAAAGCTGTAAAAAACAAACTCATTGTTGTTTACATTTATATGATTTTCATATGAACTATAAGTACTAAATGTTAGGATAAAACAATATTTGACTTTATAATAATTTTTTTATGCAGCATACAACAGAAAAAACTAAGCCGTGAAATGGTAACGTAGATTACGAAGTATGCACCTTAAACTGGACAACAAAAATTAAAAGTTTACAATAAAGGGATAGTTAAGTTACATTTTCTGCCCTTTAGCCTTCTTAGATATAATGATAAGTAATGTGTTAGTGAATTGAGTCAATATAATGAAAGGTTTATACAAAACTTATTCATTTATACATGCACTTTTTTTTAAGAAATTAATAGCTTAAGACCAGAAAATACTTTGTGAATGATACTTAGAAATTGTTTTTTTATATATACATGTATAAATAATAGAAGCTAGATCTAGTTACTTAAGCATAAAAAAAAAAAAAAAATATGCCAAAATGAAGAACATGTCCACAAACTCAAAATAAAATGTTTATGTCTGATCAACTGCATAAGAAATCATTAACGCTTTAACACGATGTTTATTTAAAGTCAAACAACAATGGTTTGTTTGATCCAAACAAATCAATTTCATTTCTTTTCTAACAAGATCTTGAATTCAATCATACTAATCTCGTCCTCCTTTATGCTGAACGAGCGCCCACTCCGACCAACTTTGGATGGTTCATCTATGCACTGAAGAACATCTTCAAACTTGACCCAAATCTCATCAGCATTGTTCGGCCATTTGAAGGTTGGTACTTTGGCCCCTTTACAGTTTTGTCGTTGCATGAATGAAACAAGACAATCGTCATCAGTTTTGTCAACTTCCTTAATCTGTCCAATGTGCCACTCATTATCATACATCACAGCAACCCATCTTCCAGAATCTATTTCCAAGTTTGTCTCTAAATGCGTTTTATCAGGCTTGTCAGAATCAATGATTTTTTTTTCTTCGCACTTTCTTCGTTCTGGTTCCTTTTCAGGCTTTCTCTTTTCCTTTATAAGGAGATTTTCCTCATACTCACCGTGGACTGATCCATAGATACAATCTACACAATAACATGATGTTGTTTTTGTGTATACAATTCCCTTTGAAACTCCTGTGACATGGTGTATTTTCATGGTACCTTTAACTGGACAAAGTATTTTATTTATCACTTCCAATTCTTTTCTGCTCTCTTCACATTCCTCTGGTTTTACTAATATGTATTTTGCTGTCTTGTGACCTTCTTCGGCCCATTTATAAAAGTCTGTGGCATCTTGAATAGTGACTTTCCCTTGTCTTATGTTTTGGTCTGCCATTCGCTTCGCAGTTCCGCCTATGCCGTCACAGGCGCCCTTTCCGTGACCGGATTCAAAATAATTCCAGTCCGCTTTAGGCCCAAGCAGCGCATCATGGTTACTGGTTATAAAGAAAGCTGTTTTGTTCTTATATTGTGAGCTGGGTCCATCTGTCCAGTAGTACACCTTTGCTAAGTCGCACTTGAGAGCTTGCTTCACGTCAGGAATAAGCTTTTTGATGAAAGTATACACTGAGCCTATGTTATGGCCAACATCATCAGTCACAAAAACATAGTTCATGTGTTTAAGCTCCCCGTTGTCTTTAAAATATACAACGACTGGATGAAGAGTTATAGTATTCTGGTTCCAGTAAGCACTCTGAACTTCGTCGGCGGCTGTGCACGAGAAATTTTCAGCAAAGTCCATATGTGCTAGCACGTGACCATCTGGAAGATTTTTCTTTAAGTCACCAATAGCTTTGTATTGTTCCTTTACTAATTGTACGTGCTGTCTGAAATCAGCAACTTGTTCATATAATGTCTTCTGGAATGTATCTTTGTCAACTTCAGACATTACAATTTTTGTACGTTTTTTCCCATCATCCAATGTTACTTTTTTCCATTGGTTATGCTGTATGGTATCCGGAAACGCTTGACAAGTATTTTTGACATAATCAGTGTCTTCATCTACCTTTCGAATAAATTCATCCGGATTCAATGGGATATTAGCACAAGTTGTTCGGACAGCCTTGAGTGTAAGGGCCATGTTTTGATGCCTTTGACAAAGACATTGATTGCGCGTAATATACCTTGTAAGTGATATCGATTTTGGCCGCATGCGACAGAAAGTACTGAATGATATTTTCTCTTCTGTCTCTGACATGTATTTCATGTGCAAAAATGTCATGTTGTCATTCAATACCCGTTTCTGCAAGTACTCTTTTCCAACCTTTACCTTGTCGTTCTTACCAGGTAGTTGCCTACTATTATCATCTCGTTTGAGGAATTCTATCACTCTGTTTGCCATTTGTTTTCTTACCATTGGCTGTTTCACTTGACGAGGAACTCTGTCACATTTCTTTGAGCCATTGTAAGTTGATTTTCTGGTGATGCCAGTGCTCTTGTTCAGAAGTGATTTCAATTTATACTTCTTTATTATCTTACCAGACAATATGTTTGCAATCACTTTTCGGCCCTTTTTGCCATTATCTTTTCTAGCGCCACTGACCTCTTCTGCTAAAGCATTTCCTAACAGTAACATCTTTCGCACTTTCCGTGGTACCTTCCTTGGTGTTACACCTGCCTCTCTCAACTCTTCTGCCACTCTCTTCCTTGGTGTACTCTTTCTTGGAGAAATTGGCGTCATCTTTTCATTAAGACTATTGTTATTGGACGAAGGCATTGGTTGGTCAACTGTCTTTTTCTTTAGACGCTCATACCTCTTTGAAACAGTTTTATACCTTTTCTGGAGACTTTCATTTTGATCTTTAAGCTTTTTAATCTCACGATTCTGTTTGGAAACTTGTCTACTTACTCTTCGTCTTGTTCTTTGTCTTGGGTCAAAAAATGGTAGCTTTACTACTATTTTCGGGTATGGGGTGCTAGAACTCACACCATTTTCATCATCGACAATCATTCTCTCCTCATCTTGACCACCATTTGACTGATTTACTTGCTTTTTAGCTTCCTTTATTCTTTGTCTATATTTCTGGACATTTTTTCTCACCTTCTCTCTTCTGGCCTCCAGATCCTTTTTTGATCTTTTGACTGTTGGAACGTAGTACGCCTTCGTTCTTTTTCGTTCTTTTTCAAGGTATTTTTTCTCCTTCAGATGCCCTTTTCCTCTTCCGATAGGCTCGCTGTATTTCAGCCCGGGATTTACCCATACCTATTGAAACAAAGAAGAAGTAATCTACGTTACATTTTTTGTAATCAACGTTACCAATGTTAACAACGATAAAAATATGACTGTATTACAATATTTCTTTTAGAAACAAACAGTGTGGACTTACTTAATCACTAAGTAATGATCAACAACAGAGGAACATGTCAAATTTTAGGAATAAATTCTACATAATAGTGTAAGAGATAACACAAGTTGATATTTTTGTAATCTACGTTACCAACATTTGTATCAGCTTTATATCACCTTTATCAAACCTTGGATAATCTGGTATAATACTGATAACATGCCAATATCTTTGTAGGTCTAATATAATCAAAATATGGCGACAGAATATTTTGGTAAGCTAAAACAGAGAACAAAAAAACAATGTTATGTTATAAATCTAGTGGGCCTTGTCACCTATATTCGCGACAATTGTTTGAACTTATTGCGGTATTACATAAACTTTGTTGACATTTAAGATGTATATATTCATTTAAATAAAAAATATAATGCAATAATATTCATATTTCTTACCTTGTTTTGGTTTCCTGAAGACAACTTGAACTTTATTGTAGAGTTTTTTCTGAACCGAAATTGCAGACGCTTGCAAATGGCGGAAAGTAGCAAATTGTTAAAGAAGGGAAAAAACTGTGTTTATATTAATTTGGAAGTATATCTTACAGAAACTGGAAACTGTTAAACCTGATTTGTGACATCTAAATCAAATTTCCTACGAAATTGGAAAACTAGGTAAGTTGATTAAAAATTAACCTGAACCTATTAAACTTTTACAAATAACAAAACATTGAGTGTTAAACCAGTCGAATCTAATTGATGATAGTCAAATAAGAGTTCTCTATGCTACATTAATTGGGTAATAGCAGTAACGTAGATTACAATCTTAACTTTACTTTACAAAATCTAAATGTGTGTTTCTGTTGTAAACACATTTTATGAAATGAGTTAACCATGGTATCTCGCATCGTTTGTACTATGTTTTTATACGTATTTACTTATGTTAAACCAACTTATAACGTGTTTATTGTGAATGTATTTCTCTGTACAAACTGTGTAACGTATATTACATTGGTTTTGGCGACAATTCCGTTTTGGTTTATAAAAAAAAATACAAAGGGCTTAACCAAGATTTTGATTATTTTTGCAAATTTCAATACGTCATCGGACATACAATAAAAACAATATGTCCGTTTTGTGATAATATGATGCTGTATTTGTGCGTTAAATCATGGTACCCTTTACGGCGACAACGTATTTTTGTTGAAATTGATATTTTTGGTCTTTTTTTTTAAAAAAATACCATTAACTCACAGTTATTTTTTATATGATTTAAAGGTTGATGCTATACAATGTTAATAAAATAACAAAACTCATCAATATCATTGTTTATGTATCAACTATGGTTTAGCGACACTCAGATTTTAAACTTGGGCCTATCTTGTGAGAACAGGTGTAAACCTCTGGATCTGCAGTTATGTTATTTCCCCTGAACCATGATGCCCTCTTAGAATAAATTGGATTGGCAGTATATAGAGATAGATAACACTAGTAAACTGTCCTGTTAAGGGTTTCGAGAAGATGACTTGTGTCCTTCTAATTCAGAATTTTGTGTAATTTATTAAAATCTATGGGAAAATAGTCAAGAAATTATAGGTTATAAGGGTGCCGTTGTACAGTGGTAATGTAACGGCCTATAAGTAACCCTTACCAGTGAGAGATTTGTGTAAGCAGTCCGGTAGCTCAGTTGGTAGAGCACTCGCACTGTAAGCAAGGGTTCCGGGGTTGAAATCCCAGTCTGGCTGCACATTTTTCTCACTTGGTTACATTTGGTGCTCAACGTAGGACATTCGCAGTATAATTCTACAGAATATACTGCCTCTAGATTTGTCAATTTGTTCTCTGTACTGTATATTCGGGGATAAATACCAAATTGGCAGGGGAATATGTAACGGCCTATAAGCAACCCTTTTATGTAAGGTATCCGGCAGCTCTGTTGGTAGAGCACTCGCCCTGTTAGCGTGGGGTCTTGGGTTGTAGTCTCCATCTGGCTGCACATTGTTCTCACTTGGTTTCAATAACATACTAGACTCATATCAGAAGGTTTTGGGTTCACATCTGGTTGGGGGCTAGAATATTTTATGACCTTCCCAGACACAAAGTACTGGTCCAACCCAGGAAATGTCAGGTGGGATTAGTTTAAGTTGTAAGAAGTTGTTTCCCAGTCAGTCAATGCGAATGTCAGTCAGTCAGTCAGTCGGACATGTCCGGTATATTTCCATTTTGACCGACGAAAGCATCTGTTATTGTTGGACACATTGTCCGATGAAAAAATCCATACAGCACCGTTTCATTTTTGGAAAAATACTTTCACTTTCTTCGAAAAACAGTTTCTGTTGCTATTTTTAGCGATTATGTAATGATTATCGGCTGTCTGAGATGCCAGTAACGATTGCGAATTGGTTCCCCGCAATTTATATTCTAATGTGGAAATCTCTGTCTTTATCGGTCAACAATCAACAACATGGCAGACGATGCACTCACGAAAAATTGTTGTTGTTTTTCTTTTTATTCGCTTTTCATAATCAATTAACATGGTCATACTCGTTTTAATTTATTATCAGGTTCAATTTTTATCATTTCAATATTCATTTTCGTAAATAATTAAATCTAGATTTTGTTTTCAATGAATTTAGATATTCTGATGGTGCTATGCCGGGTCGAAAATTGCCTGCTAGTTCTAGCAACGAACCAAAGAAGAGAGCTCCTGACAATAACAGACATTTTTAGGGATAGTTTTTTGGCTTATTTCCTCATTATGGTCACACAACTTACAGAACTTTAGTTTTTGCATAGTATTTTATGATCTTATCTGTGCAAAAATAATTTCTTGTTGTAATGGTGTAGAGTTTATTCTTCTTTATGTACTTATTTTGCAGGTCTTACATTTTTACATGTTTGTGAGTTTTGCATAGCTGATAAGGACTGTATATGTAAAACAGAGACAATCTAAAAATAGCCAAAAATGAATGAATATTCATTATATTTAACAGGGGTTTACTTAAGGACTTGACTTTCACTTGTCCAGGGGGCAAGTTACTTTGAACATCTACTAGCCCCCAGTAAAAACAGGATGGCCGATTTTGTAGTTAGTTGGTGTTTGTTAATGTTTAAAACTAAATATGTGTAATATTATAGTGAATTTTAGTTTATATGTATCAAAGACAATTTGCAAATATTTTACCCCTGATCTGCTATCGAAAATAAAAAAAAGAAATGAAAGATTTCATTTATATAAATAAACTTGCCCGCAGGGCTATCTTCTTTGAAAAATCACTTGCCCGCAGTGATTTTAACCCAGTGCGAGCAAGTGGGCGTCCACTGTATTAAGTGATAAATTAATGTAAAATACTTGCAATAAAGAGACTGAAATCATGAAAAAGTTCTCATTAAATACTGTTTAAAACATTGCAACAGGTAAAAATATGTCGCAACAAGTAAAAGTTGCTGCGACAGGTAAACATTTGTTGCGACAGGTAAAAATTTTGTGTTTACCTGTCGCAATGTCCTGTGAAGAAGGAAAACTTTTTGCATAGTCTGCCAGTTGATGTGAAATAAAATAAATTTTAACTAAATATTTAGGGAATGAATGATCAGTTCACGAACAATCACACATTATCACTTTATATAGCTTCCTGTGTGAAAAATCTTTATATATGCCACTTTTTGGCATTTATTTTCATCCAAAAATTCATTTGTGTAAGCAGCATTGTTACATTCAAATTGGGGATAATACATTCTTTCTGGCATTGGGAATAAAGCTGAATATCAACTCTAAATCAATTAAAAAGAAAAAGAAACACTGGTGTTCTATCCCTTTCAAATGTCAAATTTCTGGGGTGCCAAAGAGGGTGAGATATTCAGTTAAGCATAAGCGTAACCCACTAAATAAAAAAGTCCCTATCATGGCAATGTCTTGGAAAAGGTTTTTACAGTCAGCTAGCTCGATTTTTCAATACACATTTAATAACAAGTGTGAGCATAAGTCAAGAGAAAGAGATGATACGATAACTTGTGGCATGAATTCATTTTCATTAATGAAAATGAAGTATTGGTTTAGCTTCTTGAATTCAGATTTTGATGTTAGCAAGATACCTCCTACTCTGTTATCAACCTCCTCAGGTTTCAAACACCTATTGTCACACTTAACTTTTGTGAGCCAGAGGTACAAACCATTCAAGATTTTTATTTTGATTTTAGCTCCACGTGAAATATCTTCAAATATAGCTCTTTGTTTTTTTTTCCAGGATATTAATGTTTGGATTGGTGACCATTTTGTTAAGTTTTCTTTATTTCAGACTCGTATTCAAATTTCACTGTCCAATCTTCATTGAATTTATAGGCCATATTTTGAGTTGGAGCTTGGAAATCATATTTAAGTTACTCCATACATGGCCTGTTGGATTATTAGGTAGGATTTGCTCATCATTGATCATTTAAAAAGATGCGCCATTATTCACAGCCCTACTAGGTAGTGGGGATTTTTGGACAAATAGATACTCTTGTACTTTCTAAGACAAATCTTTACTGACTTACAGATTAAACATCTCCAACTGAAGAGTAATCGTTTGTGTAAGCAGCATTTTAATTGGTCGATGTACCTCCTACAAATATCCTTATAACAATAAAGTGCTAGCCAAGTATCCCACGGCTGACAGATGTAATAGGAAGCCATGGGTATCCGACACTGGGAGCCAGCAGAATGGTGTCTGATTTTTTTTTTCTAAAAAGAGATTTTTAAAATAACCATGAAGTTAGGATTAGATAAATGGCATTTTCAGGGACTAATTCTACTTTGCATGTCATGTTTTTGTTGTTTTTTTCTCAGAAAAAAATATTTTAAGAAATTATCAATTAAATAGTCTGGGTTCTTGGGTTAAGCATTCTTATTTTTTTCTTTCTTTTTTGTTTGTTTAGGAAGGACATGGATTTCTTCAAGAAGATAACCACAGAGACCAGTGATAAAGGTCAGTTTGAACCTTCACCTCATGAATATTCATTAAAAAATTCCAGGGTATTTTCTGCCTATTCAAAATTGACAAGAGGTAATATTTTTCCCATTGAATGGGCAAAAACGTGTGTTTTGTTTGTTATTTAATTGTGCAATTAGGAAATAAAAAGCCTCTCTTAACAGTATGTCACACATTTGCTTCTTAAAAATTCCCAGTTGGGTGAAGATATGTTGATAGTTATTCCCGACTGGGAGCTAGGGTCCCTTTCCCAAAATAGCTTATGGCTATAGTTTTTGTTGTTGTTAGATTTGGAACTGAGAAAAAACTCATTTTCTATTCAGATTTTCATTAAGAAAAAAATCAGCTTAGCCCTTACAAAATTTGAAGTAGTCATTATATATTTGGTTTCTGCACAATAATTTTTGAAAGTCTTACCTCAGAATTCATATTTGGTAGGCAAGTATTTAAATAGTATCAAAATACAGATCAATATCCATTTTGGTAACAATCTACTGATTTTAATGATCAGAAATATGTCTGACCACTTTCACACAGTTGCTCTTGAAAACGCATGTATTGCATTCATATTTGCTGGGTAAGTATATAGTATTAAAACACCGGGCATGTTACATACAATTCACTGATTTATGATACAGTTATGCATCAACTGAAGTTAATTCATCTTGAATAAGTTACCCACAATAATAATAATCATTGAGCTCAAAATTAATTTTATATTTTTGCTACACATTTATGAAACATCATCAACCATGACATTTGCAGCATGAACCAGACTGTTTCCTCATATTAAAAACAGAACTTGCTTTTGGGTGTATATTGCCCCACCTCAAAAGGGCTCTTGTTTTTGTAATATGACATTTTCCTGATTAAGTTCAAAGATAGAATATTCAGTACCCTACTGTTAAATTGTGTTACCTAATTAAAATTGACTGTATCCACAGGTTGTATCTATGAGTTAATGGTATGAATGATATAATTGGTATGGATATATTCATACCCCAATGAAAACTTCAAAAACTGTGTTGTGATGAGAGAAAAAATGAATTGATTATAATCAGTAGTGCCTGGAGCCCTTTGTTCTCCAAAATACAAGATTCAGTTATGGTAATTCATTCATCATTAAATTGTGATCATAATCTAGTGCTGGTTGGAATTGTATAGTAAATACAAGCCTTTATAGACTTGTAACTCCAAGTCATTGGATATTTGCATTTGCACTAAAGTCTTTTTAAGCATTTGAAGGACATGATTATAATTAAATGATAGATTGATTACCTTAAGAATGGTGGTCAAGCTCACACATTGTACTCTTAATAGAGATTGATGAATGAAAGATTGAAGGCTGACATTGTTTAAATAAAAAAGTATGCATTTATGGATTTTGAAAATCCACAAATTAATCCCTTTTTTTCCATAATTCTCAGAATAAATCTTGCAAAGTGAGCAGAAAATATAACCAATTTTATTCAGATGTGATTTGTTTTTATGGCATTATTTTTCTATCTGTTTAGTTAAAAGAAGATAAAAAAAAATCTGATGTTATTGATATGTTGTGTTTTTTTTTTTTGAAGGGGGGGGGGTTGTGTGCAGTTTGCTTGTTTTGATTACATGATATTCTATGATTAAGTGAAGATCATTTTGATGACTTCAAATCACTAATAAATGTCTTACCCTGTTGCAGACAAACAAAACGTGGTGATCATGGGGAGAAAGACTTGGTTCTCCATACCGGAGAAGTTCCGGCCTCTTAAGGGACGCATCAACATTGTCCTGAGTCGGGAGTTGAAGTCAGTCTCAAATTTTTCTCATATATATTTCATATATTGAAGAAATACACATATTCTAAATATAGGAAAGGGATTTTTGCATATATTTGCATTTTAAAATCCCATTGTTAACAAAATTGCACTAAAAGGTCATCATTGATTTTGGACACACTTTCAACAGTTTGGAATGGAACTTCATTAGATTATTTGTATGCATGATTTCTTAATCCATAGAAAATTTGTTCAGATGTCTGTAGGTCCTTCTATGTGTCTTGACAGGGATGTTCCGGAAGGCGTACACATAGCTCGCAGTCTGCCTGAGGCCCTTACCTTGACTACAGATCTGGCGAATCAGGTTCAGGATATACATGTGATAGGGGGCAGCTCTGTGTATGAGGTATGCAGTCCTGGTTGTCTCAGAATATGCCTGATGTTATCAATGTCTTTGTTGGCAAGTAGGCCCTCATTGACCTCAATCAGACTTCTGTTTGTGTTCCTGCTGACTTCTAACCATTCTTCAGCTATTTCATCTCTCTCAATGTCTGTCAATACAGGACTGTAAAGTTCAACAAGCTTTTCAATTTCTTCTTGTCCATACTCTCTAAATTCTACTGGACTAGTGTCTTTATTTGGCCACTGGTGGAAGTCAAATACAGCAAATAGTGAGTTTGGCTCTCCTGTCAGATCTTGAATAAACCTTTGCTGAAGGAAAAATTCTGTGGCAGACAACAGACTGTTAATATCTGCATCTATTATCATTGGTGAATCAACAGCAGCACCTCTTCTGCTTCTCTGTGTGATCTCCACTCCTTTAAACTGGCCTTCAGTGGACTGGGTAAGAAATGATCTCAATACTTTCCCACGCCTGTTCTTCATATGTATGACCTTTTCCTTCAGCTCGCATACACATTTACCCACTTCAGATATCAGAGGTTTCTTCTGCTGGAAAAGAACTGAAACCTCAGACAGTAAGTTGGTCCAATCAATCAGAAAATGTAGAAATATGAGAAATCTCTCAGTTTTCATCTCTTTAAGATATGCTTTAGATTTATTTGCATTATCATCTCTCTTAGCATTTCTCCTAAATGTAAAACTGTAACTTGTAATTGTCAAGCAATGCTTTCAGGGCTCTATTTTGGCTAGCTACCCATCTTACTGTTTGAAGGCCACCATAGTGTTTCAGTTCAAGATCCAAAGCAACCGCTATCTCATGGAGTTCTCTCCTTCGTTTAGGAGAATAGTAATACATCTGGAAAATACCCTTTAGCACAGTTTCAAAGTCATACTGTTTATCTTTCTTTGTGTCGCACACTGCTAATTCTAGTTTATGAGCTATACAGTGAATAACAGCTACATCATCATCACAACTCTCCCCTTCGCCCATTTGCTCATTAATGATATCTTTCAACAATTTTACTGCGGCGCCCTTCTTACCAAGGTTAACTGCTGCACCATCAGTGTTAATACCAACCAGTTTTTGCTTCAAAACTTCTGTTGTCACACCAACAGATTCAAGACCTTTCAGTACGCCATCATTCACACCTATAACATGTCCATGCTCCAGCTTAACAATGTCAGCAATATGGGTCTACAATTCGCCTTTCTCATCTACATATATATACATCTCTTCTTTTTAACCATCAAATAAGGTACTGATAAACCTTGTCTTTTGCAATTCATAAGATGTTTCGTCTTTCAAAACTTTAGCTATATGCATGCAGAATTACTTGCAAGACATGTCATTTAAATAATTATTCCCAATGGTTACCCCATTCTTTTTTTGCAGCTTAAGTAATTTTGTATAATTGCTAAATGATTCATTTTCCTTGGTAATTGTAGTAAGCTTTGTTAAATAATTTTTCGTACATAACACTATTTTTCTAATCAAGTTTCTTTAAACTTTTGGCAAATTCAGTTTGCTCCAGTTGTAATTGTGCCTTATGTTTACCAAAACACGCTTGGTGTTTTACGCTGTCAGCGTGATATTTTAATGTTTCTTGTCTAAAGTTTTTAGCTCACCTGAGCAAAGCTCAGAGTGAGCTAGTGTCTGTCATGCGGCGTCAACAATTTTGTAGTGTTTACATTCTATCACCTTTATTTCTTAAGCAATCATCTTCAAACTTTAAGACAATGTTTATGACCATAATGTCTCGATAGAGTTGGATTATGGCTGAGATCCGTCATTTAGGTCAGGAGTAATGCCCCTTTTAATATTAAAAAAATGCCATATTTCACGTTGTTTACACTCTAGCATCTGCATCTTTTGAGCAATCATCTTAAAACTTAATGGCAATGCTTATGACCATAAGGTCTCGATTGAGTTCAATTATGGCTGTGATCGGTCGATTAGGACAGGAGTTAAGCCCCTTTTAATATAAAAAAATACAAGATTTCACTTTGTTTACACTCTACATCTTCATCTTTTGAGCAATCATCTTCAAACTTTATGACAATGTTTATGACCATAATGTCTCAATTGAGTTCATTATGGCTGAGATTGGTCAATTAAGTCAGGAGTTAACCCCTTTTTAACATAAAAAAATGCCAGATTTCACTTTGTTTACATTCTAGCATCTTCATCTTTTGAGCAATCATCTTCAAACTTTATGACAATGCTTATGACCATAATGTCTCAATTGAGTTCAATTATGACTGAGATCGGTCAATTAGGTCAGGAGTTAAGCCCCTTTTAATATAAAAAAATGCCAGATTTCACTTTGTTTACACTCCAGCATCTACATCTTTTGAGCAATCTTCTTCAAACTTTATGGCAATGTTTATGACCATAATGTCTCGATTGAGTTGGATTAAAGCTGAGATCTGTTGATTAGGTCGGAGTTATGCCCTTTTAAATATAAAAAAATGCCAGATTTCACTTTGATTACACTCTAGACTCTTCATTTTTTTAGCAATCTTTTTTAAACTTTAAGATAATGTTTATGCCCATAATCTCGCAATCGGGTTCAATTATAACTGATATTGACTAGTCAGTTTAGCAGTTATGCCCTTTTCACCATAAAAAACCAGATTTCACTTTTACACTCTAGCATCTTTATTTCTTAAGCAATCATCTTTCTCAGGTGAGCGCACAAGGGCCATCTTGGCCCTCTTGTCTTTAATTCCTAAAACAAGTGTGGATTTAGGGACAGACATGTTTGGAAATTGTCAACAAACGGAACAAAATAGAATGCCGACTTCAATTTTCGCCTAAGGAAACTTGCTAAACCATTCGTCTTGGGCTGTTCTCTTTCACTTTGACTTGTCATATTGTTTTTGTGTTGACTTTCTCTTTCCAATCTTCTCCTTCTCTTTTGCTGCCTCACGTTCATTCTCTCGCCTTTCTCAATCTCCTTCACCCTGAAAGAACTTTCTTATGTCGGACATTTTCAACCTCCGCAACCAACAGATGCCTTTTGACAGGTTTACTACTTATTATTGGCTAGCGGACACTATAAAATATCGATTTTTTCTGGTACGCAGTCTATAGTTAGCAACGCGCACCTTGCAAAGTAGGTTATATACCGGCGCAAGACATTTTCGGGTTCTCCGTTTATTAAGTAAATTAAATAATAAAAGTTGTTTCCCTTCTTTAGTG
>CM037789.1:58139413-58189413 GCA_021229015.1 Solen grandis | reverse complement strand
ATAAAGAACAAATATTGTGCATAAACTTACCGAACTGAAAGAAATTGTATGGAAACCATCCATGAAATTGTTCTGAAATTCCATATTCATGTATTTAAAAATGTCAATAGAATGATTTCAAAGATCAAATATTGTGCATAAACTTACCGTACTGAAAGAAAATTACAATTACATTTCAGAGTGAATATATGTATGAGATTTCATTGAAATACATGTACCTTCAAAACTGTAGTAGTTGGATTAACCCTTTCCCTCATATAGACTCATTTTGACGCACTCAAAAGGTACCACATAAAGCCTGATCTGCTGAAAACCACAGTTAAACCTTACCAATTTTAAGTACAAAGACCTCATTTCCAGACCACTGAGGAGCAGCGAACAGCATAAAACCTAATCAGCCTGTGAGTTACTCGCAGGCTGATCTGGTTTTATGTTGTTCGCATAGGTCTTTTCATGGTTTCCTCTAAGAGGGAAAGGGTTAACATATTACTAATGAACAGAGAGAAAGACAAAAAGCACCATAACACAATGTGAGCATATAAAAACGTTTTTTTCAACCGAATTACCAAGAATAGAATAATATTTTTCATGCATACTGCTCTGTGCTAAGCATATAAGAGCAATTCCAGAACTTGCTGGCCATGTGTCGGGATAATGTGACTGCATGTGGTGCTATAACTAATACAGAAAATACCCAAATGATTGAAATACAGTTGGTGGGATTTTACAACCAAGCAATTAACAATTTGATTCACAATTACAAAAGAGTAACAAATCACTTACAGCTTTACAACTGTTAGCCAAAAGACTTGCCGTCTTCTTGAATGTTTTGGTGAGGTAGTGATTAAATCTCTCATCCTCTTGCTCTTTTGATCCCAGCTGCATGAACTCTCCTGGAATAACAAATGACACAATGTCAACATTGGTAGCAGCTTCTGCAAGTGACTGTTCATTGCATACAATGTACAATTCTGCTGTCAGTTCATAAGTAACTCTTCCCCTTACTGATATTATGACAGTAACTATTCATACCTAGGTCAAGTGCTCACAAAAAAAAAAACACTTACGACTGGTTGAATAAGCTGAAAACATACTTGATTGATAGTTTAGAAACCATCCCTTACTATACAAGGTATCAAGTTATCAAGTCTTTGTTAAATCCCCTCTACACACAAGTTAGAGCTAAGGAACTGCCCTTGTTGCCTCTCAATCAGTTCTACACTCATATTATTGTACATGAAGACAATGTGGGGATATCCTTCACATTTTGGGATCGCTCTAGAAAAGTCAATTAGCCTACCTGTCACTAATGATATGAATCCCAAAAGATACAAAAGCTATTATCACACAATAGGAGACTATGTCCTGCCTAATTGGGAATCAAACCCTTTATACTATATACATGAATAAATCATTCTAACACATCAACAAAATATGCTAAATTAACATAGAAGAAGTGTGACATGCATTATTTTCTGATATATACACAGTAAAACCATTAAACGAATTCTCTTTTTTGGCTATTGGTATTACCTCCCCAATGTAAGTCAAGTAATTAATAGTGACCCAATACTGTTAAAGTTAACGCAGTTTTGTTCACAATTTATTCATGTTAATGTATCTATATATTATCTTTTATGAAAATTAAAAACTAATAAGTGCATATTGTTTAGAAACAAGGGAAGTAAATCCTAAAAAAGTGTAATAAAATGTATCCCTTTTAAAACTTCACAGGCAAGTTAGTATGAACAAAGCATTTTGTTTTCTTTAAATATTGCAGAATAATGCAAGATGTTGCCTTCAGATGCTTTGTAATAAATCACTCAGGTATACAGACTTTGTGATTAGGTATCTTACCACTGAACTGAACACCATGCATTATTTTGCAATATATCATGCAAAACAAAACACTCTTTCCAAAGAACCTCATTACTAAGGGCAAGCACTACAGTATTTAAGATTATTTTTTTCTCACATCCCACCTTGTTTCCATGTAATGTTAGTATACGACAGGACGTGACAGGACAGACAATAGGATACTTACTGTTATAAAGACTGAATCTTAGTTACTTAAAACCAAGTCTGCACCTAAACATCTTGAAGTCCAGGGGTCCTTCCACTGTAAGCTTGAGCAAAAATAAAATCTGACAGCAAATTTCGAAAATGCAAAAACAGCATTCATATTCTTCGAAAAAAAAAAATAATCAAATTTCTATTATTTTTTGGACTATTGTAACACCACTAAATAACCAAAACCTGCACATCTACCATCCAAATTCAGGCACGAGTCACCTTTGCATCAAAAGAAACTACTCCTCCGCATGGTTAAGTGAAAGTCATGCAACATCACAGGGAAAATAGTTCATTTGTGTTTTTATGCTACATACAATTATTGTTTCCTGTAACTATGTACTTTATACTCAAAATTGAGTTTTCAACACTTTGGCTGAATCTCAGCATACCTGTGTTGTAGAATTCTTTTCAATCGCTTGATCATTCATACAAAATTACGAGGTTATTCGGTTTTAAATGTAGAGAATCTGACCCTTAGAATGTAGGTACTATAGTTGTGAGTGACTACATCACACACAACTAAAAAGGTGATTACTGGTAGCTTGTATCATGCAATGAAAAAAGTCATTGTTTGTACTCGATTTTGCAAATAAGAAATTAGAAGTTACTATCACATTAAAAAGGGTGATAACATAATTATTACTAGAATAAACTCTGCACAACGTTTGGTTAAATAGGCCCTATTGACCTGAGAGTGTTTCCTACCTCTGACTAGGTCCTCTGTGATCTGGGAGACGGTGGAGACCACCTCATTGTTCCTGATGTTGGCTAAAGCTGACGAGGCCATGGCCATTACATAGTCACCCCCAAATATTGCCTGAAGGAAAAATATAGTTTACATCATCAGGAAGGGGGTGGAGCGAGGGAAAATGCCAGATTTCAATTGAAAGAAAAATAAAGAACTAGAGAGTTATCAGATATTGCCCAGTGCAACTCACCTTCCTTTGTCCCCAGACAAGATTAATGCTGGTTTTACCCCTTCGTGTGTCTGCATGGTCAATGACGTCATCATGCATGAGACTAGCCGTGTGAATCATCTCCGCTATCATGGCAATCTGCTGTTGTGAGGACAATAACCTGCAACACAATGTCTCTGCTGTGTTGACAACTATAAAGACTCAGGCCTTTTCTATACCTCACGTCAAAAAGATGAGGGCATGTAGATTTGCTCTTGTACGTCTAGTGTGTCGCTCATATCTAAAAATATGATATTCATGAGCCATTCATAGAATCTTCTCAAGAATGGAAAGCTGTGCTCCAGGGGTTTTATTTCAAAATGTTTTGAGTCATAGCAGAAATAAGGTCCCTAATTTAGTTAAAAATGATGCAAAGTCTGGGGCATCTCATGTCCAGTGGAAACATTTCTTAATTCTAGGTATACCCATTTGCAAAGAATAGCACACATTTGGAATTACACTGAGATATATTTTTTTCTTAATCAAATATACATCATGCTTGGTATAAAATCTTTTGAGATGATGTGCATTTTTTTTTTTCAACAGTACTGCAACTTGAGGAGAGTGTCTGCAGTCCGAATATGAAACGTCTCTTTCAGAAATAATACAGATGAATTCAAATCAGAAAAACCTGAGAGCACACATTTTTACTGAGTTGTTTTTTTTTTTTAATGTTTCAAATTATTGATTATATTTCTTCCAAAGATATATATGTATATTTTATCTTTCTCGAACGGGAATGGGTCAAAACTTCTAAGTGACCCATGGGTCACCAAGAAAAAGTCCTGCAGACTAAATGGTATAAATATACAACACCATCACTTTCTTATGATCTCTTGAATGAAATCATTTCTGAAAAACTGATGAATGAGGTGCCTTTAAATTTTGTGTGAAAATATCAGCATGCATGCTTCCTACTTATTTCCTTATCTGTTCAGAAAAAGCTAATCCATTTACTATGATTGAATTTTTTTTCAAAGGCTTCACTTGAAAAATCAAATTAATAAACATAAAACCACCAGTACCTGACCTTTTTAATCTGATAATGGATAAGGGGCCTTATTACTAAATTTTGAGAGTTAAAAGTTCCAATTTCTTGTGATTAAGAGAAAGGAAGAGCCTGAGGGAAAAAAAAACATATTCAGGGAAAAAAACTACATGAATTTCAAGACATTTTCAGAGGGGAAGATACCTATGAAAATGACCTGATAAAAAAACTTGAGTACTTACCTTTCACTGCCAGTCATATGAAAGTTTAGAGCCTTTGCCATTACCATGACCAGCATGGGTCTGAATGCTTTTCCTTTCCCATCAAAGTAGTACTCAGCTACTGCCTCAAGCTCAGGATATTTGGTTCGAAGTTCCTGTAATAAAGAATTGACTGTTGTTAACATACATGTACTCTGTTGTAAATAGACATTTGTACAGTCTGTTGTATGCACAGAGATCCAGACACTGGGAAATAACTTTTTCAGTAAGATGTTTAGCATGGTGTTTGCATATTTCCCAAAATGTATGCAACATTTATTATTTCAGAGTGACTTTTTGTGAAATTTTAACATGATGCTTTCTTTTTAAGTTAAGGTGACATTTTCTGTTTTCATTTGACTATAGCATAGGGCCTCCTCCTTTCCTAATCAAAGTCTAAGAGACCATGTTCTTTCTTTATAATGAAAAAAAAATTAAAACAGTAATATTCAACAAACAGCCTGTTAAATTCACTTCTTCCATAGGGCCTGAATTTGCACATTTCACTCAAATATGCTTAAGAAGATAACTAAGTAACAGGAACAGTGAAGAAAGAAAAAAAAAATTCAATTAAACTTCAGAATTAAGCTTTACTTTGAACAAAATAAATTCAGTACCCTCTGATCCCTGTAGAATACATGAATCTGTAAATCAAAAGAATCTTCCTACTAGTGGTTTCAAGTACACAAGAGCAGATTTTTTTCAAACTGTCTATAGAACAAGATTTTGCCATTTTACTGGTATTTCATTTTTAGTGGCACAATTTCTGACAAATTCAATTATGCATAATGAGCATTTGGTGCAGATAAAGAAATTATCCTGTAACTGTAATATTCAAACAGGTTATAATAACATATGATACCAGTTAGCTTAAATTGATTGAGATCAGTGATTTTTTTTCTAGTTTGTATTAATTACTATGAGTGGCTTTTTGACTGGGAAAATAAGCGTTATAAATCAAATTGGGAAATTATAAGATAATGAAATGTCTTAAATTAACAATAAAACCATCTATTTATAAATGGTATACATCCACGAAAGTTTCAAATCAACATTTTAATTATAAGAATATTTAACGTCATTAGAATTCCATGAATGATTTCTTTCGGAAAAAAAATAATATATATATATTCTATTGGGAAAGTATGTAGAAATTTTGGGAAAAGGAGAAGCTTGGAGAAACCACCTGTAATTGGTAAATGAACCAAAAAAAAGTAAAAAGAAAAAATAGATATCTCAAAAGATTTTGTATTACTCAAGTATTACAAACATAAGTGTTACCCCATTACATTTTATGGTATTTTGCTTCATTAGATTGATTTCCCTGAAGAAGAAAAAATCACTACACGGTATAACAAGTATGAAATTCAAGTGATGTGTAATAAATGGAAAAAGTGTCAACCTGCTTGATGTCCTGAACAAGGGCAGTAATCTCTGCTTCTACAAGGGTGTAAGGATCCAAGAGTTGTCCTCTGGAGTCTGCCTCAACACTGGTGCTGAAGTGCTGTATCTTGCAGGATGAAAGCACTTTGTTGAGACATAAACTTTGCTGAAGTAAAAGAACATTTCATACTTGATCAATTTCTTAACTGTTACAGCCCTAGTCAGTAATCCTTGAACACCAGCGAATTGAGATTTACAGGTGGACACACAGCCACAGGTCAATGCGGATATGAGGAATAGAACCCATTCCACAACCTGCAAAGCTTTGATTATTCAATTTTACATTGGATTGCCTTTTCAAACTTCAAATTTAAGTAGTAAGTTGGACATCATTTGCCTGTTTTTTTTTTGTTTGTCTAAGCCTCCAAAACAAAAAGATATGGGTAAAACTAAATCTTGCACTTATAATGTGACTTATTGTAAGTGTGCATCCATTAAAAAATTTGTATTTTTTCTTGTTACAACCATGTAATGCAAGATTATAACATTGGGATTATTGACATGGCTTGAAATTTGATCCTTGTTCATCATCTCTAGTGATTGCCTCATTCTAATAATAATATGACAGGCCTTTTTTTTTCAGATGTTGGGGAAGGGGCCTTCATAACACATTTTGGGGGAAAATAGTTTTTTTAAAAAAAAAAAAGGTAATATGCAAATTTGGGGAAAAGTGCATGAATGTAAAGAATTTTTCAGAGGGGAAGGCACATGTCTATGGATTGATTGCCCTTGATAAAGAGCTATTGTATTAAATATAAACCAAAATAAATGGGACTTAAGTACATTTAAAGCCCTGTTTCATAACATTAACATCTGTGACATACAGACACTTCATAATAATTGTTGAATACTCAATAGTAGGTCTGAAAACCATGGGTTGATACTGTACCACTGTATACCATGTTTTTTATAGGTAAATACCTCAGTGCATACCATGATATACCACACAGATATTTTGGGACTTATGTTGAAGACTATTCATATATTACTATCAACATCAAAGTCATGCTCGTCGTCAGCTATTTTTCATTTCCTTTAAAGGTAATTATTGGTAACAAGTGAATAATTTCAAATAAAATTGTATTTTCTAATATTTAATTGGATATATTTATATCATGTCTATGCAGGTGTTTGATGTTGTTGAACGATAAAATAAACAACAAAATTATTGAAAATTTGTACTCTACGGAAGCCACAAGAGTACCGGTATTATTCATCCTTGTACCGGTTTGCACCACAAGCTGTTTCGGAACATGCACCTCTACTCAATAGACATTTTACTGATATGGATGAAAGCAGGAACATTGATGCTGCCAATAAACCATCATAGATGACAGCAGATACTTTGAAACAGCAGGGCCTGGGTGACTAGTTGGGTGGCAAACTTTATTGAATTAAGAGGATTTCCACTACTATGCACTAAAATTAACACAATCAAGGCAATTTCATCATAATATATACTCGAAAAATAGTATGAAAAGGCCAGTGAAGGGTGATGGGGGAGGGAGCAAAGGCCTCACCCCCAGCCCATTCCCTATGAGTCTAGACCTGGCTTTGTCTCATGCACATACCACATTAAAACAAATAACTAGTAAAGTTCTGTTGTTGAAGCCCACACTTTGGTGAATCCTTTACGTCCAAACTATCCACCTTATTCTATCTAAATGAGCACTTCATCCCAGATGACAGTAGAACAGATGATCATATGGGCTTGAGCTGAGCCAGTGGGATTTTGCACTATGGTACCACATTGGGAGCTAAATGGTCTTGCCCTGACAGTCCCCAGGGGTTTTCTTAAGTGAACGTCCACTGCCCGTCCCGGGTTAAAAGAAGATGGCCCAGCGGGAAAGTTTATTTTCGTAAATAAAATCTTATGTTTTTTTTGTTTGTTTTTTATTTTCTACATTATATCAGGGGTGAGTTGCTTGCACATTATGTTTGATACATATTAACTGTAATTCATTTAAATATTACACATATTTTTGTTTTAAACATTAACAGACACCTACTTAAGAATTGGGCAACCTGTTTTCACTGAGGGCAAGTAGATATTCAAATTAACTTGTCCCCCAAGCATGTGAAAGTCAAATCCTTAAGAAAACCCCTGAGTACCCCCCCCCCCTACCCTTCCAAAAAAAAAAAAAAATAGCTGGGGGAACTTTCACTTTATTTTCTTTTCTTTACTGATATCCATCATCATCTCAAATCTCAATCTAATACAAGTATATTTGGTGAGGCTATATATTTCCCTATGTTTGTAATTGAGGTTACTATTTCTACTTCTACCAGAAAATGGCCATATACAAAAGACTGAATATTATTCTTGCTTCCCTATAATTTTAGTTTTTGAATTTTCCCTCTACTTTTTTCAAAGCTTATTGTTGTGTAATCAAACTATGACAGAACAATGATGCCTCGTCTACATGTCTGCCATCAGATATCGATGAGTATCCCTAAAGAAGTAAGAGAAGAAGGAAGTAGATGTACTTTCATTCATAGATGCATTTATATTTACCCACTGTCGCGTATCCGCGACTGTCTGTTTGTCCTTGAAACTGATAATCCACGTTGAACCAGCCAGCCTAGGCCATATTTACAATATTATTTCAGTGACATTTCATTAGCTGTATGGTTTTGACATTCATTCAAAATATAAAGATGATATATATTGAAATCAGTCAGTAAAATTATGGAACTGGTTTAAGTATATTATTACTAAACATTATGTTATGAAACCCACGTGATGTAACCGTGTTTGAGGAGTTAACTGTGTACATACCCGACTTTGAAGCATTAATTTGTGCCTATTTTTAGCCAATATTCTCCTGCTTATGAAGGAATTGCTACAGAAGTTACTTTTTAGAACACAATTTCCCTTCAATTTGCAATAACTCAAAGTTTTCACCGGCTGTCTGCTAATCAGCTTGCCGACAGACGCCATTTTGCCTATATACAAAGTTGTCAAGGTCAATAATGAATGTCACAATATGTAACGTTAGTTTCGAATTACAGGTATAAGCGCCATTATTGCATTTGAATTTTAAATATTAGATCTATATCATAACACAAATATTTCTAGAAATAAATGCCTTAAATCCAGCTTATAATATGCATGTTTCAATATTCAAGACAAGGTGCGTCTCCAAGCAGAGTTGTCGTTCGTTCCTCACGAAAGGTATAAATTATATATAGGACAGATTGGATCAGTGTCAGAATATGGCTGGGTATTTTATTATATAGGTGTGACTCCAGGACAGACTGATTCAGTGTCAGAAAAATGTGACATATATGGAGCAATGGAAATATTACGGAGCATTGCGCCTCGGTAAAATACGCTATGTAAATTTGTTTGACATAATGAGTTGAATTTATAATGGTTAATATTTTGGCAATCTTTTAATTGATGTAAGAAAATTAAAGCCACCAGTAATCATTTATAACATGGAAAATATAGTTATTTTTACTTACTTACAAATCGTCCCCGGTGGTTAGTGCGACCGCCTCGGGACAGGGAGGTCGTGTGTTCGATTCCCGGCCGCGACATACCAAAGTCGTAAAAAATGGTACTGTTATAGCTCTCTTGCTTGCCGCTCAGCATTTAAGGGTAGTTGCAGGACTGGTTGGCCCGGTGTTAGGATAATGTGACTAATGTCTAATGTGATAATAATTATGCAACATGTCTACGCGGTGCAGTGTGGCAGCGCTATATCTGTCTCAAGAAGACATCGTCTCCAAATGACTGAAATACTGTCGGTGGGACGTTAAACCCCACAAACAAACTTACTTACAAGTTTCAATTTTTCTATTGATGAAATAGTAATTACCGTTTTTTCTCAGTATCCTCCACTTTTTCAAGTACTTCCGGTGTGCGACGCGCTGGGTCCAATCCGCTTAAGGCAGACTGACCACTACCGGTTTCATCGAACACAGAGCCGGCAATGCTTCCCAGTTGATAAGGTGTGAACAATGCATTTAAAAAAAAAAAAAGGCATCCTTTGTACCTTCTTTAGAAGTTAAAGTGTAAAAAAAAAAACATTACATTATGAAATATATATATAAAACCATAAAAAAACTAGAGTCGCTAACGCGACAGCATCGGTTTTCGCTTACACTATCAGGAAGAAATTTCTTTCAGTTTTACTTTTAACTTTTACTTGTGGCGTGCACACTCTGCTCACTATACTCTATATGAGGCGTGTAGCAGTATTTATACATACTGTGGACAAAATATATTCAGTGTATATGACAAAGGGCCATAACTCATATAAAATCAAGCCATTCATGATATGCCAACAATATACGCAGTTGGACTTGGTACTTATTATTTTATTAATGTTGGTAAGTTATATAAAAATCATATCATTGGTAGCCAAACTATAGTGTGAGCAAATTATATTTCAAAAATATAACAAAGGACCATAACTCATTAAAAATCCAGTTAATGAAGATGTGCAAATGATATGCACAACTTGACTTGGTGCTTATTAGTGCCGTGAATTTAAATCAAAATCACACCATAATGGCAGCCTAGATATAGTGAGTAAAAATACATTCATTATCAATGCTGTGAAGTTAAATTAAAATCTGACTAAAGGTAGCAAAGAAATAGCGTGAACAAAATACATTTAAGAAAAATAACAAAGGGCCATAACTCATTTAAAATCAAACGAATCAATATGTGCCAAAGATATTTGCAACTACATTTGGTGATTATTAGTGCTGTTAAGATAAATCAAAATCAGACCTAAGGTATTTGAGAAATAGCTCAGACAAAACATATTTGAGAAATATCATAAAGGGCCACAACTCATTTAAAATCAAGCGAATCATGACGTACCAACGATATGCATAACTAGGCTTGGTACTTCTTAGTCTTGTAAAGTTTTATCAAAATCCAAGCAAAGGTAGCCTAGAAATGGGGCGGTCTAATATCGTCTACAGACTGACATACAGACCGACAAATGTGACTCAAATATAGCCCCCATATACTTCATATCTTGGGGGGTATAAAAATGTCATTGATAAGGACTATAGTGCAGAACTATAATGTAACAGCCTAACATTTAGTGCAAAAAGCTGACCCCTCCCCACCCCCACCCCCTAAAAAAGAAAAAAAAATGTTGTTGTTGTATTGGGGTTTACCGTCGCTGCGATAGTATTTCAATCATATAGCGACGTCCAGCTAATTACAGGTGGAGGAAGACCTCGAGTACACAGAGGTACCCGGGTAGAACCACCGACCTACCGCAAGCCAGCTGGAAGGCTTCCTCACATGAAAAATCCGAAGTCCCTACCGGGATTCGAACCCACAGCGGTGAGGGGCTGAGAGATTTGTAGTCCACGACTGTAACTGCTCGGCCCCCCCCCCCCCCCCCCAAAAAAAAAAAAATGACAAGTTCTTGACAAACCCAAGGGTGAATATACTGAAGAACTATAATGTAACTACCCGTAATGATTGGCATCCAATGTAACAATTAAGGTATAAGAAAAATGAAAAGCCAGAGTAGACAGTCTGATGAGACCCAATATGAATACATGTATATACATGTATAATCTCCAATTATTAACCTAAGTTTATTCGCATGTTTTGTCTTAAAATTAATGTTTATAAATAATAAAACAGTAACTGGTGGTTTAAAAATAGTTTTATGGCATTTACCTCTGCTTTTCTGACAATAGAATTTCCATTGCTCCGTAATATTTCCATTGCTCCACATATGTATAATCTCCAATCTAATAACTCCAGGTTTCATTCGCATGCTATTGTCTTACAATTAATGTTTGTATAAAACTAAACAGTAACTGATTGTTCAAAAGTAGTTTTATGGCATTTAATACTGTTTTTCTGAAAACAGAATTTCCATTATAGGTTATAGGCTTTTCTGAAAATAAAATTTCCATTGCTCCATGATATTTCCATTGCGCCCACTGCTCCATAATTTTCCATTGCGTGTTTTAGGCCTACCGTAATGTGACTGGGTATGGTATCCTTACACGGCATCACATTGCATTATATATTTCTAATGAAAACGAAGTCTTCAACGGACTGAAATAGGTCGTTTGGACGTTATACCCAAACACACAAACAGGCTGACGTCTTAAGGACGTTTCAGCGGGTAACAGCTGATTTTGATTTTGGTAAAAAAAAAATAAATGAATTTCTCATTTATTTTAAGTACAATGATAGAAGAAAGCCAAAATTTTAAGATTCGTGTGTTAAGAATATCATATTTGCCAAATTTTGAAGGTACAAAAGTCACATTTTAGTGTTTTTATTCATATTTGGCTAAAATTTCAATAAAAATAGCAGTTTAAGTTAAAAAACAAATCTTGTGAGGTATGTATTTTTTTACATTTTCAGAAATCATTTATATCAGAGAAATGACTCTGAAAAAATAAAGGAAATCTGTCCGTTGAAATTGTTTTTATTTAGAAAAATATATACAACATTCACAGTTTTGGGATAGTTTTTGTATACATTTTGGTCCGGGCACAAATGAGATTTTATGCCCGTTTTGTATTTTCAATGATTATTTGACAGTATTCTTATGTGTAACTTATAGAATACACTATAAGTTACAAATGGTGATAAAAATATTTTTAAAATATCATTTTAATATGTTGTTACAGTATTTAGAAACGAGGGCGCCATGGTCCAATGGAAACGTACGGATCCGAAGGTTGTGGGTTCGAACCCCGTTGGAAGAAAGAACTCTTCATGACCTTCCCATGCGCAAAGTACTGGTCCAACCCAGGAACCGTCAAGATGGATTAGTATAAGTTGAAAGAATTTGTTTCCCAATCGACGTAAAATAAATAAGTTTAAATTAGAAACGAAATCTTTTTTTTTTTTTTTTTTAATGTCGTGTTTTTTTCAACAAATTTTGGCAAATAGTGGTGCTCTACCATAAGCTTGATCTCTAAAACAAGCATGGTGACCCCCCTATTTTTAATTGATATATCTTTTAGTTAAAGTCTAAAGTATTTATATGCAATTTTTTAGCTCACCTGAGCACTTGTGCTCGGGTGAGCTTTTGTGATCGCCTTTTGTCCGTCGTGCGTCGTGCGTCGTCAGTCGTCCGTCGTCAACAATTGCTTGTGAACACTCTAGAGGCCACAGTTTTGGCCCAATCTTCATGAAACTTGGTCAGGGTGTTTGTCTACATGATATCTCGGATGAGTTCGAAATTGGGTCATGTGGGGTCAAAAACTAGGTCACTAGGTCAAATCTTAGAAAAACCTTGTGAACACTCTAGAGGCCACAAATTTGGCCCAATCTTCATGAAACTTAATCAGGATGTTGGTCTACATAATATCTCGGATGAGTTCGAAATTGGGTCATGTGGGGTCAAAAACTAGGTCACTAGGTCAAATCCTTGAAAATCCTTGTGAACACTGTAGAGGCCACAGTTTTAGCCCAATCTTCATGAAAAATGGTCAGGGTGTTTGTCTATATGATATCTTGGATGAGTTCGAAAATGGGTAAGCAGGGGTCATAAACTAGGTCACCAGGTCAAATCTTAGAAAAACCTTGTGAACACTCTACAGGCCACAGTTATGGCTCAATCTTCATGAATCTTGGTCAGGATGTTTGTCTATATATTATCTCGGATGAGTTCGAAATTGGGTCATGTGGGGCAGAAACTAGGTCACTATGTCAAATCTTAGAAAAAACCTTGTGAACACTCTACAGGCCATAGTTTGGCCCAATCTTTATAAAATTTGATCAGGATGTTTGTCTAATGATATTTGCATGAGTTTAAATTGGGTCATGGTCAAAAACTAGGTCACCAGGTCAAATCTAAGAAAAACCTTGTGAACTCTCTAGAGGCCACAGTTTGAGCCCAATCTTCAATAGATTTGGTCAGGATGTTTGTCTAATTGATATATTGGATGAGTTTGAAAATGAGTCACATGAGGTCAAAAACTAGGTCACCAGGTCAAATCTAAGAAAAACCTTGTGAACACTCTAGAGGCCTACATTTTTGTCCCAGTCTTCATTAAACTTAATATGAATGATGACTGCATGAATTCCCAGTTGAGTGCAAATTCAGGTAGGATCAATATGTAGGTCACTTAGTCAAATGTTAGAAAAACACTTTTAGATGCTAGATTTTTTGTCATTATGCCTAACACAGCCATCTTACTCAGGTGAGCGACACAGGGCCATCTTGGCCCTCTTGTTTAGAAAAATCTGTCCGTTAGAAAAAACAACAACTCTGAAACGCCTTTAAGCAATCTGACTAAAGTCATTTCCTATATATACGCCACGCTACAAGGGTCATCCGAAAATGAATGAGAGTTAGTTTGTAACTTTTGATTGAAACAACATAAAGCCACAAAACTTGGCACGTAACTAAATTAACTCAGTGCACGTGTTAATAAGCATCGTGACGTTACGTTATTTTTTATGGCGTCATATCAAACAACGCAATGGCGGACGATGCGTTCGCGCTGACGCGAGAAGAAATTTATGCGTATATCAAAATAGAGAGTAGGCGAGGAAAGAAAGCGACTGAAATATTTAATGCACTCCAGGAGGTTGACACGACATGTGCAGTTGGATTTAGCACTATTTGTAGATGTGCGAAGGATTTCAGTAATGGACGGCAAGGGTCTTACAAGAAGCCCTCCTCCGGTACATACCGTAGATAAGACAGATTGACGTCATTAGCTCCTTGTGTAATATAACTAAACGGCAAATTTAATTCTAAGTACTCGTATAATATAACAACGGATATTTATACATCTTTATATTGCCTATTTCAGCCTTGGCAGTTGCTGTTTTGCTGTGTTTGGAAGTGGAATGCAAAATGAATTCACCGTTTCTGTTTCTCTCCGTGGCTCTTGTTGCCATATCAACAGCGTTTGTACTCGGAGACAGCGTTTGGCCGCTGGGACTGGAAGGTAAATTGTTTATATTTCTATAACAGTATGAAATATTCCGGCTTGGTTTATTGAGACAGAAAGATAACAAAATGAATAAATTACTTTAATAATATTGTATGCAAGTAATGTTCACATAGCAGGGGATTTTTTTTTTTTTTTTTTTTTTTTTTGGCTAGTGGCCTCTTTTTATGCCCCCGAGATCTCTGAACGGGGGCATATTGTTTTACCCTGTCTGTTGGTTTGCTTGTTGGTTTGTCAGCAACTTTAACATTGGCCATTACTTGAAAACTATTCAAGGTATTGACCTGAAACTTCATATATAATTAGAATGTGACCAGGAAAAGTGCATCGACTAAGAACCATAACTCTATCTGGCCCAGGTTTGGAATTCTCTCCCCTTTCTTTCCTTTTTTCTGTCGGGAGCATAACTTAAAAACTATACAAAGTTTTTATTTTTTCAGAGTAAGACTTATTTGCAAATGCAACCTGCTGGTTGCCTTTATTGTGCTTGTATACTTCTTTAAAAGTTATTGTCAGCTGCAGTGCAAGTAAGGTTGCAGATGGTGACTGCGACACCTTTATCCACCTTGTTTAAACGCAATAAGGATACTTTTGAAATGCTTAAAAATAATTATAATCATATTGAATTGGTTATCGACTTTTGTGATAATTTCAATAAGACATTGGGGAACCAGCGATTATGGTAGCCGTCAGTCATAACAAAATGCAACAGTGGAATGAGGGCGGAATGCATCTATACTAGCGACTTCTGGAAAAAAGCATAACTTGTGAGAATTAAATAAATACATAATTAATTGTTTAATATGGGTATTTGTTGGAAATATTGTATTTCTGTGAAGTTGCCGTTGAAAAGCACATTGATTGTGATATGCATTGCTTCGGTCACATCGTGTCCGAGTACAGCTTCCATTGAGTTTCGTGACTCGTATTGTCTTTGTGGTTGATCTAAGATAGAAAATCGACTCGGCAACGAAAAGACCTATTGTTTCTGCGATGAACAAGCCCGGCATATTTGAAATCGGCTGAAAATTGTGTCAGATACGAAGCTCAGAATACGACCATGTCAGTTTTCCTATAGATTTTGAACGGAGAGTTACATACCTTTTCTTATTTTATGATATCAATATTTTTTTTCTTGAATTGTGAATTTTGTTATAAAATATATTTTGAAATGTCACTTTGACTCATGGGGGGTCCCACGCCAGTAGCCTGTGGTGATAAGTAGGTTAATTGATATTTTTTGCAGCAAACATCTTTAACAGTTTAAGTGTAATTGCGGTATTGTTAGAAGCGTAATTACTTAGGCTACATCGGACAATGTGTTGATTTTCGTAAGTAGCAAAAATTAAAGTTGAAAGAAAGAAAGAAAAAGATAAATAATGCTCGGAATCAACATTAGCATAACCTATTTTGACATAAAATGGCAAATAGGGAGAGAGGGGGAAGTATAAGGCAAGTAGAGAGAGAGAAGGAAGAGGAAGGGAGGGAGGGAGAGAGAAAGAAAAGTAAGATAATTATAAGAAATTACATTAACATAACATTTTAGAAAAAAAAATATAAAAAAAAATACAAATATATACATATATATATTTATACAGTCAAACTTCGGTGACTCGAACACTGAAAACTGGAACACCATACTTTACTCATTTCAAGGTCCCGGCAAAATTGTTCTCTACTCTTTATTGTTCGACCTGGGAAGAGTCGAACACTGATGGCTGGAACTCTCGAACTTAATTTCCGGCCCCAGGTTTAAAGTGCTATATGTATTTCACATGTATCTGATATATCTGTTGATGATTTTTATGATCATTTTAGTGAACTATTTTCAAATGTTAACCACTTTAAAAATGATACCGTTGAAAATGAATTAAATGAGTACACATTTACAGAGTCTTTAGATATTTTGGATCGAGAAATTGTTGTTGATGAAGTTAATTCAGCCATATTATCTTTAAAGAGGGGTAAAAGTGCTGGGTATAATAACCTAATATCGGAGTTATTATACCCCCCCGCAACGAAGTTAGGGGGGGGTATACTGGAATCAGGTTGTCCGTCCGTCCGTCCGTCCGTCTGTCCGTCCGTCTGTAGACACAAAATTCTGCGGACTACTCCTCCTAAACTTCTGGAAGGATTTTGATGAAACTTGCTGGCAATGATCCTTAGACATTGTATTAGCGCGTTATCTATATAGCATTGAGTTACCTCCCCTATTTACCAAGTTATGCCCCTTTGATGATTTTTGCATTACAAACTTCTGCGGACTACTCCGCCTAAACTACTGGAAGGATTTTAATGATACTTGCTGTCAATGATCCTTAGACATTGTAGCAGCGCGTTATCTATATAGCATTGAGTTACCTCCCCTATTACCAAGTTATGCCCCTTTGATGATTTTTGCATTACAAACTTCTGCGGACTACTCCGCCTAAACTACTGGAAGGATTTTAATGATACTTGCTGTCAATGATCCTTAGACATTGTAGCAGCGCGTTATCTATATAGCATTTGGTTACCTCCCCTATTTTCCAAGTTATGCCCCTTTGATGATTTTTGCATTACAAACTTCTGCGGACTACTTCGCCTAAACTACTGGAAGGATTTTGATGAAACTTGCTGCCATTCATCCTTAGACATTGTAGAAGCATGTGTTAGTTATATAACATTGGATTACCTCCCTTTATTATAGTTATGCCCCTTTGATGATTTTTGCTTTACAATTTTCTGCAGACTACTCCTCCCATTGGATTACCTCCCTTTTTTATATTTATGACCCTTTGATGATTTTTGCTTTAATTTTACTCCTCCTAAACTACTGGAGGGATTTCAATGAAACTTGCTGTCATTCAACCTTAGACATTGTAGTAGCGCTTTTTCTATATAACATTGGGTTACCCCCCCCCCCCCCCCTCCCCCCTGTTTTAAAGATATGTCCCTTTGATGGTATTTGTTTTACAATTTTCTTCCATTGATAGATTTCAGTGAATCTTAATGATATTTATCCATAGACATAGGTATATCCATAGGTATGTGTTACAAAGGATCACTAGATTTCCATGTAGTTGGCACATATGTCCTCTATATACGTATTAAGATGGAGTGTTGTATGCAAGAATCTGATTGCATGCTCCAAAGCCATGTTTGACAAAAACACTTGCGGGGGGGTATTAGTAAGCCCTTAGGCGACAGTTCTAGTTTATTGACTGTGTTGATATATTGTCACCTCTGTTATGTGAATCGTTTAACCATATATATTCAATGGGTATTTATCCTGACAGTTGGACAAAGGGCATTATTGTTCCTGTTCCTAAGAAAGGAGATTTAAGTGAGGTAAATAATTATAGAGGCATAGCTTTGACTAGTATATTTTCTAAAATTTTCTCTAGTATAATTAATAAAAGATTATTACAGTGGGCAGATGACTGTAATATATTGAATGATTTTCAATATGGCTTTAGGAAAATTCGGAGTACAGTTGATGGTATTTTTGTTTTAAATAGTCTCATTGATAAAGTTGTAAATTATGAAAAGAAAAAATTGTATCGTTGCTTTGTTGACTTTAAAAAACCTTTGACCTTGTTTATAGAAATGGTATATTTGTTTAACTGATAAGGTATGGTTGTTCGACTAAAGTTATAAAGATAATCCAGTCAATGTATTCCACAGTAAAAACTTGTGTACGTACAAATGGCATTTGTTCTAACTTTTTTGATAGCTATTCTGGTGTGAAACAGGGAGAAACATTGTCACCTCTTCTTTTTCTGCTGTTTATTAATGACATATATCTTCATTTAAGTCAGAATAATACTTTACGTTCATCAGATGTCATAGATATTGATGGTATTAATTTATTCATGTTGCTTTTTGCTGATGATACAGTGTTGTTTTCTAGAACATGTCAAGGCTTGCAAGCTATTGTAGATAGATTGTATGATTATTGTAAAATATAGGGAATTGAAGTAAATATTGACAAATCTGCTATTATGGTATTTAGGAAGGGAAATTCTGTTCATTCAAAATTGTGGAAATATATACATATCTTGGTGTTGCATTAAGATCTAATTCTTGTTTTTATATGTCTCAAATATTTTATCAGAGAGTGCATTGAAAGCATTATATTCTTTAAATTCTTTATTTGATTGTATTGCAATAAGTATAAAGGAAAAAATTAAGCTATTTGACAGTATGGTTTTGCCAATTTTATGTTATGGGTGTGAAGTATGGGGTTTCCATAAAGCACCTGACATTGAACGTATACATCTGAAATTTCTTAAGCAGTTACTGTGTGTAAAGCAAAAAACATCCAATGTTGCTGTGTATGGTGAGTTAGGAAGGTTTCCTCTTATTATTATGCGTAAAATTCGCTTAGTGAAATATTGGTATAAAATAATTAATAATCCTAATTCTTTAATGTTTAAATTATACAGTATGACTGATAATAATGGTAATTTTATTCTTAAATGGTCTCAAAATATTAAAGAATTATTTGATAATCTTGGATTATCACATCTTTTTATATGTAATAATTTTTGTAAAGAATATCTTAATATTATCATTCAGAGGATACATGATCAGTACATACAAGGCTGGTTTTATTCTGTTGAAAATAGTGGTAAATTAGATACATTTTGTTGTTTTAAAAATTCTTTTGAAATTGAACCATACATATTAAAAATTGATAATCCTTCACATTGTAAATCTTTAGCTAAATTAAGATGTTCTTCTCATAGTTTGGCAGCTGAAGAGGGGCGATACAAAAATATTGAGAGAGAACACAGAAAATGTAATTGTTGTAATATGAATGTTGTAGAAAATGAATATCATTTTTGTTTTAATTTGTCCATTCTATAATGACCTAAGGCGTAAGTTATTACCTAAATATTTTTGTTCCTGGCCAACTATTACTAAATTTAAATTACTAATGAAAACAAACCAAACAGGTGTTATTAAAAAATTAGCCAAATTTGTACACCTTGCTTTTTCAAAGAGAAATGCTTTATTAGCACATAATAATTAGCACGGAAATAAATGTTGATATATTAGATAAACCATTTAGTGAAGACGAAATAATTAAAACCATCTTATCTATGAGTAGGAACAAAAGTGCAGGTACTGACACTGTTTTACCGGATTTCTTTATTGATACTAAACATTTTATTGCTCCATATTTGTGTAAAATATATAATAAAATTTTTGAGACAGGTATTTATCCCGAATTATGGACAAAAAGTATAATTGTTCCAATTTTCAAAAAGGCGATAGTACTAACCCCGGTAATTATCGAGGAATTTCATTAATAAATTCAATGGCAAAACTGTTTTCATTATGTCTAAGAAACCGACTTAATACGTGGAGTGAAAATGAGCAATTACTTTGTGACAGTCAGTTTGGTTTTCGTGACAAGCGAAGTACAGTGGATTGTGTATTTATATTGCATAGTATAATTCAGAGAATTATATCTAACAACCAAAAACTTTACAGTGCTTTTATTGATTATAAATCTTGCTTTGATACAATCAATACGGATGCACTGTGGGTAAAACTTGTCCAATCAGGAGTCAGCTGCAAATTTCTCAATATGCTAAAGTCCCTATATAGTCGTGTTTCTTCCTGTGTTAAAATTTCAAATAATGGTAATTTATCAGATTATTTTGATATAGCTATCGGCTTGAAGCAAGGTGAGCCCTTATCGCCGATATTATTTTTATTTTTTATTAATGATATAAGCGCCTGTATTAATTATGAAGATCTTAGTGAATCAGACTTATATCAACTATCCATGTATCTACTTCTTTTCGCAGACGATCTAGCTCTATTTACTACTGATAAACACAGTCTACAGGCACAATTAAATAACATATACAAATATTCAAATACTTGGGGATTAACTATTAATGTAAATAAAACAAAGATTTGTATATTTGAAAAACGAAGACAAAAACACAATTTTGAATGGTTTATAAATAATGATAAAATAGAAGAAGTTGATTACTTCTATTATTTGGGTATTAAATTGGTTAAAACAGGAAATCTCAGAGCAGCTGTTAATGCATTACATGATCAAGCATCTAGAGCGATGAATAACCTTTTATCTTTATTTAAAAAAGTTTCACTTGATATAACTACTAAATTATCTTTATTTGATAAATTCATCACTCCGATTTTACTCTATTGCTCAGAACTATGGGGAATATACAACTTTGATGAAGTTAATAAATTACATATAAAATTTTGTAAAATGATACTAGGGGTAAACAAATCTACAATGAACCAAGCAGTCTTAGGCGAGTTAGGTAGATTACCGTTATCAATTATCGCTATACAAAGATCTGTCAGATATTGGCTGAAAATACGTTCAAGTAATATTCAAACATTGAAAGAAGCTTTTTATTCACAAATGGATTATAGCGAATCGCGACCGTATACATCGTGGGCCAGTTTGATTAAGAAACAGTTAGATAACTTGGGACTTTCTCACTTGTGGCTTAACGATAATACTGATCTATCTTTTTATCCAATAATTAGAGAACGTTTAACCGACCAATATAAACAAAAATGGAAAAGGGATATTAATAACTCAAACAGACTTAAGTATTATAGTAAATTTAAGGAATATTTTGGAATGGAATCTTATCTTAAAAATATACAAAACGACGCCATGAGAAAACATTTAACTAGGTTTAGACTAAGCTCGCATAATTTGGCGATTGAAACAGGTAGGCATAATAATATCAATTTAGAAAATAGACTATGTATACATTGTAATCAAAACCAAATAGAATCGGAGTTTCATATGATGTTTATTTGTCCGAAATACAGAGCTATTAGAAATACATATATCTCGAAATTTTCTAATTTCCCAACAGTAAATAAATTTATATATTTAATGTCAAATAATTCTGTAAATATCCAGCTTAAAGTAGCAAAATTTTTGAAATATGCTTTTATTGAAAGAGAACAAAACAGTTAGGTTTATTTATTTATTTTCGGTTTCTTCTTGTATTCATGTGAACTATTTATTATTCTTATGCTGAAATTTATTTAGTGATTTATTTATTGTAATTTCCTGTATGTATTGATATGTGGGTGTCTTCCCAACTGTCCCACTTTTATATAAAACAGTAAAAATCAAGGTGGGACAGTTGGGAATCATGCTTAATTGGATAACAATAGACTGTCATGGATGAGTGACTATAGTCTTTACCTAAATGGATGGAATATTTCAGTGCATTATTGTTTATTTTATATTTAATTTTATAATAAGTTATATGCTATTAGCAAAATTTTTAATTTAATTATTATGTTTTAGGATGTTGTCAGTATTCTCTCTCTCTCTCTCTGAAATGAAGAAAACAAACTCTTTATGTTTTCATATAATATATTGCATTAGTATTTATAATAAGTTATATGCTATTAGCAAAATTATTTATAATAAGTATTTATAATACTTATTATGTTTTAGGATGTTGTCAGTATTCTCTCTCTCTCTCTCTGAAATGAAGAAAACAAACTCTTTATGTTTTCATATATTTATTATTTTTATTTCATGTGTCATGAACAAATCAAATAAAGACAGGGCTATATTCGGATGTGGTACAATTTATTGTATTTTGTTTTAATTTGAAAACAAGCATTTCATTTAAACAACTGTGACATTCCACCCTACTGATCTGTTCTATACAGAGTTACTCGTCAAACCGAATCAAATGCGATGCACAATCGGCATACTCCATCACAGTGATTTCTTCAGCCATGTACTTGTGTTTCAGGGCAGACAGTCTCTGTTCAAGTTGTCGGTATTTCCTCCTCTTCTTTTCTCTCACTCCTCCGGCACTGTGCTGAAGAATTTTGATAGCATTGGCAGCTTCAATCCTTTGTATTGTTTCCAAGAACTTGTAAATGTTCGGATGTGACTGTCTCATACTTTTCTTTAGTTTGTTGTGCCAGCCTTCCAAGTTGTTTGTTGTTCTTGGTCCTTCTGTCTCGAAATGGTTCCAGTTGTCCTTGTCTCCCTCAACCCAATGTTCAGTGACATAGTCTGTGAACCTTGAAACATCCACTGGAATCTCTGCATTTTCAGCATCCGTCAGTGCGACAAACCACACATCTTCAACATGTTGTATGGGGACTAGAGGCAGAACTGCAGCTCTTCTTCCTAGTTTCTTAAAGTCCTCATTCTCAGAATACAGTCCAACTAAGCCAAGCTTCTGTATCTTCCGCCAAACACACTGTGTGTAATGAAAAAAACACCCTTTCACATTCACATTTGGAAACACTCTGCGAGCTGCCTGCTTGGTTGCTGCCTCAAAGTCTATCAGGAGTGTGTCTGGTCCCAGTTCCATTCCTATTTCCCTGCATTTCTGTTGAAGATGTTGAAAAAGTCTGCAGTAAATCCTTTCACTTTTTCCAGGCAGAAGGGCAAACACTAACGGATACATGTGTCCATCAATATATCCATGGAGTGTGTAGACCTGGCTGAATATGTCTGGGCACACATAAAATGTTCCGTCTCCATATATGGTTGGGTTCTGTGCCAGATGCTGGAGATTTGTTCTTGTAGCAAAAATCAGCATCCTGTTGTCATTCTCTGCCTCATCAACCAGTAGGAACTGCTCACCAGTGTGCGTTTCAGTCCATTTTCCATCCAAATCTATGTCACTCCTGGACTTTGGTATCCCCGGTCTCAATGCACCTCTTTCCCTGTATAGAGATGACTTGGTGGAGGGGAAGGTTGGTAATCCTTTGCAGACTTGTTCTGCATCTTCGTCCCATTCTCTGTCTCTCAGACTGGATATGACTTCTTCATATATTGACGGAATCGGCGTGGTTTCTTCGCGTGCCCTCTTTCGCATGAGTTGATTTATTTCATGGCGCTTCAGTTCCATGTGTTCGGCTGCATGATTATGGGTATTGGTCACAGAAACTGGAATGTTGTCAGCTGTTGTGATTTTAGCAGAACAGGTTCGGACATGACAGACCCAGTACACCCTTGTTGGTTTTCGGTTTTTGACCTGGTATCTGAATCCATTGTAAACCAGACTATCACCACCACGTTGGTTCTTGACAAACTGCACACTCACTTGTGCATTTGCCATTTTAGCTTATAATTTCAGACGATGTTACTTAGTGAAATTTTACTATCAAATGAAGACATTTACATCAGAATGTAAATATATTGTATCTGATACAGTTCAGTTCATTAATGAGATATCACAGTTTGAAAGTCACAATAAATTGATAACCAAAAATGTTAATTACTTCAAATCAAATTGTTTACCTTAAGTAGTAAACTGCTAGATCAAAGGACTTGTTTGTATTTCTTAATCCAATCACTTAGCAATATATACAGGATAAATGGACTTTAGTTGGACCAATCAATTAACACAATTTAAAGAAAAAAGTAGCAGAGGTGATAATTATCTTAATAAGTTCAAATTATTTTTTATCTTTATCAATTCACATAAGCTTTAAAGCCAGAGATCAAAGGAATGCATGTTTACACTATAAATTACAATTAATTTAGTAACCCTAATTAATGGACCTTAATAAACACATTTTAGAAAGAAATAATACAATATAACTAAAACATGAAATTTTACCTCTTAAAATACAAAATCCAAAAAATAATCAGAAACAAAATCAGATAATACAACTTCAATTCATTTTAATGTGTTGTAGTTTGAAATAGATTATAATCCCTTATCAAAACACACCCAGCAAGGTGCTAAAAATCTTGAGTGGGACAGTTGGGAAACAAAATATCAAAAAGTGGGACAGTTGGGCATAAACCGATATGTGATATTGCCATGTTTGATGCATGCATTTTCTTTATGATTTTTGTATATGGCCAATGGCATATTGTATTGCCGATTTGCCTAATAAAGTTGAGTTGAGTTGAGTTGAATAATTAGAAAATCTTTAAAGATATTTATAACAGTAATATGTAGTTACATGTCTTATTTATTATATCAAATATTAGATTGATTATCACTAATTGATACTTAACATGTATTTATATGCTCATGTGATATAAAAATATTTGTTTAAACTTTTTGTAATTGTTTCTTTAAACTATACAGAATTTGAAATATGTTAATTGTATTACTATGCATTACATACTTTTCTCTTATATATGCATACTGTGATTGTGACGCCATGTATTGTATGGCGATAAACTGTGTATGTTTATGCCAAATAAACTATTGAATTGAATTGTATCAGTCGAACCAATTAAGACCCTACATATGTTCACTGTAGATTTAATTACAACCTTCGGTGCAACGTGTTCCTCACTCATTGTGAGATTGGCACAGGCATTTATTAATTATTCTTATTGAAGTAATTTGCTAAATGTTACTTGTTTTCTTTTTGAACTGACATTTATGTTATCTGATTGTGCTATATATGTGGATTATCCACAATAGTTTTTTTTTTCTGCCAAATAACAAGTAAACGGAGTATGCAGAAAATGTTACGACTTGCGCTTTGGCCAGTGCATGTGTACAATTACGTGAACGAAATAAATATCGTTGAGGTTTGTGCCTTCATAATTGATTTTGTCAGCTGCTGTTTAATGGATTTATATTTGATTTAAAGAATTAAAGAATGACAAAGATAAGTTTATTTTACTCATTGATACCTTTTATATTATTTCCCCGATGTTCAAATAAGAAAATTGGCAAATACAATTATTTACTTTAATCGATCATTGCTAAAAGAAGGCCTTATAATAATTTCTTTTTAATACATGTATGTACAGGATAATAACCACGGTTGGGTCGAACCACCGATGACTAGAACTAATTGCTGTTCCCCCAGCCTGTTCTAGTCACTGACTGAAGTTCGACTTTATATATATGTGTGTGTGTGTGTAAAGCTTCAAGGGATTTGATGATAAATACACTTACCAAACAATACAAACACATATAGACAAAATGACACTATTGACAACCATTAAAAAACATAGATACATATGTGCTAGTCTAATTCAAGCCAGACTTCTGAATTCCGGAAACTTCCAAAATCCGAACTTTTTGGTCGGTTCGGTCCCACAGGTGTTCGGGTTTCAGAGGTTACACTGTACAATCTTAAAATTTGGAAACTAGGTTTACATTTGCTTTATTATTATATTTAATTTAAATAAAAAATCACACAAGCAAATGTATTTATAAATAAATTGAATATGAAGCATTATAATATAAATATCACATCCCCCCGAATGTTCACCCGAGACAAGTTTTTCTTGTTTCTACTTTAAAAAACCTCAAATTGTGCTTGATTAATCTCTTAATGTTTAATGAAGCCCACATAATAAAATATTCAATAAAAGAATATGGAAAATACCCCCAGAAGCCTTAGCTGTTCAGACAGGGCAAAATAGTGAGAGAAATGGGCGGAGCTTGTTCTGAAACATACTGTTCAGTAAAATCACGGATGTCTCGGTGTACATGGGGTGTTTCAGAAGTTCACAAGCTTTTGCTATAGATTGAATAAATCTTGATGCACGTAGAGGAGAGAGGAAGAAAATCCACGAACTTCTGAAAAAAAAAAAAACTTGTATGTTAATTTTATTCGAAGGTTGTTTTGAGTTAAATATATAACAAGACAGTCACAATATGTGTGTGTGTGTGTGTTTTGTTGTTGTTGTTTTCTAATAGAATCAATCCTGTAAATTATACTTTTCTCAAGGTCTTTTAGGGATGAAACACAGAAGCATATATGTTGTAGGTGCATTCGGATTTCACTCTAACAGCTATAAGATACTGGGACTTTAATTACGCCTGATTTATTCGTTTCAGATGACGACCTAGATACGATGTCCTTTGATTACGGCAAATGCAAGTGTGACGAAATGTGCATCTGCAAAACAACAACAACCTCCGGAGATAAACGTAGATATATATACGGTTATACTCGTACATTTGTTAGTGGATCCTCATTTTTTACGCAGAGAGCATTAATAATCAAAATATGAATCGATATTTTCGGTATGAAGTATGTCATTTTCCCATATGGTTCGAAGTGTAAAAAGTTCCATACGATAATAGAAATAAACCTCGAGCTGGGCAAAGTGTGCAGACAGCCTCTCCTCGGTTGGTCGTTATTTACTTACCTAAATGATGAACTGGAATTTTTATAACATAAATATAATGCCTATATTTCACATATTTCCAAACGTTTTTTGTTGCAGTCGATCTTGAAGTCTCATTCGAGGAACTAGAAAATGGCCGTACAAAGGTAGATTTGTCCATCAAGGTCACCACAGAAAACGGGACAATCCGTTCCAATTCAGCAAGCATATGTAAACTTTTTGACATCTCCTCTTCTCTCTTTTCAGCCCTACCCTCCCTTCCTCTTTAAACCACCTGCATACCTTTCTATTAGATTCATTTCGTATTTATTTCCCCTTTTCTCGTTTTTGTTTTTCTCTTCTTTATTTTTTTTTTTCCGTGATTTATCTGTTTTCTCTCTTGTTTTCATTTCCCCGTGGTAATGATTTAGTCACCTTCTCTCATTTTATCCCACCTTCGTAGTGATTTAATATTTTCTTTAGATATATCTTCGACATTGCAATATATCAAATTTTCGTCTAAAATATTGAAATCTATCGCAGCTAGATATCCGGAGCAAGTTTTAATTTGATGCCAGTATACGTTTATGTTCACAGATGACAAATATAGAAAAGGTTCCGATAGCACGTGTTATTCAGGGAACAAGTACTGCTTTGAAGTCAGTGTCGAGGCAGAAACGGACGACCGACCCTTATTTGGATGTATTAAGGAGACCGTCCCACACAAAATCAAAATTGGGTGCTTCCGTCCTCCCCTGAAGGAGATGACAACCACTTTCGATGCTGAAGAACAAGTTACTTCGACGACGGTTACACACGGTGTTGCGTCATTTTTGTTATACAGCCGAGCGGTTACATTCATTGGTGTTTTTTCCTCGATATATATATGAAGAATGTTTCATGTTTTGCCACACAATAAAAGGTCAAGGACGTGCGTAAAGTTAAAAAGCAAAAGAAAAACAACAACAGTATTTCCATTTATTTTAAGAGCAAAACTAAATTTATTTAATATTAAAAGGTTTTTTAATTGTAATTTAATATATAATAGAAAACGTCCGAAATTGCTGTATATTGATATTTGGTCGTTAACGTCTTATATTGAGAAAGACGTCTAAGTAATTTCTTAGATGTAGTGCAAAAATCATTCAGATGGCGGTTTCACATGTAAATATTCCTGATAATATTAATCGTTATCTTTCTGTGCAGTGAAGTTCACGAGTAGTTCAGTTGATTGCAAAGGTAAGACAGGAATCGCCGCTCTTAGAAAAAAATCTTATTAATTATCCATTATCTATATTTCCTACATATTCGTGGTTAAAGTTGTGATATCAATAAATGTTGATGCCTTTACATGAAAAGTTAATTAAACAATAAAGAAAATGATACATAAATGAAAAAAAAAATCGCAACAATATTAGCAAAGCAGCCGAAATATAGGAAGTGCCACAAGTCGTTTTCAACAGAGACAACGTCCTGAGCGTTGCGTTGCTTTGAATGTTCTAGCGCATTTTATTTACGCTTTTTTACTCAGAATGTTCTGATGTACTTAAATATGTATAATGTCGCTATATTATTTGCAAAATTCATACAGTATTAAATTGATGTTACTTGTTCTGTAGAGGAATAAAGATGTTTGTATACTTCATGGTCTGTTCATATACATATATTCTGATTTGTTCTAGCAATATGCCACCTGTAATGGCGGAATTTTATCCCATTTGTAAATACATGTACTGTCAAACCTTTGCTAAGTTCTATCTCCGAAAAATAACCACTATTATGTAACCTGTTGCTAAAGAATGCCATTACATGTATTTTCTTCCCGAAAAACAAAAAGATAAGGTAAATTAATCCATGCTGACTTGGAGACCACCTGTCAAAACCACAACTTTTGCATTTCTTATTCGTGGTCTTTACAAACAGGTTTGACTGTGAACTTTATAATATATAAATATATCAATTATAAGTTATATTCCAGTTGTTGTTGTTGCTGTTATTGCCGATGGCGCTGATTTTCCGTAAGGCTTCCTCACATGAAACATCCGAAGTCCCTACCGGGATTCGAACCCACAGCGGTGAGGGGCTGAGAGATTTGTAGTCCACGACTGTAACTGCTCGGCCACGGTATAATCTCCATTCTAATAACTCCAGATTTCATTCGCATGCTATTGTCTTACAATTAATGTTTGTATAAAATTAAACAGTAACTGATGGTTCAAAAGTAGTTTTATGGCATTTAATACTGTTTTTCTGAAAACAGAATTTCCATTGCTCCGTAATATTGGCATTGCTCCATATATGTATAATCTCCAATTTAATAAATCTAAGGTTATTGACATGCTATTGCCTTAAAATTAATGCTTATATAAAATAAAACAGTAATTGATGGTTTAAAAGTAGTTTTATGGCATTTAATATTGCTTTTCTGAAAATAAAATTTCAATTGCTCCATGATATTTCCATTGCGTCCACTGCTCCATAATTTTCCATTGCGTGTTTTAGGCCAACCGTAATGTGACTGGGTATGGAATCCTTACACGGCATCACATTGCAGTATATATTTCTAATGAAAACAAAGTCTTCAACGGACTGAAATAGGTCGTTTGGACGTTATACCCAAACACACAAACAGGTGACGTCTTAAGGACGTTCCAGCGGGTAACAGCTGATTTTGATTTTGGTAAAAAAAATTTTTTTTGAATTTCTCATTTATTTTAAGTACAATGATATAAGAAAGCCCAAATTTTAAGATTCGTGTGTTAAGAATATCATCAAAAGTATATTTGCCAAATTTTGAAGGTACAAAAGTCACATTTTAGTTTTTTAGCAAATTTCTAATTTCAATAAAAATTTCGGTGAGGTATGTATTTTTTTACATTTTCGAAAATTTATATCAGAGAAATGACTCTGAAAAAATAAAGGAAATCTGTCCGTTGAAATTTTTTTTATATAGAAAAATATATATAAAAATTCCCAGATTTGGGATAGTTTTTGTATACATTTTGGTCCGGGCACAAATGAGATTTTATGCCCGTTTTGTATTTTAAATGATTATTTGACAGTATTTTTATGTGTAACTTATAGAATACACTATAAGTTACAAATGGTGATAAATATAAGTAGTAAGGTCGCCGGTTTGGGGCCAAGACTGCGCATGCGCAGGAGTGACGTCATCAGATTATTTGCGCATGTGCGGCGGCCATATTGGTTTTCTAGCATGACATCATGATCTATAGTTAGAAATGGCATCATGATCTATATTTAGAATGACATCATGATCTATAGTTAGAAATGACATCAATGTACAGAGTTGTACATTTGACCTAGGGCTAAGGAGATTGAGGGTCAAGTCTTAGGCGGAGACACATGGTAAACACCAAATAGTCCCAATAATATACAGAGCTGACTTGTATATTCAGCACGGACATTGAGGGTCAGGTCCTCAGCCTTAGACGGGGACTATACAAAATCTTAAAACAATAATGTTATCAACATATGATCATCATACAATAAACATACACTATATAAAACTATATCAAATAATATTTAGAAAAAAAATTAATGGCATTACTTACGATGTGAACAGCTCCACGTTCTGTTATAAAATGAACTCAACACTCATGTCTTACGCGTGATCTGCCGTTTATGGCCATAGTATTTCCGGAAATTATATTTAGAAATGTATTTAGCACTGTACAACTAGAATTAACCAGTTGTTATCTAAAATTAACTATGATTTTGATCAACAACCAATCAGAATAGAGTGCGATGACGTTATGTTTAAAAATAAAGTCAATATTGGAACGCATTTTTTGAACATGCCTGTACACGTTACTTCAACACAAAACGGAAATAAAGATCAAATCCTCAGAATTCAGGTGTGCGTGGAACACAATTTTTGAACATGTCTGTACACGTTATTTCAACATAATGACTTCTGCGAATAATGAAATCAGTTAAAGTAGGCACCAGTACATTTCATAATCACATACACAGTGACCTATATACCAACAGAAAGAAAAAACATCTTACCTACCATGCATGGATACATTTTACTTTGAATCTGGAGTAACACACTCCATTTGTTAAATTCTCTCTCTCTCTCTTAATTTCTGTAGAGTTTGTATATGATTATATAAGCACATTCTCATACATAAAGTATCAAATTTAATGAAGTACATGAACACGTACATGTATACATGTAACATTTTCATGTTATATTCTCTCTCTCTCTCTCTCACACACACACACACACAGAGTCACGTTCGCGCAACACACACACACACACACACACACACGTGATATACCAACACACACACACACACACACAGAGTCACGTTCACGCAACACACACACACACACGTGATATACCATTTTAAGTCAAAGTATTTCCGGTAATTATTCTTGGAAATGTATTTCCAGTATACAACTAGAGTAAACCAGAGATAACTGGATTACAATTTGAACCGACCAATGCCATGTCTTCATTTTATATCGATTGAACAAGTCTAAACATGTTGTCTAAAAATAACCATGACTTAGATCAACAACCAATCAGAAACGAAATGTAGTATTACAACCAATAATTTTTCCGAATAGGCATGACATTGCACAACAACCAGCAATCATTTTTACTCCATGAACCTATGAGGCGTATACACATACACACACGCACACTATTCAAGCAAAATAATAGAATGCGTTCTGGAAATGAGATGGACATGCCGAGTAAGGTAATCTTTTTAATATATAAATCACCTACCTTTTTTTCCTCAGTATCCATTTTTTATATCACACAACAGAATTTCCAAAAAGTGAATGACATGTATATCCATTAGTCTTTAGAAATTTACTGCACACAAAAAATTCCAACTGATCACTCTAAGAGAATACATAGAAAAAAAAAACCTGTGTACTCTGTGCGTGAAAAAGATTATGTTTTGGGCTTCGCTAACTTAAAACACATGTGTGTGTGTAATCGACATAATCCTAGAGCGGTGTGAAATAGCTAATTAAAAAGTCATTACCTCTTTCAGTTTACCAAATTATATACCATTCGAATATAAGTATAAAACATTGAACGAATTTTGTTATTTCGATTTCAGAAATCAATTGATTGATATTGTTTTAGTGCAAATTAAGTCTAAACACATGATTGATCTGATATGGATTCATTATTGATTATATATATACAAAAAAACAATATTTTCTTTTTTCTGCTCTTACGTTTAGCCATTTGAGTATACGAATATTATTATTTTGATTTTTTAGACCTCATTTTTTTATATTGTTTTAGTGCAAATCAATTCTAAATACATGATTGATCCAATATTGATTATTTATCGATTTTTGTTATATCATACAAAAAATCAATATTTTCCTTTTGTTCACTAATATTTAGTCATTTGAACATACAAATAGTAAGTAGCTTCAAACATAAATCTATTTTGATTTTCAATCGAATTATTGTCAATTATCGATTTTTATGGATGAATAAAAACCGGAAATGACGTCATCAAATGTTTAAATCGACTCTATCTTCCTTAGTTGTTATCCGATTTGAATATTTTTTATAGCTATGGAAAGCTCAAAGTGAGATCTGTACTTTGAACTTCTGAACCGGAAGTCCATGATAAATAAAGAACCGGAAATGACGTCATTACATGTAAAAAATGCTTCTGTTGTCCGATTTGAATATTTTTTATAGCTATGGAAAGCTCAAAGTGAGAACTTTACTTTGAATACTCTTAACCGGATGTCCATGATGAATAAAAACCGGAAATGACGTCATCAAAAGTAAAAAATCACTCTATCTCCCTTAGTTGTTATCCGATTTGAATCATTTTTATAGCTATGGAAAGCTCAAAGTGAGATCTTTACTTTGAACACTCTTAACCGGAAGTTCATGATGAATAAAAACCGGAAATGACGTCATCAATGTCAAAATTGACCCTATTTCCTTTAGTTTTCACTCGATTTATATATATTTTTTATAGCTATGAAAAGCTATAAGTGAAATCTTTACTTTAAACTTCTAACCGGAAGTCCATGATAAACAAAAAACCGGAAATGACGTCATTCTATGTAAAAATGACTCTATCTTCATTAGTTTGAACTTCGAGGGTATAAAAAAACCATATGAAAATCTTGTCCTATAAGATGGACAATGTCGTGAACATTGACGAGGGATTTTCAGAGCTGGATCTAGAGATGTGTGAAGCCTGTTTAATATAAGAACAAACAGGATCAAAGTCTTGGGACTTATAAAAGCTTATAAGGGGAAGTGCCTCCTTTTTTCAGTTCATAAAATATGTTTTCTATAAAGTGTTTAGAGTGTGAACAAGTATTCACAAGAAGGGACAATATGTTAAGACATTGTGCATTTAAACATGGAAATGAAAAGACAGTCAATGAAAGGCCTCCTCCTTCGGAATTGACTCCTCCTCCTCCGGAATTGACTCCTCCTCCTCCGGAATCGACTCCTCCTCCTCCTCCTCCTCAAGGAGGAGGAATTCATCCTCTTTCTCCTCCTCAAGGAGGAGGTTCAATATTTCAGGGAGTACAGACACAAAAGAAAGTTAGGGAAATACCTCCTTCAACATTAACTAATGGACAGGAATTTGTTTTTCAACATCCCTTTACGTGTATGGTCAGCGGACCGACCTCTTGTGGTAAAACTTACTTCGTATCACAGCTACTACAGAGGGCTTATGAAAAACTTCGTCCCGCTCCACAACGTATTATCTGGTTATACAAGAGATGGCAACCGTTATATGACGAAATACAAAGAAACGTTTTTCCGGAAGTAGAATTCAAAAAAGGAGTACCATTTAATCTGGAAAAAGACGAGTTTTTGGACCCTAGAGTCAGAAATGTGATCATATTAGATGACATGGCTACGGAAGCGGTGAAAGACCAACGAGTGACCGATTTATTCACGGAAGGTAGCCACCATAGAAATCTGTCTGTCATCGCTATCAACCAAAACCTGTATTTCAGCAAAGATCCTACCCAGAGACGAAATTGCCATTATCTGGTATTATTTAACAACCCTGTAGACAGACAACAGGTTATGACCCTTGCCCGACAAATGTACCCCAGTAACCCCCAAGAACTGTTAAGACCTTTTGAAAAGGCTGTTAGTCATCCCTATGGCTATTTACTCGTAGATTTAAAGCCACTTACACCAGCTTCACTGCGCATGCGCACAAATGTGATGGAATTTATAAGGGAAACAGATTGTAGAATGGAACCACCAAACCATATACAGAGACAGGATACTGTTCCAGTCGAAACTTTGCAAAACATCATGATTTCTTGCGACGACTGCGGTTCTATGTTTTCAGACATTAGTAACTTACAAAAACATGTCAGAGCATGGTGTCCAGCGGTGTTGAAAAGAAAAGCTGAACATACTAGTAATGAAGATGAGCCTACGAGTAAAGTAGGCCGTCGAGATTGGATCACCTGCGATGATGGTTCTGATAATGAAAGTTCTATGGATGAACAAGACTTCATTGAAGACATAAATGAATATTTCGAATCCTTAGCCAAAAAAGCTGGTGAGAAAACGGAAACAATTTGGGATGAAAAATACTACGAATATAGAAATGAAGGAAACTCAGAACAGAAAGCCCGTTCAAAAGCCTACGAGTTTGTCTTTGAAGACGATAAAAAAGAATTCATGCGAATGTATACAGATTTTTTGAGAACAGCGGCTCAACTAGAGGGAAGCGTCGTTCATCAGAAAATTCTTCGAGAAATTTTGGATTCAGACAATAAAAAGAAAGTGATTAAACGAGTATTGAAAAAGTACAATCATTGGTTCGATGAGGTCATTGGTCACGGAGAGATAGATTCGGAATCTAGTGATGATGATGATGATGAATAAGTTTATAAGGGGAGAAGACTAATAGACATTAACAAAAACTAATAATGAACATTGACAGTTGGTCACAACATTTTCGCCTCATGGCCGAGGGAAAACTACGTCCTAATCACAAAGGACACTATGTGGTAGAAAAAATACAGACTGGTGGCACGTCTAAAGAACCGACCATTCAATATGTTACCCCTGTGGCACAAGCGGTAGAAATGGCCAAGTCAGAACTCAAGAGACAAGACTCTCCACCTAGGGAAAGAAAGTCTACTTCCATGAAACGTCAGAATATGAGTTCCCCTGTAAAATCAAACAAAAGATTTCGACCACCAGGAATTCCGGCCAATTCAACCTTCTATGTTTGAGACTAAGGACAATATAACTGTAGAACAGAAAATGTGTGCATGTTCAAACGATTTGTATTGCAAAATAAAAAAAAAAAGTAACAGATTTAAATTGTATAATTGTAGAACGGAAAATGTGTGCATATGAAAACGAATTGTATTGCAAAATAAAATAAGTAACAGTTTAGAATTTGTATAATTGTAGAACAGAAAATGTGAAAAAAATGTATCAAAATAAAATGCAAAAATGGGAAATTGAAAATCAAATCAACAGATTTTTTTGAAATGACTCAATATTAGTGAAAAAAATACTGATATTTGTATGATATATATAAAATCGATAAATAATCGGATCAATCATATATTTAGACTTGATTTGCACTAAAACAATATCAATCAATTGATTTCTGAAATCAAAATAACAAAATTCGTTCAATGTTTTATACTTATATTCGAATGGTATATAATTTGGTAAACTGAAAGAGGTAATGACTTTTTAATTAGCTATTTCACACCGCTCTAGGATTATGTCGATTACACACACACATGTGTTTTAAGTTAGCGAAGCCCAAAACATAATCTTTTTCACGCACAGAGTACACAGGGTTTTTTTTTCTATGTATTCTCTTAGAGTGATCAGTTGGAATTTTTTGTGTGCAGGAAATTTCTAAAGACTAATGGATATACATGTCATTCACTTTTTGGAAATTCTGTTGTGTGATATAAAAAATGGATACTGAGGAAAAAAAGGTAGGTGATTTATATATTAAAAAGATTACCTTACTCGGCATGTCCATCTCATTTCCAGAACGCATTCTATTATTTTGCTTGAATAGTGTGCGTGTGTGTATGTGTATACGCCTCATAGGTTCATGGAGTAAAAATGATTGCTGGTTGTTGTGCAATGTCATGCCTATTCATGGAATGAAACATGTTATTGGTTGTAATACTACATTTCGTTTCTGATTGGTTGTTGATCTAAGTCATGGTTATTTTTAGACAACATGTTTAGACTTGTTCAATCGATATAAAATGAAGACATGGCATTGGTCGGTTCAATAGAAACCGGAAACACTTTGACCATAAATGGAGTAGTTACCGGAAATGTATTCATTCTCTTGGAAGATAGGGAACTGTTCACATCGTAAGTGTTTCTCTTTGAAAATAATAACATTTTATTTTGACTTATGTATTTATTGAGTTTTTCTTATTTTCTATATTGCATATTTATACATTTTTTTCTTACTTATTTTAATGTATTTGGTTCCTTTTTATTTTTAAAGTATTGATTTTACCCATTGTATTTTCTATTTATTGCTGCCATTTTTTTTTCTCATACGGTGTTTGAATTGTCCATTGTACACCATGAGTCTCCGCCTAGGGCTAAGGACCTGACCCTCAATGTCCGTGATCAAGCCCTAGGTTGAATGTACAAGTCAGCTCTGTACATCATTGGGACTATCAATATCTCTGTTGTATTTCATGTACTTTTGTGTTTACCATGTGTCTCCGCCTAAGACTTGACCCTCAATCTCCTTAGCCCTAGGTCAAATGTACAACTCTGTACATTGATGTCATTTCTAACTATAGATCATGATGTCATTCTAAATATAGATCATGATGTCATTCTAAATATAGATCATGATGTCAATCTAAATATAGATCATGATGCCATTTCTAAATATAGATCATGATGTCATTCTAAATATAGAAAACCAATATGGCCGCCGCACATGCGCAAATAATCTGATGACGTCACTCCTGCGCATGCGCAGTCTTTGGAGCCAAACCGCTGACCATACTACTAATATATTTTTAAAATATCATTTTAATATGTTGTTACAGTATTTAGAAACGAAATCTTTCTTTTTTTTAATGCCGTGTTTTTTCAACAAATTTTAGCAAATAGTGGTGCTCTACCATAAGCTTGATCTCTAAAACAAGTATTGTGACCCCCTATTTTTAATTCATATATCTTTTAGTTAAAATCTAAAGTATTTATATGCAATTTTTTAGAAAAATCTGTCCGTTAGAAAAAAAACCCCGCTGAAACGCCTTTAAGCAATCTGACTAAAGTCATCTCCTATATTAATCTGACTAAAGTACAGATCTTCCTACGGTAATGTAGCGTGGCGTATATATAGGAGATGACTTTAGTCAGATTGCTCCTATATATACGCCACGGTACATACCGTAGATAAGACAGATTGACGTCATTAGCTCCTTGTGTAACATAACTAAACGGCAAACTTAATACACCGGAAATCCGAATTCTAAGTACTCGTATAATATTACACCGGATATTTATACATCTTTATATTGCCTATATCAGCCTTGTCATTTGCTGTTTTGCTGTGTTTGGAAGTAGAATGCAAAATGAATTCCTCTCCGTGGCTCTTGTTGCCATATCAACAGCGTTTGTACTCGGAGACAGCGACTGGCCGCTGGGACTGGAAGGTAAATTGTTTATATTTCTATAACAGTAAATTGTATAAACAGTAAATGCAACCTGCTGCTTGCCAAACTTAATGATATAAGTGTCCTTCGTGGTAAGAGTGTCCTTTATTGTGCTTGTATACTTCTTTAAAAGTTATTGTCAGCTGCAGTGCAAGTAAGGCTGCAGATGGTGACTGCGACACCTTTATCCACGTTGTTAAAACGCAATAAAGATACTTTTGAAATGCTTACAAATAATTATAATCATGTCTATACACTATGTTTGTTACTGATTTTAATTCAAATGCCTATATTTGATAACAAAATTGATGTCCATTCGTTTTTTGTTTTTTTTAATCTTTAATTTCAAAATGGCCGCCTCCATCGTGATTGTTATTTACTAGTTTAAAAATGAAGACAGGGAGACAAAAAAATCAACTGTGACAAAAAGTTCTTATCATGCACCGGAATATAAGATTGATAGACAATATCATTAGGGTAGGGAGAGCGTATTCACTGACGTTTACAATGAAATTCCCTTTTCAAAATTCAAACTTGTGTAGTACAATGTAATTCGGACATCTTTTTTTTATCCTCATAAATCATCGATGGGGTTGCTGTTTGTCAACTTCGCAAAGTAACAATTAAAAATAGTGATTGAACCACAAACAGCCTCCTGTAGTGTGATATCGAAAGTAGGAGCTGATTGATCTATTTCACCTGATTCTGCCCAAAAAGAGTCAGAGGCTCTGAGTTTAAAATGAAAAGCATTGAGATTATTGATTATTAATATTTTAGTCATGCATTGCCAATCTCATATTACTAGTCAACACCTTAAATTATATAAATAACTGTATTTCTTTTATATGTGTTAATTTACTGACTGTTACATATTTGTGCAGTTAAATGAACGAAAATTTAAAGTTATAAAGAATATACATTCATATCTTTGGTTCATGAAGCAATATATCGTGGTACGTATCGCAATACGGTGCTAGCGTATCGCAATATATCGTGGTACACTTTTGGCGTATCGTGACAACCCTACACGGTATTGACTTGAAACTCAAAATAGAAATAGATGGTGAGATTGGAAAGTGCAGTAACCAAGAACCGTAATTCTACATGGACCAGTTTCTTTAATGATCTTCCTTTATTTATTTTAAGACAGAGCCCAGACATCCAGGGAAACATGAAAAACATAAAAAACCTTTAAATTTGAACATATATAATTTTCAGTATGCAATTATGAAACTATTACAAAAATCACATTACATAGAACATATACTTTACATTATGGCATCAATGTCACATCAAAAACAGTACACATATATAAAAGGAATGGCAAATAAAGACCGCAATAACTGAAATAAACTTCCTCTGATCATCAATATAAAAATTGTCATGAGGAAGTGTGAAAAGGGGGACAATTATAAGCCACCGAGGATGGATGGTGTCATTATCGAGCTCTTGAGCGCTCTCTTAATTCATCTTTGTTCCCTGAACTTAATACTTAATGCCAAAAATATGTCTCCTCTCCTGTATATTTTATGTCTCCAGTATACTCCTTCTGTATACTTTATGTCTCCAGTATACTCCTCTTGTATACTTTATGTCTCCAGTATACTCCTTCTGTATACTTTATGTCTCCAGTATACTCCTCTTGTATACTTTGTCTCCAGTATACTCCTTCTGTATACTTTATGTCTCCAGTATACTCCTCTTGTATACTTTTTGTCTCCAGTATACTCCTCATGTATACTTTATGTCTCCAGTATACTTCTGTATACTTTATGTCTCCCGTATCCTTTTTGTCTTTGTCTCCTGTATACTATATGTCTCTAGTATACTTGGTCTCCGCTCTACTTTTTTAGAAAATTTTTTTTAGAGGTTGGGTCTGCCTGTTCCGAGTTGACCCGACTGAATTAGGATTTAATTTTTTATCAACAAGGCTGACATCTCTCCAAACTTGGTCGTCATCCAAGAATAGAAAGTATTCACTGTGCCATAATAAGGAGAGAAACCAGCCTCATTTTTTGAATTATTTGTGTATCAATACGGAATAGAAAGCTTTAATGTATATTTGCAAATGTAGTATGCAGATATGAAGTACTGACACCATCCAAACCCCAGTAGCCTATAACTTTCCGCCCCAACAAAATTGCGGCACCTAATGAGTTAGATTTTTTTTTTTTTTTTTTTTTAAATATGTACAACAATCATTACAATAATATAAATGCCACTTCCATACACTTGGCACGTCACTGAGGTATTTGATGTCTCTTCGGAACAGTTTGTTTAAGAACACAGGAAGAGGCGACAGACATATTACAGTTGATGGGCACCGTCCTTAACTGTCATCCAGGTCCCCAGTTATGTTGAGACAGGTATTGGCATAGGCCCTTTCTTGTTCTCATGGTATTGTTTGACCCCTCCCCCTGTAAGTAAAGACACTAGACGGCAGACGCTTGTATCCAGATCTAACAATACATATTAACAAATAAAATTAGAACTTTTGATACAGTTTTACTAGTATTTCTTCTCAAAGCCAGGTGTGGCGGGTTGGGTTTAAATTTGGAAAATTTTATCCTTTCCCTCAGAATTGCTGCCATGGGGAAGGGAGATTACTCTGGAGCAACTTCCTATTTGGGATTCCAAATAAATTGTAACAAAGGGAGGCAACATGTAGACAAATTAAAGTAAGATTTAGAGTTGCCCTCCTTAAAATAAGCAAAATCTGGGCTCTGCTAAAATAAACCGGCTGTATTGTAGAGAAACAATAAGCATAATTATTTTAAGACAGAGCCCAGACATCCAGGGAAACATGAAAAACATAAAAAACCTTTAAATTTGAACATATATAATTTTCAGTATGCAATTATGAAACTATTACAAAAATCAATTACATAGAACATATACTTACATTATGGCATCAATGTCACATCAAAAACAGTACACATATATAAAAGGAATGGCAAATAAAGACGCAATAACTGAAATAACTTCCTCTGATCATCAATATAAAAATTGTCATGAGGAAGTGTGAAAAGGGGACAATTATAAGCCCCGAGATGGATGGTGTCATTATCGAGCTCTTGAGCGCTCTCTTAATTCATCTTTGTTTCCCCGAACTTAATACTTAATGCCAAAAATATGTCTCCTCTCCTGTATATTTTATGTCTCCAGTATACTCCTTCTGTATACTTTATGTCTCCATATACTCCTTTGTATACTTTATGTCTCCAGTATACTCCTTCTGTATACTTATGTCTCCAGTATACTCCTCTTGTATACTTTGTCTCCAGTATACTCCTTCTGTATACTTTATGTCTCCAGTATACTCCTCTTGTATACTTTTGTCTCCAGTATACTCCTCATGTATACTTTATGTCTCCAGTATACTTCTGTATACTTTATGTCTCCGTATCCTTTTTGTCTTTGTCTCCTGTATACTATATGTCTCTAGTATACTTGGTCTCCGCTCTACTTTTTTAGAAAATTTTTTTTAGAGGTTGGGTCTGCCTGTTCCGAGTTGACCGACTGATTAGATTTAATTTTTATCAACAAGGCTGACATCTCTCCAAACTTGTCGTCATCCAAGAATAGAAAGTATTCACTGTGCCATAATAAGGGAGAAACCACCTCATTTTTTGAATTATTGTGTATCAATACGAATAGAAAGCTTTAATGTATATTTGCAAATGTAGTATGCAATATGAAGTACTGACACCATCCAAACCCCAGTAGCCTAAACTTTCCGCCCAACAAATGCGGCACCTAATGATTAGATTTTTTTTTTTTTTTTAAATATGTACACAATCATTACAATAATATAAATGCCACTTCCATAACTGGCACTCACGGGTATTTGATGTCTCTTCGGAACAGTTGTTTAAGAACACAGGAAGAGGCGACAGACATATTACAGTGATGGCACCGTCCTTAACTGTCATCCAGGTCCAGTTATGTTGAGACAGTATTGGCATAGCCCTTTCTTGTTCTCATGGTATTGTTTGACCCTCCCCTGTAAGTAAAGACACTAACGCAGACGCTTGTATCCAGATCTAACAATACATATTAACAAATAAAATTAAATTTTGATACAGTTTTACTAGTATTCTTCTCAAAAGCCAGGGTGTGGCGGTTGGGTTTTAAATTGGAAAATTTTATCCTTCCCTCAGAATTGCTGCCATGAGAAGGGAGATTACTCTGGAGCAACTTCCTATTTGGGATTCCAATAAATTGTAACAAAGGAGCAACTGTAACAAATTAAAAGTAAGATTTAGGATTGCTCCCTTAAATAACAAAATCTGGGCTTCTAAAATAAACGGCTGTATTGTAGAGAAACAAAGCATAATTATTTTAAGACAGAGCCCAGACATCCAGGGAAACATGAAAAACATAAAAACTTTAAATTTGAACATATTAATTTTCAGTATGCAATTATGAAACTATTACAAAATCACATTACATAGAACATATACTTTACATTATGGCATCAATGTCACATCAAAAACAGTACACATATATAAAAGGAATGGCAAATAAAGACCGCAATAACTGAAATAAACTTCCTCGATCATCATAAAAAAATTGTCATGAGGAAGTGTGAAAAGGGGGACAATTATAAGCCACCGAGATGGATGTGTCATTATCGAGCTCTTGAGCGCTCTCTTAATTCATCTTGTTCCCTGAACTTAATACTTAATGCCAAAAATATGTCTCCTCTCCTGTATATTTTATGTCTCCAGTATACTCCTTCTGTATACTTTATGTCTCCAGTATACTCCTCTTGTATACTTTGTCTCCAGTATACTCCTTCTGTATACTTATGTCTCCAGTATACTCCTCTTGTATACTTTTTGTCTCCAGTATACTCCTCATGTATACTTTATGTCTCCAGTATACTTCTGTATCTTATGTCCCCGTATCCTTTTGTCTTGTCTCCTGTATACTAATTCTCTAGTATACTTGGTCTCCGCCTACTTTTTTAGAAAATTTTTTAGAGGTTGGGTCTGCCTGTTCCGAGTTGACCCGACTGAATAGATTTAATTTTATCAACAAGCTGACATCTCTCCAAACTTGGTCGTCATCCAAGAATAGAAAGTATTCACTGTGCCATAATAAGGAGAGAAACCAGCCTCATTTTTGAATATTGTGTATCAATACGAATAGAAAGCTTAATGTATATTTGCAAATGTAGTATGCAGATATGAAGTACTGACACCATCCAAACCCCAGTACCTATACTTTCCGCCACAACAAATGCTATAAAATACAATTTGTCCCAAGTTTTAGGCTTATTTGTTCAAGATATTTATCTGCGAAAGATCCTTGAAAAAGGAGAACACTCTCACAAATGGCATGGATATACATTTCGTTACCTACTGTGGACAGGTGTACATTATCAACATGAAAGAAACCAGTCGTATTTGAGTCAATTGACTTAATATTTAAGACACGCCCATGATCAAAAGACAGAGTGTATTTTGACATTGCTCTGTTTATTCTGAGCCTCTTATTGTTCATGGTTTGATTATTGCTACTGGATGACCAAAACAAGCGTGGAAGAATAAACACCCAGACTATTAAAGAGGATTGAAAATGTTGAAAAAGGTAGTCTACCTCCTTTTTGAGCAAGCGGATTAGTTTTCCTTGGTTGGTGTTAGCAATGTTATTGCCACCAATGTGAATGAATATCAAACTGGGTTTCTTGCCTCTAATGAATCCCAATTGTAATTTAGCATGTAAACCTTCCACTCGAAGTCCACTGTGACCATCCCAGTCCACTCTGTTGTTTTGAATTTGGGACCTGTTCCTTCTATTGAATTGTACACCTGCCCATCTGACTAAGGAATCTCCAACAATCCAAATATCTGCAATGTAAGACAAAACATTTTAGCAGGTATAAGCACCAGATCCATGAAATTAAGGCCTTATATAGCGAGAAGAAGAGTTTGATGTCCAACGACCCATTTTCTTAATTGTGTCTTCCGGCACCCCACTGACAGCTAGGTCTGTGGCTCGACCTATTCGAAAACTGTGTGTTTTGAAAAATTCTGAATTGCAGCCAATTTTGTTGCAAGCTTTGGAAAGAACTGCAGAAAACTGATATCTTGTCAAAGGAGAACTATTTGCATGACAAAAGAATGTTTTCGTTGAAGCAGGTATGAGGGATATATAATTTCTAAGTGTACCAATGAAGACTTCGGTTTCATTTGTACATGGAATCCGTACAATTTCAGGAAATCCTGTTTGTCTTGTTTTTGTGGTTCGTAAGCGAATCCGTACAGCATTTGTTCCCTTTTCAAAGGTCACATCAGCTTTAGTTAGTGCTCTATCAGGATCTAAGTTGGAACAAACAATAAGCTCACTTATACGAAACAAACCAAAATATGCCATAGAAAATGCCACTGAAAACAACAGTGATTCATAATTTGTAGTGCAGACGTCTTTTAGTGCTTCAAGTAGTTTGCTGAGCATTTTCTTAGAAATTGGAATCGAAATATCCTTTTTCTTTTAAGACGTTTGCATCCTTCCAGCATTTTTCTGATAACAAAGTTATCAGTTGGGTCCAACTGTTCATTGACCTTGTGAATGAAACTTATCCCTGATATGTACAAGGTTATGGTAGATGGTGCTAAGTTCTTTTCAAAACAGTATGCTATAAATAAAATTATCTGATCTGATGGAACTGGCCAAAATGATTTAAAGGAATAAATAGTAAGAAACTTATTGAAACTACGGAGAGCAGTCCGATATGCTGACCTAGTGTTAACTGAAATGCTTGAAGAAATTAAACTATTAGCTCTTCTTCGAATATCTGCCATAGATGGGTTGGGACCTTGTGTGGTTCTGGGTCTGCGCCTGGGGCCAACGCCCGAAAACGTTGCTTCTGAAAACGAGAGAGAGCATCTGTGATTGAATTATTTGCACCGCTTACATGCTCGGCCTTGATGACTATGTTTGTCTGTAAACATTTCAAAGTAAGGTTCCGTAGTAAAATCATCACAGCCTCAGACTTTGACGTCATCTTGTTTATGATATGGCAAACAGACATGTTGTCACACCTGTTTTTCAGACTGTGACCCCAAATAAACAAAGCCACAACAATGGGAAATAACTCTAACACTGTTATATCAGCTGTGTAGCCCCTTGTGTGCCAGTCATCTGGCCATTTCTCGCAAACCCATTTACCTGCAAAGTAAATACCGAAGCCAAGCCCATGTCCTGCTGCACTGTCTGGAAATAGCTGCACATCTTCATTTGTTGACCAAAATCTGTCATGAAAAACCTTTATTCCATTGAATTTCTCAAAAAATATTTTCCACAGGTACATGTCATTTTTCATGCCTTTTGAGATTCTGAGGTGATGATATGGCTTAGTTAGCCCACATGTTGCATTTATTAATCTTCTGCAGAAAGGCCGGCCTGGCAAGATGGCCCCGACAAGCAAAATTTAGAGACCCTATTAAGCTCTGCATTTCTCTAAGAGTACACCTTTTTCTATGTATCAGGCAATTTATATTCTTTAAAATATCTTGAATTTTTGACATTGGAATGCGTATTATCATCTCCTCAGAATCAATTTCGAGACCAACAAAACATATCTTGGTAACTGGGCCCTCAGTCTTTTCCATGGCCAATGGAACATTCAGCTTTTCCATGCATTCTGAAAAGGTATGCATCAGCTGCTCACACTGCCCTGTATTTGGTTTACCACCACCAAAGAAATCATCTAAATAATGAAGAAGATTATTTGATTGTGATTTACGCTTCACCATGAATTCTAGAAAATCTGCAAACCTGTTAAAAAGATTGCAACTGATTGAACAGCCAAATGGTACACATTTGTCAAAATAATACTTATCGTCGAATCTGAAACCTAATTGATCAAAATCTTTTGGAGATACTGGTAGTAATCTAAAAGCACTTTTTATATCCATTTTAAATAACTCACAATTTTTTCCCAAATCTTGAACCAAATGAACTGCCGTATCAAAACTGGTATATTGGACAGAGCAGCTCATTGGATGTATGTAATCATTAAGGGATTCCCCCGCTGGGTATGATAAATGGTGTATGAATCGAAATTCATTCACTGATTTTTTAGGGACAATACCTATAGGAGAAACTCTCAAAGTTGGTAAAGGGCGATTACTAAAAGGGCCAGCTACTCGTTTTAAGTCAACTTCTTTCTGAATCTTTTTTTGAACTACGTCAAAATGAGTTACGGCAGATTTTAAATTTCTAGATTCTGTAGCTGCTCGTGGGCCCTCATACTGAAGTGAAAAACCCTGTTTAAAACCATTAAATAAAAATTGGCTTTCAGATTTTGAATAACCTGCCAGTTCTCTCTCCAGCACATGTATATTGACTGGTGAGGGTGCCAGACCATACAGATATAGGGCTTTATGACCTTTTACCCCTGGATGATCCTCTTGCTTGGCCCCTGTAGATGCCTCTGCCCCGTATACCTCGAAATGAACTTTGACAGAAGTTTGAACCTATATTAGCATGGGTTTTGCAGTTCCAGCGGCCATGTTGTAAGGATGAGCAAACACTACATATGTGTGGAAAGCGACAATTCATCCACCGACAGTAACCCTTATTAAAATCTATGCAAGGAGGTGACCTAGGATGCATGGCCCTGTTTGACATGTCAGACCTTGGTAGTTGATGAGGGACCCCTGTAAAACTCCTTAGCCAAAGATCTGCATGTATGTTTGACCATGGCATGAAATGGCTAGCTTGTCGGAGCCGGAACTGTTCGTCATAGTTTCGCCAAGACAGCCCCCCATATTTGTTGGCAGCCTCCCTTATTACGAACATGTACTGGAGCAAATCTTGGGTTAATTCAGGGTGTGCATCTAAATAAATGCTACTGAAGATCAAGAATGCATCGGACCATTTCTCAATGGTGTCCACCTTTTCTGCTGACGATTTTGACTTTGTCACAATGTGACCATTCTCATCAACACCCAAGATTGAGCCATTCTGGATCTCCATCAGCTCAACTCCACCCTTGAGTAGAATTGATAGATTGATGTAGCCATTTTGCTTTATTTTTGTCTTTACATGCTCTGGGATATGTGAACCCAATTTATCCCCGCCACACCTAACCTTTTCAGGATCATCACTGTCTCCTAAAGACAGTGTAGGATGGGATAATTTACCATCTGTAGCAGGCAAGACTAATGATTCCTGAATTATGGTTTCAAAATCCACCATTTTCTCACCTGACCTTTCCTCCCCTCCATGCTCTGCCAATAAGTCAATTCTTTCTTGCTGATCAGGTGGAGAAGGTGACCTGGATCTTTTCCTTTTCTTTGATCCTTCTTTTGCCTTTCTAGGCATTCTGATTGTTCTGATTTTTGTAGATTTTAAATTTGGAAAATTTTATCCTTTCCCTCAGAATTGCTGCCATGGAGAAGGGAGATTACTCTGGAGCAACTTCCTATTTGGGATTCCAAATAAATTGTAACAAAGGGAGGCAACATGTAGACAAATTAAAAGTAAGATTTAGGAGTTGCCTCCCTTAAAATAAGCAAAATCTGGGCTCTGCTAAAATAAACCGGCTGTATTGTAGAGAAACAATAAGCATAATTAATTTGAAAATGAATTTCTGTCCAGAGAATAATACAATATACTTGAAAACTTTACAAGGAATTGACTTGAAACTTCATATATAAGTAGATGACAACTAGGAATAATGCAGTGACTCAGAACCATAACTCTACCAAGTCTGGTTTTCTGATTATCTCCCTTTATTTTATATCAATTTTTGTCAAGAACATAACTCCGGAACTATTCAAGGTATTGATTTGAAACTTAAATTATATCAGAAGTCTAATGATTATGAAATAGAACTCTGTCGGACTCTATTTATTTTTTTTAAATTAGCTCCCGTCATTTCTTAATGATTTTTTGTCCTGAGCATTACTCCGTTACTATATGGAGGAAAGCTATATGTTTGATATACTTACTCCACTCATGAATGACTTTCAGTTGACATCATTTTTTTTTACATCTGACCTGCTCAGACGGGGACGTAATGTTTTTCGAACACATCTTGTTTATTTATTATTTTTCTATTAAATATGAATACAATCTTAAAATTTTGAAACTAGGTTTACATTTGCTATATTATTATATTTAGTTCACATTTAAAAAAAATCACATAAGCAAAGATATTTATAAATAAATTGAATATGAAGCATTATAATATAAATATCACATCCCCCCAGAATGTTCACCCGAGACAAGTTTTTCTTGTTTCTACTAACAAAACCTCAAATTGTGCTTGATTAATCTCTTAATGTTTAATGAAGCCCACATAATGAAATATTCAATGAAAGAATACGGGAAATACCCCCAAAAGCCTTAGCTGTTCAGACAGGGCAAAATAGTGAGAAAAATGGGCGGAGCTTGTTCTGAAACATACTGGTCATTAAAATCGCGGATGTTTCGGAGTACACGGGGGTGTTTCAGAAGTTCATAAACTTTTGCTATAGATTGAATAAATCTTGATGCTCGTAGAGGAGATAGGAAGAAAATCCACGAACTTCTGAAAAAAATAATAAAAAAAACCTTGTATGTTAATTTTATGCGGACGTTGTTTGAAGTTAAATATAGAACAAGACAGCCACAACATGTATTTTTATCTAATAGAATCTTTTCTGTAAATTAGGCTTTTCTCATGGGCTTTCAGGGATGAAATTCACACAAGCATATATGTTGTAGGTGCATTCGGATTTCACTCTAACAGCTATAAGATACTGGGACTTTAATTACGCCTGATTTGATCGTTTCAGATGACGACCTAGATACGATGTCCTTTGATTACGGCAAATGCAAGTGTGACGAAATGTGCATCTGCAAAACAACAACAACCGCCGGAGATAAACGTAGATATATATACGCTTATACTCGTACATCTATTAGTGGATCATCATATTTTACGCAGAGAGCATTAATAATAAAATGTAAAATCGATATTTTCGGAATGAAGCATGCCATTTTCCCATATGGTTCGAAGTGTAAAAAGTTCCATACGATAATAGAAATAAACCTCGAGCTGGGCAAAGTGTTCAGACAACCACTCCTCGGTTGGTCGTTATTTACTTATCTAAATGATGAACTGGAATTTTTATAACACAAATATAATGCCTATATTTCACATATTTCCAAACGTTTTTTGTTGCAGTCGATCTTGAAGTCTCCTTCGAGGAACTAGAAAATGGCCGTACAAAGGTAGATTTGTTCATCATGGTCACCACAGAAAACGGGACAATCCGTTCCAATTCAACAAGCATATGTAAACTTTTTGACATCTCCTCTTCTCTCTTTTCAGCCCTACCCTCCCTTCCTCTTTAAACCACCTGCATACCTTTCTATTAGATTCATTTCGTATTTATTTCCCCATTTCTCGTTTTCCGTTTATCACTTCTTTATTATTTTTGTTTTACTATAGGATATATTTCGTGATTTATCTATTTTCTCTCTTTTTTTCATTTCCCCGTGGTAATGATTTAGTCACCTTCTCTCATTTTATCCCACCTTCGTAGTGATTTAATATTTTCTTTAGATATATCTTAGACATTGCAATATATCAAATTTTCGTCTAAAATATTGAAATCTATCGCAGCTAGATATCCGGAGCAAGTTTTAATTTGATGCCAGTATACGTTTATGTTCACAGATGACAAATATAGAAAAGGTTCCGATAGCACGTGTTATTCAGGGAACAAGTACTGCTTTGAAGTCAGTGTCGAGGCAGAAACGGACGACCGACCCTTATTTGGATGTATTAAGGAGACCGTGCCACACAAAATCAAAATTGGGTGCTTCCGTCCTCCCCTGAAGGAGATGACAACCGCTTTCGATGATGAAGAACAAGTTATTTCGACGACGGTTACACACGGTGTTGCGTCATTTTTGCTATACAGCCGAGCGGTTACATTCATTGGTGTTTTTTCCTCGATATATATATGAAGAATGTTTCATGTTTTGCCACACAATAAAAGGTCAAGGACGTGCGTAAAGTTAAAAAGCAAAAGAAAAACAACAACAGTATTTCCATTTATTTTAAGAGCAAAACTAAATTTATTTAATATTAAAACGGTTTTTTAATTGTAATTTATAACACGCAGATTTTATACTATTATATAATAGAAAACGTCCGAAATTGCTGTATATTGATATTTGGTCGTTAACGTCTTATACTGAGAAAGACGTCTAAGTAATTTCTTAGATGTAGTGCAAAAATCATTCAGATGGCGGTTTCACATGTAAATATTCCTGATAATATTAATCGTTATCTTTCTGTGCAGTGAAGTTCACGAGTAGTTCAGTTGATTGCAAAGGTAAGACAGGAATCGCCGCTCTTAGAAAAAAATCTTATTAATTATCCATTATCTATATTTCCTACATATTCGTGGTTAAAGTTGTGATATCAATAAATGTTGATGCCTTTACATGAAAAGTTAATTAAACAATAAAGAAAATGATACATAAATGAAAAAAAAAATCGCAACAATATTAGCAAAGCAGCCGAAATATAGGAAGTGCCACAAGTCGTTTTCAACAGAGACAACGTCCTGAGCGTTGCGTTGCTTTGAATGTTCTAGCGCATTTTATTT